>JAAIXJ010000247.1:297076-383544 GCA_013403705.1 Heliconius hermathena | reverse complement strand
AGTAGTTTTTGCGTGATTGACGAACAAACAAACAGACAGACAGACAGACAGACAGACAGACAGACAGACAGACAGACAGACAGACAGACAGACAAGAATTCTGTTGAGTGGTTTTTTAGGTTCTATAATCAACATATTAACCGACCTAATTTTTATTTTTTTTATATCTTTCATGTACAGAATTGACTTTTCTATTATTTTATTATATATGGAGATTATAAATAAGTCGTGGCACAGCAGTACAAAGAACATTTGACTGTGAACGAGATTGATGTAGCTTCGATTTCCACTCGGTGGAGTGAATAATTTCACTCTCATAACAAGACCAAGCACGAAGTTCAGTTTCGCGAGATAACCCAATGTTTCGAAAATTAGGCAACAAACTAGGAACGTAGTGTTCTAATGCTAAATTATTTCTGCTTAACCTGCTATTTGCGGGATACAGCGTGAATATAAAATAATAATGTATATATAAGTATAGTATATTAAAGCCAGTCGTGGCGCAGGGTTACAAAGTGTGACTGTAAATGCGACAGGTTGTGAATTCGATTCCCTCTCGAGGAAATTAAATATTTAATATTTCCATTTTCTTCACTCTGGTGTCGAGGCGAAGAGGCGTAAAGTTTCGCCACTCGACACGCAATGCCTCCGGAGTGTCTTACCACTAGGTTCCCTCTGCCTACCCTGCTGTGTGCGGGACCCTAAAAATATATAAGTATATATGGCATAGGTATGTAACCTTACATATACTAAAGGCGCGCTTAACTAAATTAATGATTTTGTACGTGTTAGTTCATATCAAAGGTTGATATCGAGTCTAGTTGTAATCCCCTGAGCTCCAAGTCTTCATTATAATGGATGTATTATGTATACAATGGGTGTAATGAAATTGATGTACTGTTCTGGCTTCGCTGTTTGAGTTTACTTGTTTATGGATTGGTGTGATTATATTTGTTTTTGTGCGGCGTTGAGTTCCATCATTCAACAGTCAATATCTTGAAAATTGGGCGGATAACAAAGTGAAGTTCCTTTATGCAGGATACTGTGAGAATGAAAAAAAATATATATAATTTATACTTAGACATGTTTATTATCGTTTATTTCTTTTTTTTAAAATATTATATTAAAAATATAACATTCAATTTAAAATTATATAATTATTATGTATAATGTATTCAATTTATATATGATTTATTAAATAAATAACATTTACGTTACACATTTTTAACAACTTATTTCTTTTTTTTTTGTGGTACTGGTATATAAGTGGTACAATATGTGGTTCCATTTGACCTAATTATGTTTATGGATAGTGTGAAAATATTTCTTTTAGCGCGGTATTGAGTTCCGCCAATCAAGACGTGGAAAGTGGAAATCAAAGAGAGATTCTTTTTGCCTACTCTTCTGTATGCGGGATACAGAGTGAACCATAAGAAATAGTTCATTCCCCAAGTTACAATTGAACCCTGAACCTGTCGCGTTTATAATCACCCGCTTGTCAAAGAAGAAGGTGAAAGTGGTACACGACCACGGCTGTGTTCCGAAAATCACGATGAACTTGGATTAAATGAATTCCGCATTCAAATAAATATTACGAACGAACAATTAGGACACTGTCAATGATATCTCATTTGTCAAATTATGTCAAATTGTAGTCAGTTTCACACTGTATCCCGCACACAGCAGAGTAGGCAGAGGGAACCCTTGGAAGATACTCCGTTCCAAACTGTCCACCAAATTCAAGAGGCTTTACGTGCTGAGTGGCGTAACTGAACGCCACCCTTTGCCTCACCACCAGAACGATGAAATAAAATATAAATTTAAATAAATATTTCATTTCCTCGAGCGGGGACCGAACCCACAACCAGTCACGTAAATGTGCCACTCCGCAACGACTGGCCTCAAATTGTGAATTGTCAAATTACGATATATATTTTCGAAGCAACAGGGGAACAGATGAACATACATATAATATATACATACATACATACTAGTCAAAACCAAATCCTAACCCTCCTTTTTGCGTCACCGTACTCGTATCAAAAAAAGATTTCTATGTGAGATTCAAACTTATAACAATTTCGGATTATCAAGGGCATCCAAAATGATCTCTTTTTCAAGTGTTGAGTGGCAGAACTCGACTTAGCGCTTTACCTCGACACCGGTGTAGTAGTAAGAAAATATTTAATTTCCTCAACTGGAAATCGAACACAACCTGTCGCGTTCACAGCCACACTTAATACCACTGCGCCACGACTGGCCTCTAATATAACATGGGTATTACATTTAATATATAAATCCAATTGATCCCATGCGTAATCGAGTGGACTTTCAATAGCCCCCATCAGTACAAACCATAACGCAAGTTTGGAAACTGCATTTACTGAAACGAAAGCCTTTTGGAAACTACGTCGTATCATCGCGACATAAAATTTATTAATCATCGATTTTAAGCTCTATTTTTGGGTGTTAAAGTTGAATTTTGCTTGCATTTTTAAGACAAGTAAGGTGAGATTTGAGTTTTTGATGTGCCAATTTGAGCTTTAATTCCTAAGTAATAAGATGTATATTTTTAAAGGAAGGAAACGCAATGCTATGACTGTTCGCTCTCGAATAATCGATAACTGACGTCTGGCCTCCCCTCTGTATGGTCGGTGAGAAAATTAAAATTCACCTGTTTATGTTATTATAGTTTAAAATTACAATTTTTTGTTTTGTATTGGTCACAGGTTCGTTTTCCTTGTGAGGATATCAGTTTATCGAGTCATGCGATATTGTGATTGCGTTGCAATACATAAAATAAATAAGTCAATTATTTCTTCCATCCATATTATAAAATAAAAAGATACTCGTTTAAAATAGGTAGTGGGTTCGTTTCCCACACGACGTAACGAAATATATAATATTTTCATTTCCTCGTTCTGATGACTCAACACGTAATGCCTTCCGAATTCGGCGGAAAGTGGGAAACGACAGGGTCTTAATGGAAATGACATGTCTTAACTGTTCTCAGGTGCAACTGTTCGGTTCCAGGTTCCCTTTGAAAGTCCCGCAATATGCAGCGGATATATTAGAGTAGGTAGGAGGGATACAGCGTGAAGCTAACAAAAGATATATTTTTGACTTGGATTTGAACCTATAGCCATCACAATCATACAATAGTGAGAATGTATACATACAGCTTTATTAGTTTTTTCATTCACTCATCATTTCATCTGTAACTACAGCAGGGCAGGCAGAGATAACCTACTTTTTTAAAAAAAGAACACTCTGTTTCCTACTTTCCGTCTGATTTTCAAGAAATTCTTTTGAACCGTTTTCGTGTTAGCAGAGCGAAGAAATTAAATAAATTTTTACCTCCTAAGGGGAATTAAACCCAGAAATAATAATATAACAATATATTGTAACCTGTAATATAGGTTAGGATTTTTTTTATAGAAGCCGTTATAAGAATCCCTCAGGATTCTCTATGTTAGATTTTGTTAAACAAATGAACATAAATTACGATCATACGGTCATAATTATTTGAAATTTTTCTTTATATCGTATTTTTTGGTGAGCGAATTATTAAAAATAGCATCTTGAAATTAAGAATATGCAAATAAATTACGTTGTTCTTCTTCTAAATATATTTCATTTATTTAATCTTTATTGTGAGCGAAACCAGGGAGTCTTGGCTAGTGAAGTGACCAGAGTGGAATTTTTTAGAATATAGGTAGTTAAAGCTAGCTAAAGAATAAACTAATCCAATAAAAATAAATAATCTAATTTACCCAAAAATCTATTCTTTCTAAGTTAAGTAAAGAAAGTAAGTTTATATTTTGAAGGTTGATTGCATCATAATTTTAAGACCATTTACATAAGCATCTCGCAGAGGTATTAAGCTAAAATTAATATCAAATTTCCAGAATATTTGAGGCCCAGAAAAAAATCAAGCTTCTAAATCAACGTAATCAAAACCTATAGGATACTTTCCGTGGACCTACAATTATGAAATTTGGCACGACGGCGTGAGAACTTACAATATAAAAAATCGTAAAAGTGAAAATTTGTAGGTATTTAATATACAAACTTATATTTGCAGCTTATCTCATACAGAATGATTGCATTTGCTTGGCAAATTTAAGTTTAACTTTAAGTCACTCTGTTCTCCACAACAGATATAAGATGTACTTCCCGAAATTGGGTATAGAATGCACTGGAGGAAATGAAATATGTATTTAAACTTATCTCAAAATATGTGGGGAACGGAGTGTCTTAACACAGGGTAGGCACTTTGCTGTATACGGGATACATCGTGAAGCTGATTTAATTTGATTTCTTTTATATATGTAACAAACACTATTTTGGTAGCAATTGATTTAATTTTTTTTTAAATTTTGGTAGCAATTGTACCCGTTAACGTGGAGTTCCCCTGTAGCTTATTCGCGTAAAAACATAAATTGATTTAATTATTCCGGTTCTGATCAGCGAGACAGTAATGTAACTGAAAGTATTTTAGAAATTAAATAAAATAATGTTTAAATGAATTAGTGTCGTTATTAAAAATAGTTGTGGAGAACAGAGTGACTTAAAGTTACGTACTTACGTTCTCTCTACCAATACGTATATATTTACCATGTATATTTTATATAGATTTTCATATAGATTTATATAGCCAGTCGTGGGTTCGATTCCCTCTCGAGGAAATGAAATGTTTAATATTTTTATGTCTTAGCTCTGGTGTCGAGGCAAAGCGTGGCGTTGAGTTCCGCCACTCAACACACAATGCTCCAAAACGAAGATGAAAAATGGTAATCGGAGTTACTACAAGCTTCCCTCTGCCTACCTTGCTATATGCGGACTACAGCGTAAAATAAAAAAAAACATACCTTATAAAAAGAGAGAGAAATCTATAATTTTTTGTAACTATACAGGAATTTATAGATTTATCATATAATTCATATAACAACAGCATCATACGTGACTTTCCACTGGATTTCGGGGATCAACGACTAAAGCTTGACTTATATTGTTTTTACTATTGGATATCTGATCTTCGATTTTCCTATAAAGCACGATAAGTAAAGGAACTTAATGTCAGGGACACTTCACACTCCCCTTTCCGTCGAATTCGAGACTTTAACTGTTGTGTAGTGGAACTCTACGCTGCACTTTGTTTTGCTGGCAAAAAAAATATATCGCTGTGAAGCGAGAAATAAACCCCAACCTACAGTCAAAGCTTCAACAATGTGCCACCATGGCCTCTTTAGAAAAAGATTCTTACTAGAGTTTTTTTTATCAACAACTTGTGATTTGGTATGAGTAATAGACATTCCATAATAGGTTTTGGTCTCCCACATTTAGGTTCCATCATCATATCAATTCGATGATTCTATATTATTGTATGAACTGCAAATTTTTATGATGGTACATTTAGATCAAATTTCTCAGATTTTATTATATAGTTAATAATTTACAAATCGACCTACCATCTTTTGTAATTTTCAAAAAAATAATAACTTTAAGAGAAAATAAAAAAATTATATAATAACAAAGATATAAGAAATTGTAATAAAAATGATCATAAACACGTTCGAAGTATGAACCACAGATGCTATGAAAGGTACGAAATACATTTATATATAACAATTTTTGGACTATCCATAATTGTGGTTAATAAAAATGTATTTTTTTTTCTGTACCCCGCACGCTGTATTATTATATAACCTAGTGTAGTATATGTATATAAGATAGTGTCAAGACACTCTTTTCGACAACTCGACACATTGTGTGTTGACTCGGGACACTTAAAACGCTGTAATAGAATATTATGAGGTTTTCATAAATTTAAAGCGTTTTTTAAGGCTTCACGCTGTATCCTGGATGTGGCAGGCTAGGTAGAGGGTGTCTAGTGTTAAGACACTCCGCTCTCCACTTCTGCCGAATTGAAGTGGCATTACGTGTTGAATGGCGGAACTCAACGCCCTCTTTTAAACATTTTATTTTATTTCTTATTTTTAACTATTTTAACTGAATTAACGGCGTAGATTTTATTATTGGAAAATACATATCAGAAAATTCGATGCCCTAAGTACTACAGTAAAATATATGATTAAAATACACTCAATTAATCTAAATAGTTCCATATATATATTTCTTAACAGATTCCGTTAAAAGCTCAAGTAAAGTCACGAGTCTACAGTTTTCTAAATATAAAGTATCGAAGGCACGTACGTTCTATGACCGACAGATGTTTCAGAAGGTACAAAAAATACTGAGTAAAACTGGAAATAAGCGAATTTGGAGCTGTAAACTTTGTTCATTGCAAATAGGCAGTCAAGAGAAAAGTACTTTGCAATGGTGATAATAAGAAAAGTGTGCAGTTAATACGACTATGTGGTTTGTCTCCGAGAGGTTTATAGTCATTTATAGTATATTTATAGTATTATTCAAAGTTTCATAGTTTAAATTGGCGGAAGGTAGAGGTGAGCACTGGTGTCACAAGCAATTTTGCCACCATCTAGCTACCAAGCCAAGGTGCATTAAAATACGAAAGATGTCATGATGAAAGAAGAAATTTCATAATACTTATAATATTGGAAGTACAAAATATTACATAAAATTTTTTTGTTCGTCTAAAATTCAAAATAAAAGAATTAATATGTTCTGCTTTTTGTTGGAATCACAACAGACAGATATGTCTGACAAGCGTCAACCGTCAACGTGGCAAACGTCACCATTGCACAACAGCGGCACAGCGTTACACTGTACACACAACGATTATATATTTGATTTCTGCCACACTCACACACACAACACTCTCAAAAATTGAGTGAAAAGTGGGGCCCGGAGTGTCTTAACACTAGTATACGTTTGCCTACCCTTTTCCAGCGGGACAAAGAGGAAACAAAAACAAATGTCTGTATCTGTGCATTTAGTACAAATTACAAAATGCTTTGTAAATATATAGTATAAAGTATAATAGTAAGATTATTTGCACGCTTGATCTTGTTGTATTATTATTATTATTATTTGTTTGTCATTCTTCTTCCTTTTTTGTCTGTATAGCAGTTATTATTTTTAAAATACAGTTTCAAAGAAATAAACATATAAATTTATACTCTATGCCCATTTTACCCTAGAACATCCCTAGGCACTACTGTACTACAGGGGTAGTTTCGAGGGATAACTTCACGTGTTACGCCACTCTTTATATCACCCCTTATACAAACGCGATCCAAATGGGGGGGATCTCAAATATACCTATAAAATTAAGAATCCGTTGATAATTTTGTACTTTACTTAGTAAATATAGGACTATTGTGTTTTTATGATACTCCATATTGTATTGTTGAGATAGGTTAGTGTTTTTGAAGTGATGTGTAATTATTTTTTCTTATAATAAAGTGTGGTTCAACATCCTTTGATACGTAATATGTATTGTTATTAACAACATAATTCACTTTTTCATATTTTTAAGATAACATAAGATTTTTTTTTTACTTTATCTCGCACATAGCAGTGTAGGAAGGGAGATATTAGTCAGCTTCACCCTGTATCCCGTACACAGCAGGGTAGGCAGAGGGAACCTAGTGTTAAGTCACTCCGGTCCCCACTTTCTTCCGAATTCTGAAGAAATGGAAATATAAATTTAAGTAAATATTTCATCTCCTCGAGTGGGGATCGAACCCACAACCAGTTGGTTTTACAGTCACACTTTGTGCCCCTGCGCCATCACCGGCCTCAAATAGTGAAGGCCGGAGATAATAGTAGATACTTAAGATATTCTAATTCCTTTTCCGCTTCATTTAAATATATTGTGTGTTGAGTGATAAAACTCGACGCCGTACTTTTTCTTACCAGTGCGGGGAGATGTAAATAATTCATCACCCTCCAGTGGGAATTGAAGCCATTACCAACGCGTTTAAGTTTCGGTGTCCAGCTGAGCCTCCAGGGCTTCCATCGTCATTATTTACTTAGTAAATCGTCATTACGATAATCGATTGGATTCAAGAGTGTTCATTGTTACACAAATCTTCTCTACTATAGAGTTACTGATGTAACTTTATAGTACTTGTATTTGTATCCAATTTTTTTTATCTCACACTATATTTATATATCGATTCAATTGGAGATCAAGTTGGTTTTTAAGGAA
Organism: Heliconius hermathena; assembly: GCA_013403705.1. Lineage (NCBI taxonomy): Eukaryota > Metazoa > Arthropoda > Insecta > Lepidoptera > Nymphalidae > Heliconius > Heliconius hermathena. The sequence goes on along the minus strand of JAAIXJ010000247.1, from coordinate 375,407 downwards.
AATCTTCCAACCAGTTTCCAATACAATTTATAAACTTATTTTTTTTTCTTCGTAAATTCACGCCTTACTCTGTATACGACAGTTGAACTAAGAGAACTTAGTGTTAAAGCAATCCGTTCCCAGCTTTACGTCCAAATTCGAGATGCTACGTTTTAAGTAGTGGAACTCAACGCCTCGCAATACATTTACTTTTACAATAAAAAATCAAATCAGCTTCATGCTGTATCCCGCACATAGCAGGGTAGGCAGAGGGAACCTAGTGTTAAGACACTCCGTTCCCTACCTTCCGCCAAGTCCATGCGGCATTACATGTTGAGTGGCGGAGCTCAACGCCGTGCTTTGCCTCGACACCAGAGCGAAGAAAATGATAATATAAATGTAAATAAATATTTATTTTCCTCGAGTGGGGATCGAATCCACAACCATTAGATTTTACAGTCACACTTTGTGCCCCTGCGCCACGACTGGCCTCACCATTGACTTTTACAATAATTAATTAAAATGTTAATTTGGGCTAAGCTAGTCAGTTAAACTCTTACTTAGAATAATATTAGCTGTGCCTTAGAAAAAACAATAAACATACTGTACCTACGTAGGTACAGTAAAAAAGAAACAGTCGAGATTGATGTCGGCAATTTAGAACTCGGTGCCGAGATTAAAAGAAATCTCAGCAAAGCACTCTCCGTACTTATTTAGTTTTATCCCGGTTTATTTTCCTTTGAAAATACTACCAGCTTACCGGCTATACGACAGATATAGTTAACATTGTTTAAAGTTGTTATAATGGCGGTAATAAAAAAAAATAGTAGAATTTTGTTAAAATAGAAGGGTTGTGTAGTCGGTTCTTATTCGGAGGAATCAATTATTTTCGTGTTTATGCACTGGTAAAAAGACAAAGAGTGGCGTTGAGTTCTGCTACTCAACAGTTATGTCTAAAAATTGGGTAGTGCGTGGGGAAAAAAGTGTCTTAGCTGGGCTGTTTTTTAACTTTTAAACCTTTAAGTACCGATGTGCAGATTTTGTAACGTTAGTACTGACGCGAGGCCTAAGAGGCCGCGTATATAATATTGATTTCTTAAAAAGAAGGTTTGAGTTACATATTTTTCCTTACGTTATGATGAAAAGTAAAGGGCTTAAAGAAAATTTAAGTATATAAAGAAAATCTACTTTATTAAATATTTCAAAATAGCACTACAATAAAACATTTGGCTTAAATTTCGAAAAAATCAGACTTGAACAGTCTGAGTTTCTCGAAATTTACAAAAAACAAAACACGAAAAATATTTCTTTCACAATAACAAAAAAATAGTATTTCTGACTAACACCTAATGTAACTCTAAGAAAAAAAATGTAGGAATATAAACCTGCAAAAAAAATGTCTGTAAAAACACACTTTTCTCTACTCTACGTCCCAAATCAAGACGAAATGTTTGGATCAGCTAAACACTACGGAATAACTTTATTACTTTGATTGCGTAGACTCCAAGACATTAAATAGAGAATTTATAAATATATTTTTTTTGTCGTGTTATTATATATAAATAATTCGTTCGTCGTCTAGTAAGGCGGTAGGTAGGTATTACAAATGCGATTTTTCCTGTATAAATCCAGCTCCCGCTGAATTCTGGGGTTAGGAGTAACCTATATGAATCTTTACATTTCAGTGTTAGTCCGATAAAAAATGGTATAGTTTCGGAAATTAGTCCGGATAAGTAAATAGACACAAAAAAAATGTTTATTTGTAATTGGCACTATTTGCCTTTGGAAAAACATGGTTATTCAGAAATCACAGACATACACTTTTTTATTTTTTCACCTATAGATACGAGTATATATGAAGCTGTTGTCGTGCAGGGGCACTGTAAGCTTGCGACTGTAAACTCGACAATTTGTGGGTTTGATTCCCTAGGAAAATGAAATATCTAATATTTAGCTAACTCTGGTATCGAAACAAAGCGCGGTATTGAGTTCCGTCAATCAACACGCAATGCCTCCAAAATCCGGCACAAAATGAAACGCAGTGTCTTATTCTAAGTTTCCTCTGACTATCTTGTTTTATGCGGAACAAGCATTCCGGAGATTAGCCCGGACAAAACGGACTAAAAATTTCTTCTATTCTCAATCTAATAAAAAAACATCCTATTCTGAATAATAGCCAATATAACATTTGTCCTGTATAACAGTTTCACGTATTATTCTTCAACAATATTTCAATAAGTAAAAGTGTTAACATTCAGCTATCTCTCTACATAGAGCTATATTGCCTTGGAATACGGCCAAGCGGCAGTCCTACTTACAACTTTTGCCTGTAACACATGTACATACATACATATAGTGTCTATAGGTGTAGGTAGTGATTTATTATTTACTTATTTCATCTTTTAACCCTTCTTTCTATTCTTATTTTACGTGAGATTGTAGAAAATATTGTACTATAAAAGTTTTCTGACAGCTGTTTTGTAAGGATAAGTTTTCCACATTTTTCGCTCTATTTTCAAGACATTGCATTGTAAGTGGCAGTACTTAACACCGCGCTATGGAAATAACTTATGATAATAGTTCTTTCGAGTGGCGATCGAACTGATAGCCGTAGCGTTTACAGTCTACACTGTGTAGACACCGTGAGGTGGTAGGCAGTGGGAACCTAGTGTTAAGATACTCCGTTCCCCACTTTCTGCAGGCGTTGAATTCTGGAGGCATTGCGTGTTGAGCGGCAGAACTCAACGCTGCGCTTGTCCTCGACACCAGAGCGAAGAAATGGAAATATAAATTTAAGTAAATATTTCATCTCCTCGAATGGAGATCGAATCCAAAACCAGTTGGTTTTACAGTCACACTTTGTGACTGTAAAACCAACTGGCGCAGGGAGCGCCACGACTGGCCTCAATTTAATTTTTATAATCGACATAATTTAAGAAATTATTAAACTGACTTCAAATATTTGCCAGTTATACCTGTATTTCACATTGTCCTTGCCAGAAATAGGTAGCCATAACAACTGACATTGATGCAACTTGGATTGACGCTTAGGTTAGTTTTTAAATTATTTATCTCATATAAATCTAAAAACAATATAATAAAATATATAAAAAATCTACAATTAAAGAAATAAAATAAATGACAAAAAAGTATAATAATAATCACTATTTTCAGCTTCAAGCTGTATCCCGTATATAGCACAGGGAACCTAACCTTAAAACACCCTGTTCCCCTTGCACCGCCTAATATCCGAGACGTTACGTATTGATTGGCGGAGCTCAACATCACTTTGTTACCAGAGCGAGGACATTAAAATAAATCCGTCTTCTAAGCGGAAATCGAACCCACAACCGTCACACAACTTGAAGATATTATTTATCACTTGTTTTATTATACAGAAAGAATACGTGTTTCAACGTCTAATTTATCCTTTGAAGTCAAAATGAAAGCTCAGTGAGCTTTATTGCGTTGGAACAGCGCCAAGTACAATCAGTGTAAACACAACCTTAGTTTGTAAAGGCATTGTAACGAAACATAATTTTTAAGTCTATCCTTGTAGTCTTTTATAGAGAGTAATTATTTTTTTTTCTATTAAAAATCAGTTTCACGCTGTATCCCGCAAACAGCAGGCATAGGGTACCTAGTGCTAAGATACTCCGTTTTCCACTTTCCGCCGAGGTCTGGAGGCATTGCGTGTTGATGTGGCTCGACATCAGATCGAAGAAATGAAAATATAAATGTAAATAAATATTTCATATCCTCGAGTGGGGATCGAACCCATAACCGATTTTACAGTCACTCTTTGTTCCCCTGTGCCACCATTAGCCTCAATTTTCTATTAGTGGCTTTTTCTATTAGTGTAATAAGATTGATATTGATTACAACAGCTACTTTATGTGTGATAGTTGTGGGATCTATTTTCACTTGTGTAAGTGGTTCCAGTCGTAGAAATTGTTTTTGTTTTGATATTTAAATTATTTAAAATGAATTAATGGAGATCAGTCTTGGCGCAGTGACTGTAAAATCGAATGATTGTGAATTCGAAATCCACTTGAGGAAATTAAATATTTATATAAATTTATACTTTAATTTTTTCACTCTGGTGTCGAGGCAAAGTGAGGCCAAGGAAACTTTATTATATTGTGGCGTTTTTCTAGGATTAAAAAGGTAAATACGACGTATATAATATAGTTTCTATGCATAATGTATGCATATATTATGTTCTATTCCCACTGGAAGGAGGAAATATTTAATATGCTCATTTCTTAGCTCTGGTGTCGAGGCAAAGAGAGGCGTTTAGTTCCGCCACTCAACATGCAATGCCTCCTGAATTCGGCGGAAAGCAGAGAGTGGAGTGTGTAGCACTAGGCTCGCTCTGCCTACAATGCTACATGCAGGGATACAGTGTGAAGCTGAAGAATTTTTTTATATAAAAGCACGTTTTCCTGATAGATCAGCTTTGCTTTGTAAAACTTTTCAATATTTTTATATTTCTTACATTATTTTTTAAAGTTTTTTATTGAGGTAAATAAAAAATTTAAAAAAATAATGTAAGAAATATAAAAATATAGTGTAAATATTTATAATGATAATATTATATATACAGGATTATATAAGTATCATTGTAATGCGATACGTGTGATTAAAATTTCATTTTCATAAATGTTTTCCTTTTATAAGTAAGACATTTAACTTATAACTTAATTTCACGCTTTATTCCTAGCGGGGTAGTCAGAGAGAATGGAGCGCCAAGCGCTACGGTCTCTCCTCTCCTCTCTTACGCCTCTTCCACTGTCATCAGTCTCTTCATACATGGCCTCCGGGGTGATCCTCCTCATGCTTTTTACGTGACCTTCCTCCAGTATCTTTGATACTGTGTTTTCGAAGGTTAGCCGAGGTCTCCCCCTATCTCTTTTACCACTCACTCTTCCATCATAAATCTTTTTTGCCATTCTTTCATCACTCATTCATTCGACGCGCCCAAGCCAGCCGAGGATGTTCTTCTTCATTCTCACCGTGACATCCTCGCTAATACTTGCCATTCTGTGCTTCATGGATTCGCTAAGCAGATTCCGCATATCCTACGAATTATCGCATCTCCACGGCATTCATCTTTCTTTCATTATTCTTCTGCAAGATCCGTTCCGCTGCCGTATAACATCGTCGATACCAACACTGCATTGTGTACGGCCAAACACGCAGCCGTGCTGATGTTTTGCCGTCTCATCAATACGCCGGTCCACATCCATCTCGTATCTTTCATCTCTACTGAGCATATTTCCCAAATATAACACTTCATTCACTTGTTCTAATAGTACCTATTTAAATTTACATATTACCACCAAAAGGTTGTACCTAAGGTGAATATTTTAAGCATGTCGATTAGATATCACAAAGTCAAGAACGATGTTTAAATGTATATAGATAGAAAATACTTGCTGAAACTCTCCCTTTTAGCAATAAAACTGGTATTTCAAACATGTCAGGTAATAAACTCGAAAGTCTCGCGCCACACTTATATTGAAGACCACTAAATGTTATAGACAAGATGTAGTTTAGTTTTAAATATAATATATATTTTTATATGAAAAATATATTAAAATTTAAAATAGATTTATTTAATGTTTAATATATAAAATTTATGTACATTTAAATATATAAATGTTGATGTATTATATTCTTTAAAAAAAGTAACTTAAAATACGTGTTTATTTATTTTCGTTTTTATAGATAAATAGTTGTAGTGTTTATGAAGATGAATAAAAGTCTACTTACGAATAGCACTGAGTTTAATCAACACCACTTTAAATGTACATACAGTGTTAACACAATTATACACGGCACGATATACATAGTATTGGAGACCATCGTATGCACTGGCACTACGTTGAACTGTAAAAGTAATGGCTTTAGGTTCGATAAGGCGAATGAACTATTTTAATTTATTTTCTTTCTTTTACTAACAGCGCAGCGTTGAATACCGCCACTAAACACGCAATACTGTCAGAACTCGGGGCAAAGTGGGGAACGGAAGTGTCTTAATGTAAACAGCGTATCTTAAAACTAAGTTCCTAGGTTCACTCAGCCTAACCAGCTATATGCGGGATGCAGTGTGAAGCTAAAAACAAAAAAAAATCTATTAAATAGTCTAAAAAGCAATTCGTATAAATATACTTAGAAAGAAAATAAAGATAATTCGTGTCTACACATTTATAGGTCTATCATATCTAGCATTCACCTGAACGCTGTATTTCCTCCGAGCGAAATGTAATTAATCAAAAAGTTTTCAGAATTTCGCCCCCTTCGAGGCTAAAATGTCGCTGTCGCATATTTTGAAAAGAGTCCGCTTCTATGGCCATTGTTGTTTAACATTATAACTTAACAATATGGGTCATGGTATTAAATAACAGGTTTATTTATATATATATTTAGTAAATATATACTTAGGTATATTTTAATATGTCTAGTAAAATTCAAGTGCATTGTGATGCAATAGGATGAAGTCTGACTGTTAACACGATGGTTTTAGATTTGAACCCCAGCAGCGCGGCGTTGAGTTCCGCTACTCATTATACAATGTCTCAAATGTGTATTCGTATCGAATATTCACAAGTTCACATTCCCATTGACGTAGATTTTTTTTAACTATCGTTTAGTGTCAATTTATTTCAGGTCTTGAAAAATAAAAATATTGACTTCTTATCAAATATTTTGAAATTATTATTCAGTACTTATTAAGAACNCAGATAAACAGACAAACAGACAAACAGACAAAAATTCCAAAAAAGTTGGAAATGGATTCTGTTAATTATCCTTTAACATCCTGGCTAATTTTTTTTTTTAAATTTTCAATGTACAGAAACGACTTTTCTACAGATTTATTATAAGTATAGACAAGCTATTTTTGGAATTGAGATTTAAGTTTGAATAAAAAAATATTCAAAAATAAATTGTCACTCGAGTTATCTTCATACAATGATAACATGGGCTATATCTTGTATATTTTATGAAGAGAAATACCAAAAATTATGTCTATTTGAGACAGAATGGTAGTGACACATCACTGCGTGATCTACTTAATAACTATTCTTAGAAATATAGTGCACTTATGGGGAAGATCGTGTGGAAAATAAAAAACAAAGTTAAAAATAAAAATAACCTGCCCTTCAAGTCCTATCTGCCTGAACTACATTTTTTTTTGCTTCACTCTTTATCCCGCATATAGCAACTAGGCATATAGGTTAGATATAACCTAATGATTTTTAAATTAAACTTTTTAACCGCATTAATCTTATATATTTAATGTTTTTTTTTAATTTATTGAGTTGTTAGGCGCCACAGACTTTTGTCGTCTGTGCCTTTTTTTGTTCTGGTTTTGCTTGTTAAAGTTTTAGTTTCTTTTTTTTTAATACTGCCTAATACGAATACGAATTCGAATAATATAATAATACGAATACGAATACGAATCGAGTTTTGTGGTTGTCGATAATGTTCATTATGGTACAGTTAATTTTTTCATCCCAAATTTTCTCGTCCTGGTGCAACTAAAGTGAAGTACTCCTGATGTCCTAAGCTACCTTAGTAGTTGTAGTTGCTATATTTAACATTTTTGTAAGCCTGACATTTCTAGCACTTTGCAGCAGTCCGTGATCATAGGTAGACCTATCCATGCCATACCTACGCGGTTAATCCGGTTTGAAGTCGAAGTTTTCCATTTAATTCCATATGTCACGAAAATCATAAATATTATTAACCTAATACTCTCTTCTTTATACCAGAATTTGCTACACAGTATGTTGTGTGAAGAAGAACAACGCCTCGTATTCTCCCAATTATTTGTTGGTGGAAATAAAAATATACAGTTACTCTCCTCTGCCAGAACACACTGTGCAGAATAGTGAAATTATATTTATTCTATATTTATTCTACTTAGCCATACGTATGGCTTGGTGGTCAGAGTGCCTGGTCGGTTTCCAGGAGGCGCGGGTTCGAGTCCCGCTACGTTAAAATTTTTATACGTTTCCTAAAAAAGTTTTTTTTCCTAAGTGTGGAATAACACTTTAAAAAAATGTTAAATATATTTATTCTATTGAGTTAGGAACCCACAGACGTCTCGCTTACGGTCAGCTATCCCACTGCGCCATGACATTCACTTTGTACGGATACTGTAACTTAAAAATTATATCACGCTACCCATACAAGCCATCTAGTTAATCTTAATATTACTGAAAATTAACAAGATTATTAAGCACTTAACACATCATAGATCATATAGAGTAGGTAAACATTCAAAATTCGACATTAATATTCTTGACTGTTTCTTCGCAGGTGCTTCGAGACTTGTTCTGAATAACTTGGGATCATCTTGATGTCACTGGCTGGCTTCCAAGCGGACTTATTCTGGAAGGACTCTTATTTGTTATATTTCTTGTTTATTTTCTAGTATATTTATGGGTTATTATAATTTTGTATAATTTGTGTTTACATAATATTTTACACGTACTATTCGTATTTCATTCAACGCCGCATTTTATGGGGCGTTGAGTTCCGCCACTGAACATGAAGCCGATATGTTTGGCGAAAAAAAATGTTTTATTTACTTATCGGGAAATAACTAGATAGCCATAATAATGTCGAAATCGACCTGAACACTTGTTAAGTTAATAACTAGCACTTTATAAAACAGAAAAATAAAATGGAAAAAGAGAGTAAAAATTGTAGAAAAATATATTTTTCACATTTTTTTTATTTTCTTACTATGGATCTATTATATTATATATTAATACATGATGTAGGGTATTGGTTCCAACCGTTGCATAGATTATTCCCTTAGCTTAAAAGTAATAATGGATTGAATTAAATTATGAAAAAAACTCAAATGAAATGAAGCCAACATATAATTAAATATATACCAATAATATAAAGTTAAAGAGTTAATTTGGTCGAACGCACTAATTTTAAGAACTGCTGGTTCAAATCAATTTTTTATTTTGTATTGGAAATTCTATTGTAATGAGAAGGGCTATGAGCTACATAAATTACAGTCACGGAGAAAGAAATGTAAATAACTCTTAGTTACTTCCATTTGCCATCACGAGTAAAGCCGCACCTAAATTCGAGTATAATATAAAAATATCAGTCACTATCAGTAGTCAATACTCTTCTTCACAATCGGTTAAATATTATAATTTCAACAATAATCAACAGAATACACCCCTCAAACAAACGTGGCTCGCGACAGCTTGTGTAATTTTGACAAGTTTAAAATTCGCCCTCTGTCTGTCATTTTGACACGTACATAGGAGCTACTGTAAGTTATTAGGCGCTCCGTACCACGTAGTGGCGTTTAATTTGACTTATTATGATTATATTTTATATATGAGGCCAGTCGTGGCGCAGGGGCACAAAGTGTGACTGTAAAACCGACTGGTTGTGGGTTCGATCCTCACTCGAGGAGATGAAATATTTACTTAAATTTATATTTCCATTTCTTCGCTCTGATGTCGAGGACAAGCGCGACGTTAAGTTCTCCCATTCAACATGCAATGCCTTCAGAATTCGGCAGAAAGTGGGGAACGGAGTGTCTCAACATTAGGTTCCCTCTGCCTACACTGCAGTGTGCGGGATACAGCGTGAAGCTGAGGTTGAGGATATTTTATATATGAGCTAGTACATTTGACATTTGGAAAAGATTTTTATTTTTTTTATGAAAGTTGCCGTAAGCTGCGAACTGTACTGAATAGTTTTTTTTATGTTGCTTTTTTCAACGTTTTTTCAATGTTTTATTGACAAAATGAAACACAGTAATTAATTCTAATGATAGACGATATCTGAATATTTATCTTCATGTTTCCATTAAAGGTTGTTTTTTCAGCTGTATCCCGCATGTAGTAGTAGCAGGGTAGGCAGAGGGAGCATAATGTTACGACACTTTCGTTCCCCACTTTCCACCGAATTTTGAAGGAATTGCGTATTGAGTGGTGGAACTCAACGCTACTAGAGTGAAGATTAAAAAATATGTATTATATATTTCATTTCCTCTAGTGGGGATCGAACCCACAATCTCAGGCATAAGCCCCTGCGCCGCGAGTTAATGGGAACGGAGTGTCTCAACATTAAGTTTCCAGGTTCTTTCTGTCTACCCTGTTATGTGCGGGATACAGTGCGGAGTAAAAAAATATATATCTAATATTCTTTCAAACGGAGAAAAGCGCTTAATCATATTGTTCTATTCTACCTTTTAAAATCTTGATATTACAGCAGAAATCTCAAATAATAATTAGAAAAATGTATTCAAATCTCTTTCAATACAAGTGATGTCTATATTTTGTTAACAAGTTACCTCATACAACGTACTCGTATGTCCGCGAGCGATTTTTTAATTAATTTTTACGTTACACTTTGACATGTCTACCGAACGACCGTGTCCCCTTCGGTTGCCCTACGGCGGTACTAGGTAGGCTGTAGGGGTCAGTTAAATCAATTTCGTAAATTTACGTATTTTCTATATATATAATATAATATGTGTATATGCTATGCATAATAGAAGGGTATTTTTACGCCAACCTTGCTATGAAGGAAAAAATGTGAAGCTTATTTTTGGGTGGGTTCGAATCCTAGTCGAAGAAATGAAATATTTAATTTCTTCCTCTTCAGCGTTGCCACTTTTACCATTGGACATGAATGCCCCAAAAATTCGGATGAAAGTGGGGAACTCACAAGGGTTAACAGAGTATCATAGCACTAGATTCCCAGGTTCTCACTGCTTAACCTGATGTGCGGGATATAGTATGAAGCTATAAAGAAATGATCACAAATTTAGCACTGCGTTTTTAGCAATAATTATAACACCCGGGAATAGCCGCTAGAACTACGCTACATAGCATATAATTTTTTACATTATATTAATATATCATAAAGTTCAGTTATTTCAGGCCTGTCGTGGCGCAGGGACACAAAATGTGACTAAAGTCGACTGGTAGTGGGTTCGATCCCCACTCGTGGAAAAGGAATATTTATTTAAATTTATATTTTCATTTATTTGCTCTGGTGTTAAAGCAAAGCGCGGCGTTGAGTTACGCCACTCAGCACGCAATGCCTCCAGAATTCGGGAACGCTCCAAAAGGTTATTTTTTCAGTTCCTTAGTAATGACGTATCGAACGTGCCAGTTGAACACAAAATGTGTCAAATAGAAGTTCTGGCTTCAAAAATGACAGAACTTTTAATAACATACTTTCTTCCAATATTTCATTCATAAATGGTCTAAACTCAATTTTCACTTACACTTACTTTCATAACCTTTCCACAGACAAAAATCTGATTTTAAATTGAATATTTTGAAACATTGTACTACTGTACAAATTTTACTGTACAAATGTACAGTAAAATCTAAATATTTCCACATTTTCTGCGCTGTACATTACGCTTATTATATATTTATTTAATCTTAAAATAATCGAGTAAATTAATAAATATATATTATCGTTCATCATTCAAATACAAACTCGCTACTTTCACCTTAACCCTCCCCTATTCACGAATCTACACGTTAAAAACTATAGTGACGAAAGTAAACGTACAATAATAGAGACATAAACTACAGTAATCGTTCCCCACTCGCTATAGAAGGGGTTTGCAACGAAAACATTTTTCCCGGACAGCGCAAAGTACTTTGCGGGCCAACGTCAATCACCGAGCGTCCATAATTGGCGTTTTTACCCTACACTTAGATGTTTGATCCTATTGAAGTGTTATAGACTGACTGTTTAATATTCAATTGATTATTTTTATAATTATATTTGTACAAGCGACGGTTATCGGTTCGATTCTCAGCCGAGGGAATAAAAATAACTGATAACAAAACACAGCTCGGTGTTGAGTTTCGCTATTCAACACGCAATATATCGAAAATTGGGTAAAAGTGGGGAGGGAATTGTCTTAACACTAGGTTCCCTTTGCCTACCCTGTATAACTTGCTAAAATAAATTAAAGTATTAGAATTTATGTTTTAATCGTACGTTGTTCTATATTTGATGGTATACCGATAAAGTTGTGAATTCCGTTCTATTAAGCAAACATTATCGATTTGATTTCATGATTTCAATTCAAACAGGGAATTATTTTCATTTCAAGTATTTTTATTTTATCTAATTAAAAATAAATAAAAGTGAAAAAAAGAGATATAGGAGATGTCCATTTCATTTTTTTGTACGTTAATAACAAAGAATAAATAACAGAACACATAGCACGATAGCCTATATCCCAATATTAAGACGTTTCATTCTCAGAGTGGGGAAATGTAATTAGTAGTAGAAATGAATTAGATAATTAACTTATAAATTTATTCAATCTCTCGAATGGAAATCGAATCCACAATCGTTGCGTTTATTTCAAGAGATTCTAGAGATATGCCACTGTGCCAAGATATCTTTAATTGATAAGCTTGTTACGTCAAGTTTTCGTCTCCAAAAAGTTAATATATCTTTCTAAGTATATAATAAAATTCCGCAGTGTATTCTAAGTTTGCCACATACACACTACCACAATTTAAAGTAGCTTTAAAAAAATACTGACATGTATTACACTGTTCAAGAATATTCACAAGATAAACATGTATGGAATTAATATCTATTGAATGTGATGCAGGATAGCTGCCAGATAATGTAATAATACCATTGACTTTGAAAAGAGCAACTGTTGAGTTTCTTGTCGGCTCTTCTCAGCAGAACTGCCTTCCGAACCGGTGGTAGCTTTTTTTGTTTATACGTTCATTCGACGATTCAAAAGTGCTTATAATAGTCTATTTAAATAAAGAATATTTTGAATTTGAATTCGAATTTGAATTATAGAATAGCTTAAAATAACTGATGACATTTCCAAACAAAAAGCACCTTCTTCTGTGCGTTTACCCTACGATTACACGTCAGATGTGGCAGACGGAAGTTATATTAATTCTTGGTTCCGTAGGGAACAAATTGCTGAAAATAATGGTATTGTGATTTTCCTTGCCGTCCCTTTTTAATGCAACGATGCTTTTAAGAATAACATGGGACTAATATTCCCTTTTTTTTCTTTCTTCTTTTTTAGCCATTTTTACCTGTTTTTTTTATGTTGTTTCTTTATTATATTCACTTTATGGGGTACTCACTAGTGCAGTGAACATAAATTTACACTGTATTTTAGAGTATGTGTAGGGATGTGCTTTTGGAACTTATTTTATTGATGCACATCCCTAACATAACGGGAAACTCTTCTTTTTATTAATAGCTAATAACGCTACATTAGGCGCAATCTATGTGGTACCGAATAATTGAAATCTGTCTGTAAAATTAAAAAAAATGCATCTATCACTTTCTTACTTTTTTTTGGCTTCACTCTGTATCCCGCATATTTTATCATCTGTCTTATATCTCACATTTGTTATCTATCTATTCGTATAATAAGACGAATTACAGACTTATTTCTGTATTATATATATTGTAAAACATAATATAAAACTCTTCCAATACTGACTGACACACAACGTATAGATAAAACCACTGAACCTAGATAGTTAAAATTTAGCATGGAGATAGGTTAGAAAGTGCATGAGAGGTCTATTATTATTATAAATTCACAGCCAGTAAGATAGAAACATATCTTCATACTCTTAAAGAAATAAGTATACAGAATTTTGTTATAAGGATCGTCGTACAATAATCTGAAGCGAAATGTGCAATACTCTGGAGATATTTATTTGTAAGCGATATTCGATATCCGTTTTTACTCAAATTCTCAAAGGAGAGTGGGGGATGCCAATAAAAACGTTTACGTACTGGGTTTACACTGTAGTATGTTGTATTGTATGCATGTTTTGAATTTTATTTATTTTTTAAATGTAGTTTTGTTGGTTTTTTGTAATAATTGCAAATGTATTTTTTTTAGCTTCACGCTGTATCCCGCACATAACACACTTCGTTTCCATTATGACACTTCCGTCTCCACTTTTCGCCTAATTCTCGAAGCATTGTGGGTTGTGCGTATTTAGTGGCGGAACTCAACGCTCGTTACTAGAGTAAAAAGTAACAATATTAAATATTATATTTTCCTCGAACAGGAATCGAACTCCCTAACTGTTGCGTTTACAGCAGCACAATATATATAATAGACTATCCAACGCAAAAGTATATTTTTTAATTTCAACCAGTAGTTCTTGAGATTAGTGCGTTCAACCAAACGAACCTTCGAATCTTCCGCCTCCTAATATCAGTATAGTAGTATATATATAGTAGTATATGAAAATAAACTTCTCCCTTAAATCCACCTCAAGTTACGGCGTAGCGTTCGGTAATTCAAAGTGTCAAACTTAGGATACGACAGTTCTTTACGGTCTCTAGGGCCTGTGTTTTTCCTATAGTAGTTTTACGCATATATCTTGTTAGTTCGATGATTTGGAATGGAAACATATCAATTTGAATATATATATTTTTTGAGGCCAGTCGTGGCGCAGCGACACAAAGTGTGACTGTAAAACCGACTGGTTGTGGGTTCGATCCCCACTAGAGGAGATGAAATATTTACTTAAATTTATATTTCCATTTCTTCGCCTGCCGCGTTGAGTTCTGCCATTCAACTCGCAATGCCTCCAGAAAATGGGGAACGAAGTATCTTAACACTAGGTTCCCTCTGCCTACCCTGCTGTGTGCGGGATACAGCGTGATGCTGATTTATATTTTTTAAATTTATAGATTTTCGTTAAATTTGTAGAGTAAAAAACACTTATAAGTTTTTTTTTGTTTACACAGTTATCTGTTAATTTAAATGATCCAGCACACCTACACAACTATCTCCCACACAATAATGTTGGCTGGTAGAGAATGGTTTTTGTACATGTATTCCTTTATTTCTAAAAATATGTGCAATAAACTATAAATACATAAATCATTAAATGAGTGACTAGATACTCCACTTTAAGACTAATTATAAAAATAAACTTTTACTACCTTCAAACATTCAGCAGGTTAGAGGAACCAATCCGTTCCTCACATTCCTCCCAATTTTTCAAACATTGCGTGTTGAATGTAGATACTCAACGATTTTATCTTGTTACTTGAGTAAAGAAATAAAAGTAATTAATCCTTCGAATGGAACCCACAACCGTTGCGTTTATAGTCAGACATTTTGACGCTGCACCACGACGGTCTCAGGGTTAACTTTGAAATTTATGAAATGCGCCTCAAAATATATATACTTTATATAATTATATTTTGAGGCGCAGTAGTGGCGCATGGGCACACACGAATAAACTGTAAACGCGACAGGTTGTGAGTTCGATTCCCATTTAGGGAAATAAATTATTTAATATTTATTAAATGATGAGGCCATTGAATGAGGCCAGTTGTGGGTTCGATCCCCACTCGAGGAGATGAAATATTTATTTAAATTTATATTTCCATTTCTTCGCTCTGGTGTCGAGGCAAAGCGCGGCGTTGAGTTCTGCCACTCAACACGCAATGCCTCTAGAATTCGGCAGAAAGTGGGGAACGGAGTGTCTTAACACTAGGTTCCCTCTGCCTACCCTGTTGTGTGCAGGATACAGCGTGAACTTTATTTAATTGATTTTTATTTATAAAATAAAAAAATATTAAAAAAATAATTTCACCAAATGGGAATCGAATAATGAAAATTCATTTGTTCGCTCTGGTGTCGACGCAAAGCGCGGTATTGAGTTCCGGTTGGTGGAAAATGGGTAATGGAAGTGACTTAATAGGAACGGAGTGTCTTAACGCTAGGTTCCCAGGCTCCCTCTGTACCTTGCTAAGAGCGGGATTCAGCGTGAAGCTAAAAAATATATCTACCAAGAATTTTATATTTATTTCAAAAGAGTACATCAAAAGCTTACTCATCCTATATAAGAGCTTAATATAGAAGTATTTATATAAAAGCACTACACAGATATCTAGTCATAATACGATTCAATGCCGACCGCCTAAGCCGCTTAGCGCCCTATGCGCTGAGGGCTTATTCTATAATTTAAAAAAAAATAAGAAATTTACCTTTGAGGCTGTTTCAGTTGTTGTGTACTCCAGGAAGTTAATTATTTTATTTTGTCGCTCTGATAGAGTAAAAAAAAATAATAAACTGTCAAATGAGATGGAATGTTTTATTATTAGGACGTCCTTGCCGCCGTCTATATCCTCACAGACAGCCACGCAGTGCTAGCAATTTCACAAGTACAGAGTTCCCTCCCTATCCACCTGGTGTCGCTGTAAAGGTCAATAGGGTTAACGGAATGAACCTCATGTTTGAAAAAAATCCTCTCTGTGGAATATCACAAAAAATTAAAGAGGCTACTTCTAATTATATTAAAATCGTTTTTGCATGAGAAAGTGATCAAAGTAGGTCAAAACTTTCACTTATCTTTAGAATTTTGCATGGTAGGCGAAAAAAGTTTCGTCTTTTTTTTATTTGAAAATTAAATTTCATCTGCACTCGTCTTATTAAATTTCATTACACGCCGTATCCTGCGTATATAAGGGTACGAAGAAAAGTTTAGCTTTAAGACATTCGGTTCCTCTTCTTCTCTCTTTCTCCAAATTCTCGAGGCATTGTGTGATGCGTGTGTTACCAGCGCGAGGTAATGAAAATAATTTGATCCCCCGAGTGGGAGTCGTACTTACAACCATCGCGTTGACAGTAAGATACCGTGCGCTCCGCTGCGTTACGACGGCCTTAGTAGATCATTTATTATATAGATCATTCGTTATATTCAATTACTAAATTTCATCTGCACTCACCTTATTAAATTTTTTTGTGCAGAAATGTGCTAATGTACTCGTGACCCCTTTACATCATTTTTAATAAATCTCTTACTTCAGGTACTTTTCCGTCTCGCTGAAAGGAATCCTTGACTATTCCGATATACAAAAATGGTTTAAAAGAATCAATTATAAATTATAGACCTATATCTATTCTAACCGTGTTTGCCAAACTCTTCGA
This sequence comes from Heliconius hermathena, assembly GCA_013403705.1. NCBI lineage: Eukaryota > Metazoa > Arthropoda > Insecta > Lepidoptera > Nymphalidae > Heliconius > Heliconius hermathena. Next base: position 358,450 of record JAAIXJ010000247.1, on the reverse strand, counting down.
AAAACTGATATTCCCGTACATTGCTTGGCAGATTAAGCAAATTATTACACCACAGCAACATGGTTTCTGTAAATCGAAGTCCACAGCTACTAACCTTGTTTCTTTTGTCAACAAAATATCTGTCTGTATCGATAAAAAATCGTGTGTTGATGTCATATACACGGACTTCAGTAAGGCTTTCGACAGTGTGAATCATGAAATTTTACTTCAAAAACTGTCTAACAGCGGCTTAACAGGGAGTTTATTTAATTGGTGTCATTCTTATCTTAGGTCTCGGATATCAAAAGTTGTGGTTAAGGGATATCAGTCTGATTGGTTTCCTACGTCATCTGGTGTTCCACAAGGTTCTCATCCGGCCCTCTATTTTTTAATATTTTTATTAATGATATTGGATGCTGCTTGTTACATTCAGATTATTATCTATTCGTCGACGACATGAAAATTTTTAAAACCATCAACAATTCCACCGATGCAATCTTACTCCAAGAAGATCTTGTTCGATTGGCAAATTGGTGCTCTGATAATAAGCTTAGTTTAAACATTGAGAAATGCCAATTAACGCGTTTTAGTAGGAAAAAGTGCCGCCTTCTTCTCATTATCATTTAAATGGAATAATTCTAAAAGAGGCAGCCACAGTTCGTGATCTGGGTGTTACTTTGGATCATTGGTTAAAGTTCATATTGACAATATAGTTAGCAAGGTATTTAAGACCTTGGGTTTTGTCCTAAGAAATTTCAGAGAATTTAGGAGGTCCGAAACCAAAATTACTCTTTTCAATGCTTTAGTCCGTAGTGGTCTCGAATACTGTACTGTAGTATGGAATCCGCACTACGATATTTACATAAAAAGAATCGAGCGCGTACAGAAGAGATTTCTCTGGCACCTTTCTTATCAGTGTAATCTAAGCAAATCACTTACAACTTATGCTGATAGACTGGTTTTTTTCAACATGGATTCTTTGCATAACAGAAGATTGGTTCTTGACTGCCTATTTTTATTCAAATTAGTTAATGGACTTATTGACTGTCCTCAACTTTTAACAACGCTGCGTTTTCCAGCTCCAGCCAAACTACCTAGGCGTTGTAGGTACGACCTATTTACCTCAACTACAAGTTCTACAAACTTAGGCAAATTTTCTCCAATAAACCGTATCATTACACATTTTAATAGTATATCCAAAAAGGTAGACATTGACATTTTCTTTGATAAACGGCCATTATTTCGTGATAAAATATTAAAGTCCTTGAGATCTAAGTAACCATGTCTGCTCATTAATTCGTTGTTATTATTGTTTTTTTTTTTTTTTTTAACTTTTGATGTTGTGTATATTTGCAATTAGATTTTATATATTATTTTTATATAACTTTACATATATATTTTAATATAATATTTATATTGTAGGTGTAAAACTAGCATGCCGTCAACACCTATAATTGTGGCTGCACTTGGTATTTTGTATTAAGTTTTGTACTCTGTATTTTCTAATCTTGTTAGTGTAAGCTGTGTTAGTGTTCTATAAATAAATAAATAAATAAATAAATTTCACTACACACCGTATCCTGCGTACATTAGGGTACGCAGTGGAAATTTAGCTTTAAGACATACAGTTCATCATTTTTCGATCAGCACGAACAAATCATCACGTTTACAGTAAGACGTTGTGCCGTAGCGTCACGACGGCCTCATTAAAACAAAGAAAATTTCTATTAAAATATATAAAATATAGCCACCGTATGTACGTTACTATTATAAAATTAAACAATTTCATGAAATATCAAGAATAGGCCTCTCAATTTACCACTTACAGGTTTTCCCACGTAACGTATTTCAAAGTTCATATATTCAATACAGCGCGAGATATTTCGCAAAATTCACAAATCCATCCTTTGTTAGCGTTTCAGAGGTATTTTATTTGCTCTCCAAAATCTATAACAATGCATTCGGACTTTTAACAAAAATCAAATATTTTTTATATGTATATATTATATATGTGGGTAGTTGGAAAAAAATATATTTGAACTGAAAATATTGGAATACTCGACTGTACGATATTTAACAAATTGATTCGTTGCGAATTTTAATAGAGAAACTGACTGTATTTTTTAGCGTTCCGTACCTTTTAAGGAAAAAGGGAACTCCTATAATATCACTTTTTGTCCGTCTGTCGGTCTATCTGTCTGTCAAGAGCCTTTATCTCAGGCACGCTTGGAAGTATTGGGTTGAAATTCAAACCATATACCAAGATCTACGGCCCATGTTAACCTAGAAACCCGGTTAACTTAGAATTATGAAATTTGGCAACTAGCATATACAGGTAGTACTAGCTTAGGAAAACTTATGAAAACTATACATTTGTGGTTAAATCTTAAAAAATAATAGTCCTAAATAGTAAAAAATCCTACAAAAATAGCCTTAAAAGGGGGGCAAAATTTGGCATTAAAGCCGCTACTTCAAGTGAAGTATTAGACTAAAGAGTTCTGGTTAAACTAACCGTGAATTTCAGAAAATCCTCGGCGACCCCGATCCAGGCATGTCCGGATTTTTAGTAAGTGTTGTGTATAATTTTTTTGGAAATTAAAGTAATTGGTGAGAAAATACTCTATTTATTCTACTCAGCTTCACGATTTTTCTCCCTGGCAGGAAAAACTTAGTGTTAAGACATTCCCCACTGTCTTCCTAATTTTCTTTCTTTCTTTCATCACATTTTGCACTGAATTCCGGAGACATCGCGTGTTCAGGTGCGAAGTCAACGTCTCGCTTTGCCTCGTTACCGGAGCGAAGAAATTTAAATTAAAAAAAAATCATTACCTCGATTGAGAAGCGAATCCACAACCTGCCCCGTTTACACGCCCGCTTGTGCCCCTGCGCCACGATGTTGTATTTAATATTCACAACAACAAATCTATAATAGCGCCTATCTATACATAAATTAGGAAATTCGATCGATCACATTACATACTCAATATTATACAGGCATAAATAATACCAAAATCCATTTATACGCACTACAAACTTAGTAAAGCCTATAATCTATTTGACTAGTGATGTTAATATACTGAAATAACGATAGTTGTTACCTTTTGACACTATCATAGCAGAATTGTATGTGTGAAGGTTCGCAATGGTTGTGGGTTCGATTCTTACACGATGTTATTATATTTTATATATTAGTTGTTTTGATGAGGCCTGTCGTGGTGTAGGGGCACAAGCGTGTGACTACACATGCGACAGGTTGTAAGTTCAATTTCCATGGGAGAAAATGAAACAAGGCCAAGCACGGCGTTGAGATTCTCGACACGCAATGCCATCTGAATACGATGGAAAGTGGAGAACGAAAGTGTTTTATTGGAAACAGAGTGTCTTAGAACTAGGTTCCTAGGTTCCCTCTGCTTACCTTGCAATATACGTGAAGCTAAAAACATTGTCTCAATCGGGTGGACTAAATGCTATATAATGCATCCAGAATAAATAGAAGAGAATGAAAGTATTACCACTAGGTTATTTCTATTTTGCATAATGAAGAACATGTATGAAGGCCGTCGACGCACTTGAAAAAATTGTATGCAGTTTACATTATGTGAAGGTAAAAAATAAAGTTTTTTAAAAAACAGAAAAATAAAAATTGCGACGTACTTTGATAAGAATGTATGGCTTAGTGGTTAGAGTGATTAGACGATTTTCAACAGGCGTAGGTTCTGATACCGCTACGTTAAAAGTCTTATACGTACGTATTTTAATGATTTTAATTCAAATGATTATTATTATATTATCTGGTGTAAAGTATATCATCAAACACTTGAAACATTCTATACGAGCCATCTAAGGATGGCTTTCATTTATTTTATTTGCGAACTTTCTGAATCATCTCCATACAATATTTACAGAAAAATTATATCGTCCTTTGACCCGCCAGACTAGCTTTTCACTTGCACAAAAATAAGAAGCACAAAAATAAGGGCTTTTGGAAATGCTGCGTTTGTCAAAGTTAACTATGTAACAGCGTCTAACATTTTCTGTAGCAGTAAAGAGTTTTTAATATAGTTCGTAGTATTTTTTATTTTCATTTGGCGTAAAAAGAGAGAGGTTTTTTAGCTTCACGCCGTATTCTGGATATAACAGGGTAAACAGTTTTATACCATAGCAAGGCAATGGAATAAGTTAATTACTTCAAATGGGAATCGAACTCCATAGCATTTAACGTCATGTTCTGTAACGTTGCGTCACGAAAGCCTCTTTTCTCTTTTCACTGAAATCTATTCTGGACAACTAAGCTAAAAAAAAGCCGTAATCTACAATATACTGTATATTCTTCTCAGTTATATTCTTACGATGACAAGCAAATCTGCAGGTAAAAATGAATATTTACAATAAAAGGGTAAAAAATTAAAGATGTACCTTTATTATTATAATTATTTATTATTTATACAAATTATACAATAAAATATAAATTAAATATTAGCATCACTATTTAGTGAGAGGAATCTACAAGGCGTTTACAGGATCGTAGGCTTATAAAGCCGAGGACGAATGAGTAGGCTTAATTGAAACTTGATGAGTGTTCCCATTGTTCTAGACGGTAACGCGTACGGCTTCTTAATTTAAAAAATCAGCTTCACGCTGTATCCCGCACACAGCAGGGTAGGCAGAGGGAACCTAGTGTAGTGGAGAACTTTCTGCCGGAACTGGATACATTGCGTGTTGAGTGGCATAACTCAACGCCGCGCTTTGCCTCGACACCAGAGCGAAGATATGGAAATATAAATTTAAGTAAATATTTCATCTCCTCGAGTGGGGATCGAACCCACAACCAGTCGGTTTTACAGTGACGCTTTGTGTCACTGCGCCACGATTGGCTTCTTAATTTACAAAAGTATATATTTTGTATATTTTACGGTCTCCGCAGAAGGTTTTAAGTAAAGGAATAATAGTAAAAAAATATATCTCATTAAAAGGAATCTATTTTTTCGCTTATCTTATTGAGATGAAGCGCAGGGGTAGGTTCCAAGGTTCCCACTAACCTACCCTGTTATGTGGGGAATACAGTATGAAGCTTTAAAATAATTATATTGTTTATTTTAAACATTAGACTTTGCTAATAAAGATTATTTCTAGTTTATTCTTAAAAATGGAGAATAATGCAAAAAAACTAATTGTTTGTAACAATAATTTTTACCAAAAAAAATCGATTTCCACCCGATCTTATAATCACAACTTAACCAAACTCTCGTTAAACTACCGTTAAACTGTCATTACCAATAAAAACAACATCATTATCGGTTGTAATATTGAGTTAATCATCCATTTGCCGCGTACTTAATATAAATTTAAGACTTATGTGATTTTATCATAGATAACTTAATAAGAAATATGGTACCATATTAAAGAATGGGACCACACGGGAAGTACCAACTTTCAAATAAAAGAAGAAACATCGCGTTTGGTTCTGTCAGTCAAAAGTTCTGAAAAACACAAGTTTAAAAACTACAGTCGAATTGATAACTTCCTGCTTTTAAAGAATTCGATCAATTAGGATACTTTAGGCCATCGTGACATAGTAGCAAAGGTGTGACTGTGAACGTGACGGTTGTAGTTTCGAATTATGCAGTGTAGTGATTTTTTCAATATTTTCATTTTCTTCTGGTAACAAGTAGTGAGGTGGTGTATGTGCGGCGTTGAGTGCGGTCCTCAACACGCATCTTCTTAGGAACTCAGCTGAAAGAGGAAGCGGAGTGTTATGTTTGCCTACTCTGCTATTTACGGAATAGAGGTTGAAGTGACTAAAATGAATATATATAATAGGAAATAAAAATATTAAATATTTCATATCCTCAACCAGGAATCGAGCCCACAAGCCTTGTTTGTAGCCATGTTTCATTTTAAAAAAAGATACTACTATAATAACGTTTACACTTACACAATGGGACTAGTAAAACGGTTGGTATATTTCGAAGGAGTTATTTTGGGGGATTAGCGTGCTTGCTCCAAGAACACCCGGGGTAATTTAAAATATGTTTTGTTAGGCTGTGATAGCTTTAGGGGGTAACGACGTTGGTGGCATCAATCCTGAAAACACTGATTTTTACAGGTATTTCTGAAGCTAAATTTAAAATAAATGTAAAGTATTAATAAATTGTATATTTAAAATGTATTAATGTTTTTATAATATCTGATATATAATTCATAAAGTGTTATTCCGTACTCAAAAAAGAAACATTTTTTTTTCAGAAAACGTATAAAAATTTGTTTTGTATTGTTAATACAGGATTTGGACTCACACGTCTTATAAACCGTACACAAAAGTAAATTTTCTCTATTTTACACTTAACTGTTATGGGTTCTATTTTCTAAAATATATAAAATTAATTAAATAGAAAACTTTTTTCGTTTCATTTATTGTCAATAGAACATAGATCATCTATTCACATAGTTATCAAAAATATTTGTTATGTACAACTTTACTATATCATTTATATAATTGTATATCACCGTAAAAATTTAATTTAAATCATAAAGCAACAGTTATTGTTATATAATAAAAACATCCATGATCAGTTAAGTAGTTTTTGTATGAAAGCGTAACAAACAAACATACATTCACATTTATAATATTATAACTAAGAAATATATTATAACTAAGAAGAGCATTAAATAATTATGGTTCTGATAATATCTTTTTGTATCTCAAATCTTTTTTTTTGTAATATCTTTTTATATTTATCCTTTCGTTACAAAAAAGAACAATTTTTGTACGACAATAAGATTAAATTTTAACAAACCAATTCAAATATAAGACATGCATATTTCAATCTTTTGAAGCTTTTTAATATATAAAATCATTTACAAATAATTAAATTAATCCAAATAATTATATATACAATATCCATCTAAACTATTAATCATTCAACCAGTCGTTGGATTTATCGAGCGATTCCAGTACAAATACGTATTTGCTGACGCTACCGAAGTTTGTCATTTCGTGTACACTAGGGCGACAGTGTTCCACTTGGGGCTAGATAAATCTGTCTGTTACGTTTAGTTTTAGTCTCTAGATAGATGATATGTATATTTTAGTACCAAAATTTAGATATAGTTAATGGCTGTAATAAAATAAAATAACATTTATTACAGAACAAAACATATATTTCCTGACTGCTAAGGAAGGGTTATGTTTTTCGCGCGTATCTTGTATGTATGTATTATTCTTTATTACCTCATATCTCCAGAACTGCTGAACGGATTTACATAATTGAGGTATCGTTAGATTCGTATTAGCAGCTCAAGTGTTCTTAGATAGGTGACGTTAAATAAAAACAATCATGGCGATTGTGGGACGCCAATGGACATAGTGTAAAAAAACATTTTTCGTTTCGAATACCACAATATGGATCTCAAATTCAAGAGCTTACTACGAGGATTTCAAAAAGGTATATTATGATTATGATTACCGTAATGAATTCTAACAAAAAAGTGAAAAATAAAAAAATATTTGTAAAAACAAAAACCCCGACTGCATAAAACTAAAAATAAAATAAACAAGTCCAATAGTTTATTAGGATTAACAGTCGGGACCTATAAGTAATTCTTCAATCTATAAAATCTTTACCAGGAACCCCGCATAAATTATGCGACCCCGCATAAATTAAGAGGTCCCGACTGTTAATCCTAATAAACTATTGGACTTGTTTATTTTATTTTTAGTTTTATGCAGTCGGGGTTTTTGTTTTTACAAATATTTTTTTTTAAGTAAGGTTTTTTGAGTACATCATGGCGCATCAGTACAATATTTGACTGTTGTCGCAACGATTGTGGGCTTGATTCTTACTTGGGAGAATGAATTAGAATTAAATTCTTTGCTCTCGTACCCCGACAAAAAGCGGTGTTGAGTTCCACTACTCAGTCAGTCCAGTCAGTCAGTCTCAATATTTGAACAGAACGTGGGGTACGGAGTGTCTTAACACCAGGTTATCTCTGTCTACCCTGGTATCTGCTTCGAACTATGTCATATGTCCCCACAGAAAAAATATTTAATCACTGAGTATGATTATAAATTTTAAATTCTTCTCTTCTCAAAAAAAAAGCCAACACACACAAATACAAATCATACACACGCACACACATATGCAATACACCTAACTCACACGCGCACACATAAGCACACTCACACACACACACACACACACACACACACACACACACACACACACACATACACATACGCACATTCGCGCACACTTATTCTCCACACCTTCCTTACTTACATTCTTAAATACGTATGCATTTGAAACCGCTAGAAATAACTTTTTTTATAAATACTTANCTGTTACATTTATATTTTTAACCCCCTACCGCAAGTGAGAACCTGGCGACTGGTAACACAGGCCTAGAGCTTAGTACAAGCGTCAGTCTCACATAATTGTAAATTGTATTATATGTACCTAATGAAAAACTTACCTTTTTGTAAATTTTGAATTGTGTGAGAAATAAAGTTATTATTATTATTAATTGTAATGATATAAACTAAAATAGGTGATGATTGAAAACTATTCGACATCGCAAGACCTTAATAAAGACAGGTTACAGACCAATTTCTTCACTTGTATATTATATTAGATTAATTAAATTTTAACTTTCAATATTTAATAAAATATATCATATATTAAAAAGGATGATTATTAGAAAGGAGGGGCACAAAGTGTGACTTGTAAAACCGACTGGTTGTGGGTTCGATCCCCACTCGAGGAGATAAAATATTTACTTAAATTAATATTTCCATTTCTTCGCTCTGGTGTCGAGGACAAGCGCGGCGTTGAGTTCTGCCACACAACACGCAATACCTACAGAATTCGTTAGAAAGTGGGGAACGGAGTGTCTTAACACTAGGTTCCCTCTGCCTACCTTGCAGTGTACTGGATACAGCGTGAAGCTGATTTATTTGATTTATTTTTTATATATTAAAAAAATGCAGGTACCAAGTGGAACGTCACGGAATTTCAGTATTAATTATATTACACGGTTGTGACAGAGGCAACTTTCTGAAACTTCATTAGTTGACTGTACCTGGATTTGCGATCAATTCCTTTGATTGTTGGATTTTGTGATTTATACATGTATGTTACATACATACATGATAACAAATATATTATTTTAATATTATATTTATGATTTAAATTTTGAATCGATAATTAAAAAAGAGAAAATATGCGTTTGAAGACGTAGAAGTGCGGCGTTGGGTTGCGCCACTCAACTCATTGCGAGTCGAACAGAAAGTGGAAAATGGAGTGTTTTAAAGATAAATTTTCTCTACCTACTTTGTTACTTGCTTGAGTTACATGAATAGTAGCTTGCTTGCTTGAGTTTAATGAGGTAGATAGAGGGAACCTAGGAAATATGTTATGATAAAGACGTTTCCGTTTCCCCCTTTCCACCGAATTCTGAAGGCATTCTGGGGAACGGAAGTGTCATAAAGACTATAGAGGGTGCCCAGGTTCCCTTAACTTAGGGTAGATTTGCTTTGCAGAATACAGCATAAAGCTGAAAAATATTAAAAAACATGACAAAATACTCGACAAAATATCTTGTATCCAAACACGAAACAACATATCTCATTCATATAAAAGACCACCTACCGTACATAATAAGTGAAGTTATTAATTACACTTAGCCGCCGTCACAACTTTCACAACTTTCATAAACTTCATTAACTAACCGTACCTGGTTCTGGTGCCATACGATCGATGTTTGGTTGTTTTGAGAATTATGTTGACACTAGCTACCTAAATGTAGCTGGAGCAACGGTATAGGTTAAAATTAAGTTTTAGTAGTTTGAAATGTATTATGAACAGTTTTTGAGTCGATTTTTATTTTATGAAGTATCTTTATGTAAAGTATCGTCGTGGTCAAAGGTTATGAGTCCGATCCCCATTCAAGGAAATTATTATATTTAATTTGTTGTTCATTTCTTCGCTGTGATAGAAGATAAATGGCTTTCAGATTTGCACTCAATGCAATGTCTCGAAAATACGTTAGAAAGTAGGGAACGTGATGTTTGAACATTATTCTTTCTGTCCTAAACTAGCTATGAAAGAAAAAAAACATGAATATTCATCGGTATGTTAAAGAAAATTATTACTATTATATTATGTTAAAAAAGACAATAATTAATTAATGTAAGTTGAGGCCAGTCGTGACTCAGGGGTGCAAAGACTGTAAATCTGACTGATTGTGGGTTCTATCCCCACTCGAGGAGATAAAATATTTACTTAAATTTATATTTCCATTTCTTCGCTCTGGTGTCGAGGCAAAGGGCGGCATTGAGTTCTGCCACTCAACACGCAATGCCTCCAGAATTCCGCAGAAAGTGGGGTACAGAGTGTCTTAACACTAGATTCCCTCTGCCTATCCTTCTCCTGCTTAATACAACGTGAAGCTGATTTATTTATTTTTTACAATAATTAGAATTATTAATAAACCACGAAAATTTAACTGAAAATGGAGTAAATCCAATATAAATATAAACACAATAAAACAAAACCGTAATCCGCATCTAAAACCGTCAAACACTTAATAAAATAAAATTCGATTTATTTAAAGAGGGACCCTTAATTAACCAACTTTGTTTTTACACAAAGGAAGTACGTAACAAAAAGTTTCAAATGAAAGCTTCACTGACGTTAAGAACTTTGATGAAGATTGATTTCAATCGAGTTAATCAATACTAATATTAATCAATATCCATTAAAACGAGGTTCAAAGTTTATTATTTGCCTATAATTTGAATTGTGGTTTTTGTTACTGTGCTGATGGAAAATTGTGATGTAAATTACAGCTTTTATTCGGAAAGAGAAACTTGTGTTAAGACACTCCGTTCGCAATGTGTTGTTTTTAAATATATGTCATTTATATGGCGTTGAATATCGCCACTCAACACGAAATGCCTCCAGAATTCGACGGAAAGTAGAGAACGGAAGTATCTTAACACTAGATTTCCAGATGCTCTGCAGCAAAAATAAAAGAATATTTCTTCAAGTGGAAATCGAACTAACAGCCACCGCNAATGCCTAAAAACGTATACGTATCTACATAGATACGTATAATATACATATATTCTGTATACCAATTATATATTTACTTAAAATATGTTACTAATTTAAAAACTGTACAGGAGCTAATATAAGTTATTTTACAAAGAATATCGTGAATACTTATCCAAATAACTAAATTAATAATTAAGGCTGTTCGTAATATCTCTATTTCTTAAATGAATAATCATCTAATTCAAGCGGGCGAAGCCGCGAGCGGGTCGCTAGTTTATCAATAAATTTAATTGTTCAGATTCTAATTTTCTATTTCAAAGCATTAAGTAAGTAACATATATTAATTTTTTTAAGAAATTATTTTGTTTTACTCTCATTAATATTACTAATCTTCGCCCGCAACGTTGCTTGTTCCAAACAAGCAAAGTTGCAGCGCAAATGGAAAAATCCGTAGGAGTCCGTTGAGTAAAACTTCTCATAGTATTCCCTTACAGTCTCTAACTCACCTGTATGCCAAATTTTTAATATTTTTTTCTTTTCTTCTATCTGGAGCCATAGCAGAAGAAGCCAGTCGTGACACAGGGTACATGCCTGCGACTGTACCCGAAAGAATTTGGGTTCGATTCCCACTCGAAGAAATGAAATATTTCAAATTTACATTTCATTGCTGTGGTAACTAGGATAACACTGCGTTGAGTTCCACCAGTCTTCTACAATGCCTCCAAAATTCGGCGGAAAGTGAGGAACGGAAATGTCTCAATGAGAACTGAGCGTCTTAACTTTAATACTAGGTTCCCCTATCTACCCACCCTACTATATATAGGATATAATGTGAAACTAAAATTTTTCACCCTAACTGACCTATTTAGTTCAGCTGGCTGAGCTCTCGATACTTGAATACAACGCACTATATCTCTTCGTATTTCTAGTTCAAAGGAGCAGTACGATGGCTCTCAAATAGTCGACTAAGTGATTTCCAATTCTACCTTCAAGATTACATGGATGTAGAGTTAAGATGCACCGTAAGGTATATACAGAAAAGCCTTTAATAAGTTTAAATTTAAGTACTTTTTATGTAGTAACCAGATACATTAAGCTTGTTTCTATTATATTAAGAAAAAATTGTAACGAGGGATATTTGAGGGAGGGTTCCGAACCTCAAAAGATAAAAAAACGGAAACTTTATTACATTGTCTGTCTGTCAAGACCGCGTGGAGGTATCGAGTTAAAGTTAATATCAAATATTTAAGTTTATATTTTATGAAGCACAGAAAAAATCAAGCTTCTAAGTCAACGCAATCAAAATTTAGCATGAGAATTTTTATGCATATTTTGCTGTATTTTGTATGAAATTCACCGTGTAATTAAAATCTATAAGGGAAAACTACAGTTATGAAATTTGACAAAAAGTAAGAATTTACAAAGCAATAAAGAAAAAGGCCGAAAAATGAAAAATTTAAGGTATATTATAGGAAAAAAAAATCAAAGCTATATTTATAGAGATGAGACTCGCACTTAACCGGTTTTTTTAATTTTAACTTTTATTATTATCGACTTTAGCATGTGTCCACAGGCCGCTACACATAAGCCTCCTCGATGGCACTCACACTAACATTCACAATTTTGATAGACGTACAATATCTGACTGTAAGCGCGACGGTTGTGGGTTCGATTCCCACTTAGGGAAACAAATTATTTTCATTTCTTAGCGCTGGTACAAAGACAGAAAGTGAAAGTTGAATCAAGCTGCCAAAATTAGCTCTGTCTACCCTGCTGTCTACGGAATATAGCTAAACACATACCATAAAATATCGAAGATTTTTAAAGAATTGTGTAAAGGGAAAAATATTACAAATTTCTTTATTTATGTTTTCCAATCTAAAGAAATATTATTTCCATATATTCGAAAAAAAATGTACTTAATAAATAAATAAATAGTTTATATAATACATGTTTATTGTCTTCCTGTATGGTAAGATAAAGTATAGGGATAAGCTCCACCAGCCTATAAGGCAAATCTGAACACAGTTAGTGTATCCTGCCTATAGTAAAGTAAGGAACCTAATTGTAAGACACTACGTTTCTAGACATTAAGTTAACCTTAGTTAAAAACGATCACTCTTTACCAAAATAATAATAAAATACAAAATACCCCCAAGTGTAACACTACAAAATATAATAGACAGTCACTTCCATTAAACGTTGTACCAAAACACCTTTGTTTTCTGATCGGCCGGTTGTTCGCGATTACGGCAGTCTCGTGATTCAGCAAATCCCGTCTACAATTGCCTACTATTTGTAACGGAGTCGAGTCGAGTCGAGTGAAGACGGCAACTTGTGACGCTTATTTGAACTGGTAGTCATTGATCTTTGTACGTAGGTACTAGAGGATAAAAGCTTCACGCTTTATCCCGCATATAGCGGGGTAGAGGGAGGGAAACTTGTGTACGCGCCGTTTCCTTATTTTCCACCCAATTTTCAAGGTATTGAGTGATATCGAGTGCAGCGTGGTGGAACTCAACGCTGCATTTTATTTTGTTACTGGAGCGAGAAAATAATACATTTCTCTGATTGGGAATCGAACCCACGACCGTCGCGTTTACAATCAGACGCTGTGAGCCGACGACGATGGCGGTATGGCTATATTTTCAATACTCACATGTGGGAATATTTATATTATTTTAATTTTCTTGCTCTGATAAATAAAGTACGATATTAAATTTCGTCACTAAGTCTCGAATACGACAAAAGAAAGAAAGTGGAGAGTGTCTTAACACTAAGTTTGTTACTCCTATACGCACGTTTCATAAAAAATCGAACCCAAGACCTTACTCCAAGTGCTATATTAACACGTGGACAAGAATAAATACAACGCTTGTCAACAAAATGCTCATTTCGTTCATCCGGACCGGTTAAATTAAGCAGAAGATGTTTAATTCATCTGAATTAGGGATACACGAATAAAAGGAAGTATGTAAATAGCATTTTTATATTTAGTGATAAAGGTGTTTGGTAACGTGACGGTCATTTAAATGCCAATTACAAAAAATAGTTTTTTTTTAGTTTCACGCTGTATCTCGCATGCAGCAGGATAGGCGGAGACAACCTAGCGTCGTTTATTAAATATTTCATTTTCTATGAATAAGAATCGAACCCACAATTTGTCCCGTTTACTGTGACACCCGTGTGCCGCTGTGCTACGACTGACCTTAAAAAATTAGTTAGTTTTTCGAATGTGAGTTCCCGCTCTAGTAACGAGACAAAGCACGGCGTTGAATTCCGCCACTCTACATGAAATACATTCTGCGGAAATTAGAGAACAGAGGTGTCTTAACACTAAGTTCCCAGTTTCTCTCCGCCTACCCTGCGGTGCCTATATGCGAGCTGCGACAGTTGCTGCTGCTGCGATTGAATATAAAAAAAATAAACATATGGAAATTAAATATTTTAAAAAAAGTCTATCCGTTAGCAAGAAGCCTAATTATAAAAGAAATGTCGTTACATACACAAACGGTTTCCAAAGCGGTGGTTCATAAAAAGGTTCACATCTAATTTACAGAAGGGTACGTTCAGAAATATCTAAAATGAGTACAGGGGGTGGGGCAGAAGGGTAGTGAAGGGGGGAGGAAGGTTCCTTAATTGCTTAATTTGTTAAAACACCTGCCAAGGGATCTAACAACCTATTTACCAAGGTACCCTGAATTGTAATTATTTTATATTATAATATTATGATTTAAATATTTGACTTTTAATATTTAGTTACATGTTACGTATAAAGGTGGAAGCGGTCGTGTCTATAAAAGAAATGGTTCTGTTTTAATTATGGGGAATTATTTTTATTTCTTGTAGACAAAAGGCGACGCTGAGTTCCGCCGCTCGAGTGAAGAGTGTCGTAAATTCTACTGAATTCATGAATTGTGACACTAGGTTCCTTCTATATATCCTACTATGCAGAAACAACAGGACTGTAAATAAACATATTTTAAGTCAAAGTTAAAATTGTTGGTTTAGAAAATAGTGATTCAACGTTAGTCAGATGCTGTGTCACTGCTACGACGGCCTGAATTATCTAAAATTATTTTAAAATATTAAAAAAAATTAAATAATAATATTATACAAATCAAGCCCTTTCATGTTATCACACGATCTCCATATTAAAATAGGTCACGTTATCCATATTAAATAGGTTGTATACATATTTGCAATTCGCCATTTTATTATGGCGGCGGCCATTTTGTGAACAATTACAATATGATACATGCCATTTCATCACGAACTGAAGTCAATAGAACAGAATCAAATTGAAATTTTAACCTAATGACGAAATGTGTGTCAAAGTGAACTTGCTAAATATCGCATATACTAACACACGCACACTTACACTTCTTATAAAAAAAAAACAGCTTCACGCTGTATCCCGCACACAGAAGGGTGGGAAGAGGGAACTCTGTTCCCCACTTTCTGCCGAGTTTTAGAGGTATTGGGTTACACCAGAGCGAAGAAGTGAAAAAATAAATAAAAATAAATAATTCATTTCATCGAGTGGGGATCGAACCCACAACCAGTCGATTTTACAGTCACACTTTGTGCCCCTGCGCCACGACTGGCATCAACCCTTATAATTTTAATTATTTTAAATCATTACGCTTATATGAAAAAATCACAATGAAATGTTCTCCTACAATATTAAAATATCCTGTAAAAAAAAACAATATACAATAATGAAGAATAATTTAACTTTAAATGCTCAATATTTTATTAATAAAGGAAAAATTGTTTAATTTTTGAATTGTAATCACAATTTGAACACAAAAAGATTTAGTTTCAAATTTATAATAATATTATGGGTAGTCTGAAAAGTTTTAAATTCAATAAGACCGGACTCTAGGGCTTTAGTAGGGCTTTATGTAGAGTGTGGAAATTTAGTAGAGCTTTATGTAGAGTGTGGAAATTGTGTATAATTATTAGGTAAATGGGACTGTGTAGTAAAATAAATATAACATAAAATAAAAAATCATCTTCACGCTGTATCCCGCATACAGCAGGTTAGGCAGAGGGAACCTAGTATTGTGTTGCCTTGGTTCCAGAGCGAAGAAATTAATTTATTATTTTTGTATGGATTTTCCCTTGAGTGGGATTTGAACCCACAACCGTCGCGTTATAGTCACATCCTTGTGCCCCTGCATCACGACGAGAAATCCTGTACATAGCACGGTTGCTGAAAGGAACTTAGTGTTATGACACTTCCTTTCCCACGCACTGGCCAATGACATTGCGTGAATTTTGGAAAAACTCGGCGTGGATTTTTGTCTTCTAATAGAGCGATGTAACAAAAACAAGTCAATGTCTCGAGTGGGCGTCGAACCCACAACCGTCTCTTTTACTTCAGACACTATGCTGAGCCACGACAACCAAAATTTTCCATAGTATTTTTTTATAAATATACGTCCCCAGGTATATTCTTAAAAAATGGCAGAAGTGATATATGTAAATAAAATCTAGTAATCTAGCGCACTTATTTTGTAAAATGATGATTATATAATATTTGTAAATAAATAATTTTTGAAAGTGGATTTGTAATGTCCGTTAAAAATATCAAAAGTGGCGGAACTACACCCTGCTTTTTCTTCATTTGAGAGTGAAAAATAAAAAGAATTTATTTTCTCGAGCTGGAATCGAATCCACAAGCGTCACATTACAGTCAGACGCTGTATGACGCCACGACGCCTTAATTTTTTTCTGTTTTAATTTATTATAATGTTTCGTAAGAGTATCTTTATTTTGTTTTATATTTCAAAGTTAATTTAATCACACAGTCTGAATCTTTTTATTTTTAGTTATTTACCGCTATTGATTATTTCTTGAGAAGATGAAAAAGAAAAAAACTATTAGCTACACTCTACATCCTGCACATAGCAGAATAGGTATAGGAGCAACCTGGAAATCCAGTGCTAAGACACTCCGTTGTTATTAATCATCGCGTTCATAGTCACAAGCTTCTGCACCTCCTACCTGGCCTCAAATTACATCATTTCTCCATAAAACGCGAACTATCCCACCACCACACCAGAACCTTAATTTCCTTTGGAAGGCGAATGGTGAAAAAAATGATTACCATATAAATTGAATGCAGCCCTTGTGGACCTGCGGACGTGATTATATTCAATCTTAAATTCGATTTCTTTAGGTGTCCGCGTCTGGTTAGCATTTCAAATTAATTAATGCATATTAATATAAATGATAATACAGTAGTAATAAATGTGAGAAACTACCTTATTTGTATAGAACGTGTACTGTGCTGGGTTTAATTATTAGGTTCTTTCTTTAAATTAAGTGCACAGACGATGTAAATTTTGTAAAATTGTAAAGAAAAATCAATTTGACGTTTTTGGCATAACAGGGTATGTAGAGGGAACCAGGGAAGTAAGTATTAAGGCACTCCTAACCCGAATTACTGGTTTATATGAGATATGTAGAAGACGCCGCGCTTTGTCTATTAGAACAGAGAAATGAAAATAATTGAGGAAGGGATTGAACTCGCATCCTCCGTTTTTACGATCAGACGCTGTGCGCCGTAACGGCTTCATCTTTATTGATATTTTCAAGCTTTTATTAGGTCGAGCTATAACTATGTAATAAAATCTATGAATCTCGATCATAAAATCTATGATCTATGAATCTACGAATTACACGCAGTCCTAACTGTTGTATCATCGTGAAACTCAGCAATTGTATGTGGATTAGATGATAATACAATATTATGATACCATCGAGCATCATCAGAGTATGGAAGATGGCTGATGAAACCTTGGTCTGCCTTTGCATACTAGTGTATACATATCGATTAGCTGCTTATTACATTCGTTCTTATAAGAGAGTTCATATATATTTCACTTTTTCAAAAAACGTATCAAAAATTAAACTTAGCGTGGTCCGAACCCGCGCCCCTTGAAATTGTCCAAGCGGTCTTATCAAGCGAAATTTTTATACGCTTGTTACAATTTATTGTAAGCAAATATCGGCAAATGGTCATAGCGGTTGAAAGTGCTTGGTTCCCAAGAGAGACTTAGAGATTTTTATTTGTGTGGAGTAGTATAGAGCGTGTTGAGTGGCGGAACTCAACACCGCCCTATACCAACCAATATAACCATATACATCAAAACATTTAGAAACAAATCAGCTTCACGCTGTATCCCGCACACAGCAGGGTAGGCAGAGGGAACCTAGTGTTAAGACACTCCGTTCCCCACTTTCTGCCGAATTCTGGAGGCATTGCGTGTTGAGTGGCAGAACTCAACGCCGCGCTTAACCTCGACACCAGAGCGAAGAAATGGAAATATAAATTTAAGTAAATATTTCATCTCCTCGAGTGGGGATCGAACCCACAACCAGTCGGTTTTACAGTCACACTTTGTGCCCCTGCGCCACGACTGACCTCAATTTATTTATTTATTTATTTGTTGTTTATTTTATTTAGAAACAAAGTCACGAACTTAATTGACGATAAAACGAAAAGGAACTCGCTGATTACACGTATTCATTATTAAAAGAAACTCATCTAAGAAGAATCTCGTTACTCCCGAACTTCGCCGAAAGTTGCCGAAGTATCACGAAGTTGTGTTCTTTGATACAGCCCGCAACTATCGGGTAAGTTTTACTATTGGGCTGTGGAATAAGAACGGGGAGGTAGCGTTTCTTAGCCTCACTCTTTATCCGACACACACGTGTTAGACGTGTTTAGACGATGTTTATATTTAGACACTTCCGTTTCTTACTTTCCGCCGAATTGTGGAAGTATTGTATTTGAGTGGCGGAGCCCAGAGCGATGAAAAGAATTTTCTTTACGAGTCAAAGAAGAGAAGAAGAATTTTCTTTTAGAATTTTTTCGAGTGGGAATCGAACCCACAACTAGTCGCGTTTACATTCACTTGTGCCCCTGTGCCACGACTGGCAAGGTTTTAATCTCTATGTCGAGTAATACAAATTCTATTTTGTATCTTCCAAATCAGGAAAACTTGCTTTGCTTCCTATGGATTTGAATCAATGACAAACTTTTAAATGGTGAATGCAATCTTCACCACCGATTAACCATTATCATTTAATCACTAATTCCAATTGGGTACAATTATTATCGTATCTTCGCTCTGGTAAATGCAACATTGAATTTCACCACTCAAAACAAGGTCAAGGTTCAGGTGGAAAGTGGAGTGTCTAAACACTATGTTGAAGCATCTGAACGAAAAAACAAAGTACATCCTGTCTGCTTCTCCTTTAGACCAGCTCCTGCAAACGAGATCAAAGCATACTGTCTACGACATCATTAAATGACGGCCATGTGAATATATTCTTACTCTACATCAATTTTACTCTATTTCTCTATAAAATAAGCCCTATTTTCCTTTGGCAAATTTCCTTTTTGCTCTTAAAGAATGCTCGTGATTGCTTATAGGTGCGTTCAATGTGGATAAAATAGAGTCCGAAGATGATTGTGTTTATTCTAATTTTGACCTTATTGCTTTAGTTATAAGGGTTAATTGGTCATAAAATTAATAGTTACTAAAGCTACCCTTTTGATATTCTAGTATTAGTGTAAGGAATATTGTTGAAATGGAAATTAGCTCTATGTTTGTACGAGTGTACGAGCAAGAGTACGAGCTCGTATATACTTAGTTAAATAAATAAATCAGGTCCATGCTGTTAAGACACTTCGTTCCCCATTTTCCGCCGAATTCTGGAGGCATTACGTGTTGAGTGGCGGAACTTAACGCCGCGCTTGGCTTCGATACCAGAGCAAAGAAATGAAAATAAAAATTTAAATAAATATTTTGTTTCCTCGAGTGGGGATTGTACCCACAACCAGCAGCGCTTACAGTCACACTTTGTGCCTCTGCGCCACAACCAGCCTCATTATATTTTTCGCGAGCGAGAATCGAACCCACAATCGTATCTTTAACAGTCGAATTCAACCTCAATTTTATATTAAAAATTAAATCTAAAAATCTATATATACACCAACTCATAAAACATTCCATAGGATCTGTCACAAACTCTTGGAATCCTCAATATCCTTTACTCCTCCTTTACAAGAAAAGTTCGGTGAAACAAACTAAACATCACTTTTAATCAAGTAAAAGGGAGGTTTAGACAATGTAACTGTTTCGTATTTCGTATTAAGTACGGAAAGGTGTTCAACTTTGTGCTTCTTTGTAGTCTCCAATAACTGAGAAGATGAGATAGAGTACTGGCTGTGTGGTGCGTTTGCTTTGCTTGAATGTTTTTCTCGTTTTTTTTTCTTCTTAAAAAATAAATTATGTTTTAAGAGCACGGTAGGTTAAAAGAATAAGAGTATTCAATAAAAATATATTATATTTAGATTATTTAATTAGATAATGGGGTTGATATTCATATTTTTTATTTATGTATTATTTTCGACATCTTATATAGATTTCATATAAACATTATCATATTGTACAGCTTTTATTTATAAAACAAAAAGTTACCCTCTATCATCCAAATTTTAAGTTAAACTTGTTCTCTTCTTTCATTACTTATATTAATAGAAGTTAATTAAAAAAAATGTAATTTTATTTAAAAAAAAAAGACTGTACTCCGCAAAAGTATTACGTTCAAACGAACCATATAGCAACAAAAGGTTTGCTCCGCTTACAGCGCGGCGGCGGCTTCATTTTCCTGCGCTTGTCCAATAACCCCCTCTTTAAGTTTATATGAATTTTCAAAATTAAAATTTGATAATTTTATATAATACTAGTCGTAGAATACAGCTTTGGTTGCTTGGATTTCAAGATATAGAATGGAACTTTCTGTTCTTATTATTATTTTTTTTAATTTCTTCGCTCTAAAAGGGCGACTTAAAACTTACTTACTTAAAGTCCGCCACACAAAACGCAATGCCTATATAATTTAGCGGAAAATGGAGAACGTAAATGTCTTAATAAGAACGGAGTATCTTAACACTACGTTCCCAGTATGGTTCCCTCTGTCTACCCTGCTAAATGCATGCAGCTAACAAGCAAATCAAATGTTAGTCTTAACCCAACAATATAGAACCGTCCCTTAAGCCCCAATCAGTGCGGTACAAAATCAAAATTACTGGGAATAAGCCGCAATACATTTATCAATTAGATTAGGTCCTAACCAAACAACGTGGTCGTTAGTAGTTTAACTATAGGTATCCAGAATATTTAACATTAAACTCCCTCTAACCTACCTGGCTAGCTGCAGGATACAGTACGAAGTAAAAACATAATATAATCACTTCTTTAAGTTACTAATTTAATATATAGAAATAAAAATAAAAAGCTTTAATTACTTGGTTTACCAAGTGAGAATAAATAAAATTGTAGAGTATTTTTGTAAGTTTAAAATAACAGTGTTATTCCAAGTGCAAATAGTTTTATAGTCGATACCAAAACAAAAAAAAACTATTTTAAGTTTTTGTCTGTCTGTCTATTTTTCTGTTTTTCCAGGTTAATAAGAACCAATTTTTATGGGACTAACACGTTATTTTGTTCTTCTTCACGCTGTATCCCGCATAAGGCAGGGTAGAGATAGAGATAACGTAGTGTGTCACTCCACTGTCCGCCGGAACCGAGGCCGTGTTTTCAATTGAACTCAAATCAACGCCACACTCACCAAAGCAAAGAGAGTTGATAATAAATCTCTCCTAACGGGATTTGTTAATTTAACGATAATAATTAGTCGTTGGCGAAAATTGAATCCACTTTTTGTTTAATATTTACCCGACACAATACTAAAACAAAAACAAACAATTTTAATTTTTTTGTCTGTCTGTCTGTCTTTCCGTGTGTTTTGGCTAATCTTAAGTCAAACAGAACTAAACCCATAGCTTTAGGGTAAAATAAATTTAAACCCCCACTTTTTTCCCCCAAAAGAAAATCGAACTCACAAACGCATCGAGTCGCACTACATGACAGTGGCGTACATTCTATTATAATATCAACAAATTCAAAGTGCCTTGTTAATTCGAAGTTACATACTTCAATATATAATTACAATAGTCAACTAATTAACGTAGAGCATCATTTTATTTCTATAATTAGGAACACTCGAGGAATTGAAATTTGAAATATTTAAATAAAAATTCAGCTTCACGCTGTATCCCGCATACGAATAATAATATTGTAGTACAAGCGGGCGAAGCCGTGATCGAGTCGCTATTTAATAATTAAGGTTTAATATATCTCGGTTACCATCGTATGCTATTTTTTAGTTTTTTGTTTTCTTTTACTTCTTATTTCTGTTTCTTACCTACAACCACCGCTTTCCGCGGAATTCGGCCTTGCGTGTTGAGAGTCTCAAAGGTCGACACCAGAGCGAATAAATAAAATATTAAATTTCCTCGATTGAGAATCGAACTGACAACCCGTCGCCAGCCTGCGCCACGGCTGGCACCGGCTAGAAAAGTAGCATTGCATTTCACAATATAAACTCTAAGTTAATTTCACAGTCAAACGCCTATTGGGTAGTCGTGCGTTAATATTTTTATGCTTACACGTTAAATACTGCCCATTGAATACAGTACCGTCGCGTCCGCGCTGCTGGTTCAGCTAGCCTAGTTAATAAAATTATATTATAATATTACAATATGGGGCCGTTGTGGTGCAGCGGAGTGTCTTTTGACAATGGTAGGGGTTTGATTCCAAAAAAATAAATATAACACATACAAAGCAACTGAAATTCAAATTAAATATAATTTTGCATATTTTTTGGCTAGTTTAGGTGTTAAGTTCCACTCGACACAGAGTTCTTTGAATAAGGACTGAATGCGCGGAGTGACCTAACACTAGGTTATCTGCTTATCTTGATATATAGGTGATAGAGCGTAAATTCGAAAAGAAGATTTTTTCTCTGACATTGCGTGTTGAGTGGCAAAACTCAACGCCGCGCTTTGCCTCGACACCAGAACGAAGAAATGTAAATATTAATAAATAATAATTAAAACCTAGCGTGGGATCGAACCAACCATCGTTTACAGCCACACGTACCACTGCGCCACGACGGTTTTCGAGAATTTATTAAAATGAATTTCAACCCGTTCTAGCAACAGTCCTATTATTAATATACACTATTATTTCTTGTCACACGTAACTTCATTATTCACGGCTCTCCATATGTCGTATGTTGTATGGGGTCCGAACCCCTCGCGTTTTGATATGGGTATTAGTTTTAAGATTTTCATTTATTAAATGTTCGAGTAGGCTACAAAGTTAATGTTAAATTGTGATTTATATTAAAATATATGCTGTTATTTTGAGTGAAATATAATAATAATAAGCTTCCCGCACACAGCAGGGTAGGCAGAGGGAACCTAGTGTTAAGACACTCCGTTCCCCACTTTCTGCCGAATTCTGGAGGCATTGCGTGTTGAGTGGCAGAACTCAACGCCGCGCTTAACCTCGACACCAGAGCGAAGAAATGGAAATATAAATTTAAGTAAATATTTCATCTCCTCGAGTGGGGATCGAACCCACAACCAGTCGGTTTTACAGTCACACTTCGTGCCGCTGCGCCACCACTGGCCTCAAAGTGAGTGAAATATCTTTATAATATATATTTTTTTACCATTTGTTATAAGTTAATTTCTTTGTTCTCGTAACAACTCAAAGCGCGAAGTTGAGTTCCGCAACTCAACATGCAAATTCTTGAAAATTTGGTAATTGGAAAGTTGAAAACGGACTGTTAACACAAGGTTCCCACTACCCTGCTACTACAAAATACAGCGAGAAACCGAAAACAAATATTACCTAACAAAAAAAAATATTGCTATTTTCTTTTTTGATGTCGAAAAAGTAGCTTTAAGTAAAAGTTCTTACAGAACCAGAAAATTTATTATTGAAGTACATCCATTGAAAGGAAAAGCTTCAGACGAGGAGTACTTTTCTCATAATATTATATTTACATTTTTTCATTTCCATTGTACGGGATGCAATTCACAAAAGAAGATATATAGGTGTACATTCTGGTATCGAGATAGAGTTTTTATTTTCTGTGGAAAGGTTTAAAATAAAGTTTCTTATATTTTTGTTCTTATTTTCTTAATATTTATGGGATATTTATGGTGATAGGTACAGATTCGGATCCAACAGTTCTTATTATTTTTAAGAATAGTTATAGATATATATCATCAATGATTACTATAATTTTTAATAATAATATTAGGAATTGCACACTTCTTTAATTACTAAGGATTGACAGAGAGAATCTGATAAGATTTGAGTAGCGGAACACAATGCCAATGCCAAGACTCAAATATTATATCATAGATTCATCATCCTCATCAACACTATCAGCATAATCATCAAAACTACCACCATCATCATCATCATTGTCATCAGTAGCTTGTTCGAGAACATCACTACTGCTGGCCATAAAGTTCTCCTCTACTATATTGTGCGCCGTCCCACATACGTTGAATGGCTGACAACGGTTGGATGCATGCAAGAGTCGTAGATCAAGGTCAGTAGTATACCATTGTAGAGACTCATTTTTATCAATGTATGTAGCAGGATAGGCAGAGTCAGCCTAGTATTAAGAGACACAACTCCCCACTTTCCGACGAATTATGGAGGCACTGCGTGTTGAGTGGCGAGAGTCAACATCACCAGAGTGAATAAATGAACTTATTAAAATTACCTATTATAAAATATGAAAAAAATATTTTTAGTATTAATATATATCTACAATTCAAAGCACTACAAAACCATTATGGACATTCATACCAATTATTGCTATAAATAATAATAAGCAATACATAAATATATAAATTTGAATAAAATAAAATAATTTTCATTTGTTAATTTAAGCCTTCCTACTCACGTTCAAAAGTAAATATATTTTATCTCGAGTCATTCAAAAGCTAACGGACAATTTTCCCTTTCCCACCTGACGGTAAGTGCTTTTCTAACTCAATTGATACAAAGAATGACAGAAATGTAATAATAAAACAGCGTTTTTGTAAACATAAAAAAAAACCTCCCAATACCGTTTCCTTTTGTCGGTACATAATCGTCTGGTGACGATCGAGGGCTTCCCAAATATGAAACGTGGATGTAGAGTGCTGAATGTGACTTTTGGTATTTTTAATAGTATTGGGGCTTGGTTCCTGTGGTGCAAAGGAAATCTTTTTTTTAGTATAGGATAGATAGCTATAGGGAACCTGTGGGTTTGACTCCCACTCAAGTGAGATTCAAACCCACAGGTTCCCTATAGCTATCTATCCTATATATTATATACTTTCGTGTCAACGCTCGGATAACAAGAAGAGGAGCAGCGTTGAATTCCGCCATTGTGGAATATGGGCAATATCTCAAAACCTGGGACCAAAGTGGAGAACGGAGTGTCTTAGTACAAAGTTTATTGCTTTTACTTTCAAAAAGAAAAATAAAACACATCACATCCAGTATTTTAAAGCCAAATTGAACGTTAGAAGCGACACATGTTTGAAAAACGTTATATACTTTTACGACGTCTGAAAATGTTATTTACAGGTTGAAAGAGGTGATTTTAGTTCCTTCCAATATTGTGCTAGCGTTTAAGGTATTCTTATTTTGTATTATATTAGACATCCGATACAAAATGGAAAATTTATTTGGATATTTTATGTTATTTAAAATGTTTTAGGTCAATGTTGTTTTCTTTTTTTTTTTGACAGGCTATATGGCGCACACAGCAAGGTAAGTAGAGGGAACCTGGGAACCTAGTGTTGTCAAAACACTCCGTTCCCATTAAGACAACGTTCTGTTCCCCACTTTCCTTCCAATTGAGACAATGCGTCTTTAATGCAGGTACTTAAGCCCACGCTTTGCCTCGTACCCACAGGGAGGAAATTGAAAATATTAAATGTAATTTTCTTGAATGGGAATCGAACCCACAACCTATAGTGTTTACAGTCGCACGTTTGTGCCTCTGCACCAAGACTAACTCTCTTTTCTTTGTACAGGATTTTATTAATATGTATTTATTCACATAGAAAAATACACATCTGCTATTTTTAATACATAATATTGCTTAAAGTGTGGTCGAATTTCAGACAATATAATTATGAAAAGATAATTTTTATGTAAATTTAAAGTAATATTTAGAATTCTGAAAAAAAAATCGATTCATCCGAAAAAAAACCGCCTCTATATTTTGGTATAATTCCGTCCAAAAGAAATGGTGGTCCTGATGATGGTAGGAATCAGAAGTAGATTCTCGCTTTTTCGCGCACGCATGGTAAGGTAGGCAGAAAACATTGTTAAGGCACTACGTTTCCCACTTTCTACTAAGTTCTAGAGATATTTTAAACATTTTTAAAGTGTTAATCTACACTTAGGAAAAAAAATACTTATTTAGAAAACGTATAAAAAATTTTGAACGTAGCGGGACTCGAACCCGCGCCTCCTGGAAACCGAACCGCTCTGACCTCTAAGCCATACGTTCAAAATTGTAACGTATGGTTTAGTGGTCATAAGTATTCTAGAGATATTTCATAGTGAATGGCGGCATTCGACACTCTCCCGAGTGGGGAACAAATCCACAACTATCGTGTTTTCACTGTGTTGCTGTGCTACGATGGTCACTTTAACATTTAAATAAGCCTTTTTATAAAAAAATATAAAGAAATTTGCTTTAATTTCTTGTTATCAGAACGAAAAAATTTAAATAATTCTCAGGCACAGTGGCTTATACCACGACGGCCTCAAACGGATGACGAGAATTGATCCCAAAATGATCACGTATATTTAAAAACTTTTCAATTGTTCAAGGATACTTCCATATTAACATTTTTATGTATGCATATTTACATATGCATATCGCATTCAGCAGGGTAGCAAACCTAGTTTCAAGACATTCCGTTTCCCACTTTCTGCCAAATTTTCAAGGCATTGTGTGTTGAGTGCTGGGATTACACGCCGCGCTTTTGCCTTTGTGTGTGAAGAAAAGTGAAGAAATGAAAGTATCAATAAATAAATAATCAACACCCTCAAATAGGAATCGAACTCACAATCATCACGTTACAGTTACGCGCTGGTACCCCTGCGCCACGACGACCTCTCCACATTTACATGTCACGTCATAATCAATATATACCAGGATACGGTACCCATTCAGCAAGCAAGGTATGGTGTGAAGGGATCGCACCCTGCCTCTCGCAAATACTCGTACTTCAAATTAACAACCTACATTTTTAGTTCATCTTTGTTAATCCACTGAAGTGAAAGAAGGGTGGAAATCTAAGAAATGACCCAGGATACAAAAAACCCTCTCTCGTGTAAATCTTATTGTTTTTGCCCAACAACCCTTTGAAAATGCTAGTGGAAAGGGATCTAGGAGAACTGGTCGGTCTTCACATTTCACACCTATCCATAGGACTTGTATGGAACTTGACTTACAATTAGAGCAACGAAGTCAAATGTAGGATTGATTCCAGTTCTATAGAATCTCTTAGGCTGGAGAGCTTTTCTGATTTTCTAGGTTTGTTACCGTTTTCGGAGTGTTTAGTTGTTGAATGTACTGCATTTTAGTTGTTTGGAAGTGCCAAAATATGGATGTGTTTAAATTTGCTTTTTTTTTTTCAATGACGGTGAAAAAAGAAAAGAATAATATAATAAAGTAGTCTGTTTCTCCTTCGAGCGTGATTTTATTACAATCCATTATATTTAATCAAAAAATATATTTTTTTACATTTTTTTTTCGGTTCGTCCTGCTCTCACATAGCATAATAAGCTGAGAGAATCTTGTGTTAAGATTTTTTGTTCTTCACTTTCAGGCCAATTTTTTAGATACTGTATGTGTTCAATATATATGAACTAAATACAGCGGGTGGAAACGTAAATAAATCATTTACGCGATTGTTAATCGAACCTACAACTTTCGCTTTTATGGTCAACATCTCGTAACTAATTAAAAATTAAATTAGCTTCACGCTGTATCCCGCACATAGCAGAGTAGGCAGAGGGAGCCTAGTGTTAAGACACTCCGTCCCCCACTTTGTGCCGAATTCTGGAGGCATTGCGTGTTGAGTGGCAGAACTCAACGCCGCGCTTAACCTCGACACCAGAGCGAAGAAATGGAAATATAAATTTAAGTAAATATTTCATCTCCTCGAGTGGGGATCGAACCCACAACCAGTCGGTTTTGCAGTCACACCTCGTGCCGCTGCGCCACGACCGGCCTCGTAACTCATCATCTTATTATCTACTAACAAAATATACAAAAACACAAGGCTGCCAAAAAAAATAAATATATATTTATTAACTCCCAAAACTTCACCAAAAGCCCATCCACCAATCCACAATAAATTGGTGACAAGCTATTTATTTTGGATTTCCATAGAAATCTTGTTGTCTTCCTCAAACATTGATACGTGCTGTTCGATGTAGGGAACATGTTTATACAGGGTGTATGTTTGGCTTGCACTTGAGACGATTTCAGAACGCTTTGTTAAAAATACTCTCATACATTTTTGTACTGCTCGTGATGTGCGCAAATACAGAGTGTTTTATTCGCAAAATTGATAAGTGACATTATATGTCGTTTCGGTGTATTTGCAAGGGTTTTTCAGGCAGCAGGAGGGAATCTAGTGTGATAATGGGAACGGTGTATCTTATACTCGTTCCCATTAAGACACTTCCGTTGGAGAATGGAAGTTGGAAACTTTCCCCTGAATTATGGATTTGCCTCATTACCAGAGCATAAAAAATTTAGAGCTATGTATGATGAGGCCGGTCGTGTCGCAGGGGCACAAAGTGTGACTGTAAAATCGACTGAAAAATCGAAATGAAATATTTATTTATATTTATATATTCATTTCTTCGCTCTGGTGTCGAGGCAAAGCGCGGCGTTGAGTTCCGCCACACAACACGCAGTGTCTCCAGAACTCGGCGGAAAGTGGGGAACTGAGTGTCTTAACATTAGGTTCCCTCTGCCTACCCTGCTGTGTGCGGGATACAGCGTGAAGCTGATTTTTTTTAAAGATAATTAATTATTATAATTATAATATATGATTTACATCGAAACGATTGGCGTGATGTCTACGTGACGCCTATAATGCGCCTTTGCCATTTTTAGTTAATTGACTATTTTAAACAAAAAGAATTCGTCAATTCGAATCAGTACTTTTTGAGATTAATATATCAACCAAATCAAGTCTTCAGTCTTTATAATAAAAGAAAAAAATGTTTATTTACAAACAGTTTTCAGAGTGTAAGAATCGGTAATAGTATTGATTGATTCTAGAGATTGTGTGCATCAAGAAGCAAAGTTCAAAGCTGTGGTTGTCTTATCAGTGTGAAAAACAATAATCTTTAAAGACATTTTTACTAATTTTATCTATATCAATCTATCTCTATTTATCTATTAATCGATGCGTGTGAGATGTTTCCAATATAGTAGTTCTAGTCCTCCGATTTGCTCAGACAATGACATAAAAATATTTTGATTTTATGAGAAAATGTGTGAATTTCATGTTGTATCCCAAACATAGCATAGCAGGTGGAGGGAACCTGGTAACCAAGCGTTAAGAAACTCCGTTCCCATTAAGAAACTTCCGCTCCCCTCTTTCCGCCCAACTCTGGATCATTGCATATTGGTAGTGAGTTCTGATGGCGAAGAAATAAAAACAATAAATATTTAATTTCTTCCAATGGGTATCGAACCTATAACAATCGCGTCCATGTGGCTCCGCGCCACTGGGTCTTATAAATAGAGTGAAAAACTAAAAATAATTTCTCGAATCGAACCCATAAACATCGTACTTACAACAACATTAAAATATTAAGTTGTTTATTACAGAACAAATAAAATAAGTAAGAAAGAAATGAAACAAGCAAAGTCAAGTGCCACAATGTGCTTTATTAATAAACTGAAGAACCCT
The DNA here is from genome assembly GCA_013403705.1 of Heliconius hermathena. Taxonomy (NCBI): domain Eukaryota; kingdom Metazoa; phylum Arthropoda; class Insecta; order Lepidoptera; family Nymphalidae; genus Heliconius; species Heliconius hermathena. The sequence continues at coordinate 328,519 of JAAIXJ010000247.1, read as the reverse complement.
TAAATTATTTACAAGAGTCCAACTTCACTCGAGTTAGTCAAATCGATAATCGATTGCCAAATCGTTCAATTCACTCGATTGTTGTCAAAAAATAAATTGAAAGAACTATTTATAGAACAAAGAAGAATGATCTGATATGCTTTAGTTTCATATTGTAAAAGAAAAAACCATAAAGAACTACATTAAAACTATTAAATAATCGATTTAAACGACAATCTGTTATCGATATGGCCCAAAGTTTGGATTTTTAGTGCGTTACAATAAAAAATCCAAGCATAATCCAAATATAAAGAAGACTTACATACAATTGACCCAATAAATGAAGAAATGTTGAAAAACACATTAAAATTTACGAAACAAACAGCGAATACATTTTAATCGCTAACTATATTTATCCCCTGATTTTCCTTATCTAAATGGACCTGGCGATGATAAAAAAAAGCGTACTTAAAATTAAAAATGTAATGCAAAAATGCATTTTTCAAACGTTACACAACTTCATACTAGTTTCTAACTACAAAATTTCAAACTTAACTGAAACAAAAATTAACAATCATCTAAAATAATCACATAAAGAACTAAAATGAAAATAGGATAGGCGCGAGAGGTTTCGTAAATTATTATTATTATTTATTTCAAGGGGTGTTCAAATAGTAGGATTTGTCTTTTTATCAGAAAATATTTTCTTTCCCTGGATGGGAATCGAACCTACAACCGTCGTGTTTACAGTCAGTTGCTATACTGCTGCATTACGACGGCCTTAGATTTATTTGATTCTTTATTACACATATTATGATATAATATTATGTCCATTTAAATTATTTGCAGTATACTTCATTCGATTATTTGTTACTATCTTTATTAAGAGTCAAACTCCTATAAAACTCTCGCGTCCAAAAAGTAACTAAACCATAATTACAAAAAAAGATAACAAAAAAACTAAGAAAACACACATTTTAAATGCTTATAGTACTTATGCATACTGTTAGTTGGTGATATTAATACTCAAAATGCTTTTTGTACCTGTTTGAAGAAATCTAGACTTAAAATTGAATCTAGATCATTGGTTAGATCTAGATCTAACACTTAAATCTAGATAGATCTAGATCTAACTGTATATCTAGATATATTTTAACATCAAGATGTACCTATAGTTTAAAAAAAATCTTAACTACCCACAATTATTTTTACAAACTAATCCCAAAACGCAATTGAAAGTTCAAATTATTTCGTTTAGAGTAAAATTATATTGTAAAAGTAATGTTTTAATTTACATTTTTATATATTTTTTTTTATTTTATTCTATATTGAGTGAAAAAATACATAGAATATTTATATTTTTTTTTATTTAGCGTGCATGGTGGGTGTTGATTTCAAACGTTGTTTAGATAGCATTTTTATATATTTTTTTTATTCGACATATGTATGAATCATGAATAATTAAACTTCAAACTAGAACAAGGCACATATTGAAAAAAGGAACTTGGTTGGACAAATTGAGTTTTTACATTCTATAAAAAAATCGATTCAAGAAAAAAGATTTCGTGTAAAAATTTTAACTTAGCAAGATTTGAACCTGCGCTTACTCTGCTACGTCGAAATTTTAATACGGTTGTCTTTACGGTTTAATAGAAATTTTCCCATTAAATTCTATTATGTGTATAGAAAACTACACTAAATCACGTTTCCAGATTCAAAAAGCTATTCATTTGGAAAGCAATAGTAATACTCCTAACTTTATTAAATACAAACGTGAATCGAAGTGAATATTTAAAGAGAAAAATCAAATTATCACTATGAGAGGTTACATACAGCCGCACTTAGAAACTTTGATTAGCATTTAATTAACATTATTTATAAAATTATTTGTTTAATGCTAGTTAAGCGTTAATTAAAGTTTGTGAGTTCGATTGTTATATTTTTGAAACTTCTAGACTTTATAAAAATAGAGAAAATGATCTAAAATAAATAAAGCAAATTGTTTCATTGCACTTAAGTTTAAGTACTATCGTCATTTTTATATTAATATTCACTTTATTTATCGAATAAAGTAGAGTCAATTTATGGAGAGAAGAGATAAAGAGGGCTTTATACTATTATTTTTTTTATATAATTATGGTTATCAACAAGTTTTAATAACGACAAAGCGCACAAAAGACAATATTTCACAAATCTGTGCAAACAAAAGGGGCAACGGAGTGACTTAACACTAAACTACCAGCTCTAAATAGTTATAAAAGAAATATGTATAATAAAATTAGTGATAAGACATAATTTGACTATCTTTATTTAACTTGACTGATATTTTAATAGGTAATTATTTAATACATTTGATAATTTTCACGAAAAAAAAAGATTTAATAATAAAAAGCTCTCTTTTCCCTTCTGTCTATATAAAAATCTAAACATCAGTGTAATTTTTGTTAAAAGCTTTTAAATATATACTCGAGACGATATGCAGAAAGGAGGGAGCAGATGACCTCTATCTCACTCACACAACCATGGAAACCTAATATATAAATATATAGATAATATACATACATACTTGACACATTAAGTTAATAAAAGTAAGTAGAAATCGGACTATATTATATATGTCTACAAGGGGAACCTTATGAACCACTCTATTCATTAAATTCAACTCATTTATCAAGTTGGGAAGCGAAACTCAACGCCGCATTTTATCTATATAAAAAAGCGAAGAAAATTAAATGTAACGATTCCCCTGGATGAGAATCGAATACATAACCATCGCATAAGCAAGCAAACTCTACATATTTCGATGGCATAAAAAAAATATTATTTGGATATGTGTATAAAAATGTTTGTATATAATATAGCCCGATATCTCACGATAAGCCTTAGGCACTTACGGCGTACACAAATTTTGGCATATTATCTCATGCCACAATCACTTAAAACGTCAAAAGGAACACGCTTTATAATTTCTTCAGTTATTCACTTTATTTTATGGTATTAATACGTTGAGAAAACGAGGAAGTAGTGTTATGTCACTGCTTTTTTCCTATAGATATCGAGACATAAGCTACAAAATGTGTTTTGCACAAGCATGAAACCTGTGATACACAAACACATACTTAAAAGCTAAATAATGTAAAATTCTTATAATGTTTTATAATAGTTTGAACTTCTGTGTTTTCGTTTAAAAAAAGGGAATATTCGATATTTTAAGTTATCAAGCACAATATAAAATATTATAATTATTAATTATATTTTTTGATAAGATAAATTAAAAAAAAATACTTCAACACGTAAAAACATGTTAATATTTTTTCAAATATTTCATTTATATCGTCGTCGTTGAAGGATAAAGTTATAAACAGATAACTGATATTAGCTGCCACTTTTAAGTATTATAACGAATCTTCACGCACCTTCACGCACCTCTCATGAAATGCAGGATAGACAAAGATAGACTAGTGAATGATCACTTAGTAGGGTTCATTTCATCCAAAAAACAATGTATCAAATGGTGAAATTCGTCTTGTTCAATTTTTTTTTTTTAATTAAAGTGTTTCTCCGTATAGGATTCGAACCCACAACCATTTTTTATTTCTTTTCTCTTTCTATCTCTTTGTATGAAATCGAATTTTATTTTAGAAGCGACGTGATTAAATAGAACGAGGAACGTGATTTTCGGTTGCTTTCGCAGAAACGCTGACGCGTCGCGAACGTGGAGATCCTGAGGCAAATAATATTCCAAAACTTGTTCGTATTACAAAAATCGTGAAAAACTTTGAATTTTTCATACATTTTACCTATGAAAATGAAATATTTTCTTTAGACAGAATTAAAATGACAAACATTCTGCTGTTAATTTTTATTTGGACGATACTAAAAATATTGTGCCATAAAACTGAGTTAGTGGCAGGAAACTGATTTTCATTACATATTTGAAATATATATTGAATTATTATTTTTTCTGGTTATTTTAACATATTTTTTTATTATATTTCACAATATAATATTGTAATTAAATGTATTTATGTATGTTTATTTATTGTCTGTATATAGAATTTTGGTATAGAGAAAATGAGACTTATTCTAATGTACTTACATACTGACTTCATTGTCACAGCACAATTTATAATTTTACACAAAAGTGTGAAATTCTCACTAATTTTTAGTGCTCGAAGAAAAAATAAACTAACTAATTCTTTACCTCTCCATTTATATCGAACGTTTATCAATACTAGGAGGTAACAATGTACTTATAACTAAAAATTATAAAATTAATTATTAAAGAACAAAACTACTTGTGAAAAAAAATATATAATTAAATCGTTTTAACACACAATATATCAAATTTCTGTAAAAAAGTTTAAACGTAAACGAATTTGAATCTAGGTATTTCGAATACCACATTCAAAAACTATAGCTAATTAAGCCTTATATCAACCCACCGGCCGGTACAGTTTTTATGGATACTATACTATCTTCTATTGGCAGCGGCAAAGCGCGGCGTTGAGTTCTGCCACTTAACACGCAATGCCTCCAGAATTCGGCAGAAAGTGGGGAACGGAGTGTCTTTCACTAGGTTCCCTCTGCCTTCCCTGCTGTGTGTGGGATACAGCGTGAAGCTGATTTATTTTTATTATCTTCTATTGGATATTCCCCTAGAACCATAATTTTCTGTATATGATTGTTATAATTTCTGTTGTTATTCATTAGTTGAAGAATTTATTACTAGCATTTAAAATGTCCAGAACGTTTGAATGGATGTTATTGAACTGGTGTGAATTCAAATTCTGTTACATTTAACATTTTTATACGCCACGGACTGTTATCTTTATGACGGTTCCATAAAAATTGCCGAGTTCTTATACAACTAAAAACAATTTACAATCGAAAATATTAAGTGAACTAGCACAAAGTAGTTTCATCCTTTACAAATTTTCGTGAAAACCTTAAAATATAATGCAATTAAAGAAAAAAAGTGAAATAATGTACCCAATTACATTTCATACAACAAGGAGAACGGAGAGCTAAGCCCTCCATCTTATACCTAATTGAGGGTAAAGCCCTCTGTTTTCCATTGTATATTATTATTTTATTATCAGTTTTTTTTTATTTTAGTAAACCAGATGAGAACAATCTATTAAATCTAATATTATTAATCTAAATATCAAACAAACATAAAATATATAAAAAAAAATACTACACATTTCTATGAGGTCCCACAATATTTATACAATGCAAAATGACATACTAAGAATGATTATTTATACTAATATAATATAAAAAACACAAGTATTCACGTTCTACATATATTCAACAGATGCAAAATTAATAGATTATTCCCATTTGGTGGTATTATCTAATTCGTTACCAAAAATAGCTCCATAGTTCACAGAATATTTTATACTGTAAAAACGTGGATGCTATGAAGAATAAATGTAAAATTAAATAACGTAAATTGTCCTGTCGCACTTTTCTTGTAATTTGATTGCCTTTCGATGGAAAGTTACCAGTTCTGTAGAACTCCTCTAACATTTTATCTTTTTCTATGAATCTGTCGTAGAGCCATTGGGTCATGCCTTCGTTGTCTGTTGGTACCTGAAAATGATTGTTATATTATGTATATTTTTTTATTACTCTTGGCTAAAATATGGATATTAGTAGATTTAACTATTAAAAAGGAAGTCGTAGATTTGATGTACACCTAAAATAAGAGCTTTTTAATATATTCATTTATTGCTTAATAGTTGTCTGGTATACCTATCTATGGTTAAGAGTCATATAAGTTAATACAAACGTGGTTAAATTATATGTACACAAATATTACAAAGCTGAAAAGTTTGTTTGGTTGAACACGCTTACCTCAGGAACTACTGTTTCGGACTAAAAAAACTATTTTTGTGTTGGCTAATCAATGTATCGAGAAAATTATTTTCAAAGTTAAGTTTGGAAATTGTCACTAAAAATTTTATACTCGTACTTTAGATCTAATAAATATAGAAAAAAAACCGAAGCATTGTAACATCGTCGCTATAAGCACATTTCAAAAATTTCCCCGTAAAAATATCAAATAACACAAAGATAATAAAATTTTCGAGCGTAAATCTTGTCATATACCTTGCAATATCGAAACTAATAACATTTTATCGTTTGAAAAATCATAAATATATCGATGACATATTATCCAATCATTATTTTCTATGCAATAAACTCTTGGCGTAAATCCAAATGGAAACGTTGCCAAGACCTATATCGCTCCTTTAGACATGGTTCAGTAAAGGTTCTTTATTTCTATACATTTCGTGAGAGTTTTTTTTTTAAAGAACTTTGTTTTTGACACGACCTACTTTTGTTACCATCGATTGACTGCAGAGGCCTGTTTTTGTGTTGTATTTTTGCTTTTAAAATTGAAAATTTAATTACTGGACAGATAAAACAAGAAAATTTTTAAATTGTTTATGAAAACTAAAAATAGAGAAAATTAAAAAAATTAATGTAATCATAACTTTTACGTTATTTAATAGTAATAAAATATCCAGTACTAATTTAGTTAGCTAACGATGACCTAAACAGCCTTAATCTAAACAATAAAAAAATAAGGACTACCTTGAAGTTACTTTCAGAAATTCAAATTTTATTAATATACTAGAGGGCGCGCGCAGCTTCGCCCGCGTATTTACATCCTTAGGGGTGAATTCTAAAATAACCATGAAACACGTGTCCAAAATATTTTTAACAGTCTGAATGTTAATTTTTTTATTAAAATCGGTGGCAGTTTAAAGATTTTTCCATGTAAACTTTCAACCCCTTTATTTGAACCCTTAGGGTGTGAATTCTAAAAAACCATGAAACACGTATTCAATTAAATATTTTTAAGAGTCTGAATTTCAAATTTTATAAAAATCGGTGCCGATTTAAAAAAAAATCATACAAACTTTCAACCCCTATTTCATCCCTTTAGGGTTAAAATTTTTCAAAATCCCTTGTTAATGGATGTCCAGATTATGAAAATAAACATGTGTCCAAATTTCACGTTTCTACTATCACCGGTTACGGCTGTGCGTGCGTCCTACCTCAGTCAGTCAGGTACATGTCCTTTTATATATATAGATTCTAGCTAAACCCTCATTTCCGCCTAATTTTCAAGAAATTGCATTTTGAAGGGCGGCTCTTAACATCACAACTTTTATAGTTTTTTTATAAACTCTAAGTGGGAATCGAACCCACAATTATCGCGTTTACAATCACACACTATGCCATTATATTAACGTCTCCCACAAAAATAAACTCTTTTTTTTCTAGAGATATTGAGGATTGAGTGCCGGAACTCAACGCCGCGCTCTTCATTAACAGAACCAATATTCCATTTACTCGAGTGAGAATCGAACCTGTCGCTGCTCGTGACCCTTCTCCACGTCTGGCCTCATAAAAGGAATAAAGCAGAGAAAAAAAAATCCTACCTCGTTACTAGGATACAGCCTATAATGTAGATGGGTAGTACAGGCGTCCCTAATACCGCATACTATATCTTGCAAATGCAACGGAACACGGTCAGGGTAGGCGATGGTGACGTCGAGGATCCATTCGATAGTGTCCCCGCTCTTTGTGTCAATTATTTTTGTGTTATTCTGGTTGAAATCGTCTGTCGAGAGAGAGAGAGAGAGAAAAGAAAATTGGATGCTATAATTATAATAATTATATAAAATTTATTTGAGGTGATTTATAATTGATTATTTTGAACTGGATTGGATTTAAAACGATTTAAAATCTTTACTTATTATTTTATTCCACTCAAATGCAGGATTCAAATCCGTTACAAAATTCTCTATCATATAAATAATATGAATATATAACAGGGTAGGTGGAAGGAAGCTGACAACCTAGTGTTAAGAAACTCCGTTTCTATAAGACACTCCTGTGGAGCTGCCGTAGGACCCCTTCATAAATCAGTAATCAAATTTTGTATTTGCACAGATTATTTTCATTTCCAAAGTCTAGTCAAACAAAACACGGTGTTGGGTTACGCCACACGGAGTTCATTAATTCTAGGTTATCTACGTCTATCCTGCTATTTTCTTATACATTAGACTAAAATACGGAAAGAATAAAATAAGAAATAAAACTAAAACAAATATACATTTTACCTTTTTTATTTGCCTGCTTGGACGTGCTCGCTCCTTGGTCGATGTGAGGTCCAACTTCCTCCATAATAATCTTCATTGCTCCGGCGCGAGGCAACGATACGTATTCTAACTTGGGCAGATTGTTTTTCTCGGCGAATCTAAACATGGAAAATATAATTAAATAAGAGTTTCAATTGACAATATCGTGGAGAGAATGGCTTGTGCTTAAACGCTATGGTTTTTGTTATAATATTTTTTCATAGTTTAACGTTTTAACCCTAGCAGGGTAAGCGGAGAGAATGGAGCGCCAAACCCTATGGTTTCTTCATACTTCATTGGTTTCGTCCAATGTCATCAATTTATTCATATACGGTCCTTCTAATTCTATTTTTTCTTGCTAAATATTTTTAATTTACTTGTTTAGAAAACGTATGAAAACCGACCTGGTCGGTTTCCAAGAGGCGCGGGTTCGAGTCCGCGCTACGTTTAATCACTTGTCGGATACAACATATAACATTAATTAAATTGTTATGTTAATATAAATTGTTTTTTTTTCCTTGCAAGTAAAAAGATAGAAGCAATTTAATTATGTCACGTAGACCAACTTTTTGCAAAAAGACATTCCAAGGAGGTAAAAATTTAAGCATTTCTTTTTAGTTTCACGCTGTGTCCTGCATATAGCAGTAGAGGCAGAGAGAACCTGGAAGCCCAGTGTTAAGATACTCGGTTTGTATTAAGACACTTCCGTTTACCACTTTCCAGTTAACTGAATTATTAGTAAAATATTTTAAGTGTTAACATTTAAAGGTGATTATAAAATAAACCAAATAAACAAATCAGCTTCACACTGTATCCCGCACACAGCATGGTTGGCAGAGGGAACCGATGCCGAATTCTGGAGGCATTGTATGTTGAGTGGCAGAACTCAACGCCGCGATTTGCCTCGATACCAGAGCGAAGAAATGGAAATATAAATTTAAGTAAATATTTCATCTCCTCGAGTGGGTATCGATCCCACAACCAATCGGATTTACAGTCACACTTTGTGCCCCTGTGCCACGGCTGGCCTCGATAATGATTATAAAAACTACCACGAATAAATTCTAAACCAAGTTCAGTAAAGCGTTAATTTTCTTCTATAATGATGGAAAGATAACATTTAGATCTAAGATCGGCTTTTCACACGTTTTTAAAGCATTCACGTTGCTAGCACCTTATCTAGGAGTTCCTATTAAGATTTTCTTGATAAAAATGAGTTGATGGACGCTAACACACATACATAAATAGGCACGTACGTATGCTTGAGGTCGTCTGACGGTTATGGGTTCGACTTCCACTCGAAGTAATAAATTATTTTTATTTCCGGTGGTAGACTGGGAGAAAAGTGGGGACCGTGGGGAGTGCCCTTATGAGCACTTTATGACCTTATTATAATGAGGGATTATGCAACGTGATTACGCTTATGAATGTAAAAAAAATCTTTATACTTAAAACAACCAATTCAAAGATGGATCAGTTTTTTATTGTTGTATACAAAAAAAAACTGATCAATCTTCATTATAATTTCCATATACAAGAAACAAAAATCTTATCTACAGTAAAAAATACCAAAATATTTCACACAACAAAAAAAAATCTTAAAATGTCAATTACAAAATAATTTTTAAGTCCATTTCCAATACCACGAATTGGAGTCCAAACGAACAAAAAGTTGACTTTTTACAAAAAATTGAAAAAAAATTCAATTTTATAAAACAAATGAATCAATAAATTGAAAGTTTTCATAATAACCAATTTCGTACGAGGCAATTGTAGAGGCAGGCTGCTTGCAACCGAATGGGCGATACCGGTATTTTATTTCAAAGCATTATTTACAATATATAGAATAAACGTCGTATTGGAAATGGCACACTGTGAGGTAAATATTAATTTTCATTTTCTCGTTCTGGTAACCAAGACAAAGCGCGGTTTTGAGTTCAACCTCCCGAGACATTAACGAATAATTGGGCGGTGCGTGGGTAACGGCGTGTGTTACACTAGATTCCCTCTGCCTACCTCGCTATATGCGGGAAACAGCGTGAAGGTATAAAATTATAATAACAATAACAACAGAACCCACCGTGGCATAGTTTCTGACTATGCACACGATGGTAGCGAGTTCAATCTTCACTGAGGCTCATGATATTTTTTTTAGCTTCAAACTGTATCTCGAACCTCGCCTACACCGGTTTTTCTACCTACCCTGCTATACGCGGGATACAGCGTGAAATATATTATAACATTTATTCTCTAAATACTAGCCGATACCATTTCGTATATACTATTCTAACCAATTTAATAGAGGCCGTAGGTATCTCGTTATATTCTAGAGTAGTTACCTACGATTTGTCTACGGGCTACCTACTCGAAAGAAGAAGAAGAACTCGTTAACAACACAAGATAAAATATCAATAATTGCTTATTTTACATGCTGAGTGGGTACTCGATAATGTTTAATATGTGTTAGAATCAGAAATATATATTCTTTTATAATTATCTGAACTCTTCGAGTGGGAGTTTATGGATAATGGCTCTTAATTATGGTATGAGAGGATTTTTCTGTTTAAAAAATAATAATTTTGCTTGTTATTTTATAAATACTATAAAATGATATGAAATGCAGTATTAGTAGTAGTATCTGGTTGTAAACGATATTTAAATTATTTCCCTTTCTCCTCTCTGGTGTATATATATAGAAACTAAGTTTTTTTAGCTGTTTCCAGTATGTGGCAGTTGAGTGGCGGAATTTACCTTCGCCTCGTTACCACAGCAAGTAAATGAAAATATTTAATTTTCGTCAAATGGAAATCGACCCCACAATCTGTCGTTTTTACAGGCGCAAGCTTGTACTACTCCGCCAGGACAGACCCCAATTCAAAATTTGCTATATGCATTTCTTTAAGTTCTTCCTAAGTTTTTCACGTATAACAAGGTACTTTATTTCCCATTGGAGGGAATAAAAAACCTAATATTAAGACACTCTAATCAAAATACTGCGTGAAGGGTGGCTGTGAACACTATTAAATATCTAAATAATAAATTTATACCTGTTTACCTTTGACTAACTTCTTTTCTCTTATGCAGAAAACCGCCTTCCGGAAACAAAACCATGAACTGCCTCCCCAAAGGTATGTAGTATTGGTGTATATGTTCTTTCAAATCCTTCAATGATTGTTCTCGCTTCGCTTTACCCTGAAAAGAGAATTAATATTAATATGTAATTATATAGAAAACTAGCGACCCACGCGTGGCTTTTTCAAAAATCCTTAGATAAGTTGTAGTCTATACCTTGTCAAGATATTCTGATATATAAGCTATATAGTTTATACTGTAATTTCATCTAAATACATTTAGTAGTTTGTGCGTTAAAGTGGAACAAACGACCATACATAGATTATCATTCTAAAGTAAGTATTACATTTATATTTTTAATAATTAATCGGAAAGAGAATAAGTGACAGTTAAAGACATTTTATCTTTTTAAAGATATGAATGAAAGTTTAGACTCTTTTAGAAATGTGGTTTAAATAGATGATAATATAATAAAAAATGTTGTCGCTCCGGCACAGCGTCTGACTTTACGGTTATGAATCTGATTCCTGGGTGATTGAGTTATTATCTAGTTAATTGAACTATTCTCGGGTGTAAGAATTATTTTTAATTCCTCGCTCTAGTACCAAAACAATGCGCGGCGCTGAATTCCGCCGCTCGCCATTCTGTGCCTCGAAAATTGGGTACCATTTGGGGGTAAAGTGTCTTAACACTGGGTACCCTCCGCCTACCCTGCTATGCAAAAGCGTTGAACTTCCTTTAATTATTAAAAGTTACTTACAAATGATTATCAAAGTGACGCAACATTCAATTAAGAAGTTCACGTTTAATTAGTTATAATCAATAATAGCACGGTGAGAGAGAGAGGTCGCGTGCGCGTCTTTAAGATTATATTCGGGAAATTACCATTCCCTTTGTTTCCGATTACCCTCCTAATATTATTCGAAACATTACCCAGAATGAGGGTGACAAAGCTATAGGATTATTATGATATATTAATAATATTGTATTTATAGTTTTAAATTTATTTAGTATTAGAATTGAGGATAGGCTGGTGCAAGGGCACCAACGTGCGACTGTTAGCGCGATAGAGTGTGGGTTCGATTCACAATTGAGAAAATAAAAAAAATATTATTTTAATTTCATTGCTCCGGTGATGATGTGACTTTAGTACTTCCTTCGTGTTTTGTTCATACAACGTGACTTTGGAAAAGTGATCAATGGTCATCGGTTCACGTTCGGAACGCCTTATTCATATAATAGAACCGGAATTGTTTTCAAATGGAAATGATTTTTTAATATAATATTTTAAACTAAAAAGCTTTTTAAAAACATTTGTCAAACATATGTCAAACAAATACCTAAATAAGCACATGTGAACAGGTGTTTTTTATATATAATAAAATAAAATAAAAAAATATATTCTAAAATACTGGTCACCTCACCCCCATACAGAGAGGAACACAATATGTTGCCTATCTATCTATGTATTTTTGTACGTCACGTCACGTCACGTCACGGTGCGTGAACAGCGCCCTAATGGTTATTATCAACATTCACCCGGTGAGAATGCACTTTTTCCACCCTGATTATTGGCCACCCACCCTCGCACGGCCAATCTATAATAATGGGGGCAAGGTATAAATATTCTATTGATACGGCCCATTATTTGCTTTTAATGTGGAAAATTTAATTGTATTGGACACATTTAGGGAAGAGTACTGCCTTTCAAAATATTATATGATTTACATATAATATTTTGAAAGACAGTTATCTTTCCCTGATATAAGTACGTGTGGGATATTCAAAAAAGGTTATTTTTTTTGTAATTCATAATTCATCAATGAGGCCAGTTGTGGGGGCAGGGGCGGAAGCGTGCGACTGGTTGTGGGTTCGACACCCCCTCGAGGAAATAAAATATTTAATTATTTCCTTTCCTAGCTCTGGTAAAGGCAAAGTGCGGCGTTGAGTTGAGCACTCAACACGCAAAGCTTCAAGAATTCAACGGAAAGTGGGGAACGGAAGTGTCTTAACGGAAACGGAGTGTACAAACACTAGATTTTCAGATTTCTTCTGCCTACCCTATATGTAGGATACAGCGTGAACCTAAAAAAAAGAATATCATTGATTACCATGTTTGATGGTTGGAACACAAAGGAAAGCTCATCAGCTCAGCTCACTTTAACAATCCCGAATAGAAAATTAAAATTACTGTAATCACAATATTTTTGGGTTCAATTCCACTTGGGGGAATTCATTATTTTAATTTTCCTGGTAGAATTAAGTTTTAAATTGAGTTCCTGCGCTTAACCCAAATTCAGGAGGAAAGTTATTAACAAAGTGCTAAATGAAGAATAAAACGTGAAGCTAAATCTTATTAAACATTTCGAAAAATATTTAACAAAACTAAAAAAAAAAACCTTAATAGCGACTAAACATTTCGATATATAGTAAAAACAACGTCTTTGAGGGCGTTTCTGTAAGTTCGATGGCCGGCCAATTGCACTCCGCTTACTAAGAGCTCACGATGTTTGCAATTTACCATAGTAAGATTGTAACGTCGATATTATAGATACTAGCGTTTTGTTAGATAAGAAAAAGTAATCAAGTATTGAGCTCCGCTCGCGAATTCCCTAGCTTTGACTATACTAATAAAATATTAATATAAATTTTCGTCTAGCAACGCAAAGAAAACTACATTAAAATCTGTTGTGTAATTTTAAAGTTATGCTCGTACATCGTTAAGGCCAGTTGAGGCGCACCGGCACAAAGTGTGACTGTAATGCCTAATGGGAACGGAATGTCTTAATACTAGGTTCCCTCTACTTACCCTGCTGTGTGCGGGATACAGAGTGCAGCTCGTACATCGCTGGAAAGTTACTTGTGGTCTGTTTACTACAAGCATATTACAAGTATCTAAACATTCTCTTCTCGACTCCCTCTTCTAGAATAGAGGAAACTCCGTTTCTAATTTTACGCCGAACTCTACATTGACATAGACATTGCATGTTATACCACATACAAATCGAACCTACAACCGTAGCGTTTACACTCACATTGTCCAACTGCTACACCACAGCCTCTAACTCCTTTAAAAAAAATACAAGGCCCACAAAAATAACATAAAAAAAATATTCTTCTATCTGTATATTTTATATCGACACAAATGGCAAAACGCGCCCGATCTGTCGATCGTTAGCGTTTTCAAAAGTTCTTCCGACGACTAGATTAGAGTCCATTCCTGTTTAGGAACAGTTCGCTGCACCCGTGGGAATGCAATTCTTGATACTTGGCTGCATCTTTTTTTGTTATTATTAAATAAATTTTTTATATAAGATTTGTAGGTACAGAATAACATTTAAAAATAAAATAAATAACCGCAACTATGTAAAAAAAAAACAGTTTTTCCCATTGCTGTAGGACTTTAAAGAAAATATTTATTAGTGCTATGTTGCAAACCTACATTCCCTAACTTACCTTCATGCCCAAGTAAAATTACCAAAGTCCAGTAGTTAAGCATATTATTAAAAATAATAACACTATCTAAATTACATTTCTTTGAAAAATTCTTGAGCTATTTGATGTTTTTTTAAAAATCTTAAAATTGGAATACAATCACGATTTATTTGGAAAGAGTTGTCAAAAAATATCTATAATTTAAATTACATTAAATAATGCCTGGTCTGATAAAGCAAATCCGCGGTGTTAAGTTCAGCCCTAAAACGTAACATTTACAAAAATAGAGAGTTCCTCGACTCTATATTCATTCTGTAAAAATTATTAACGACTAAAAGGAGAAAATGTGTGGCGATAGTAAAAATTCGCCCATGGGCGCTGTAAGAGTGACCCATTAAAAGTATAAACAGAAATTCCTCCAGTAAAACTACGTTAACAAATGTTTGAGGTCCTTAACGAGGGTATCCAGACAAAAGTTTCGTCTCGTTACCGTTCTAAGCGTAAGATAAGAGAAAAACTTATAGTAATGTGTATGTTACCGTTGATATATGGAATCAGGTTAAATAAATTTTGCCTAGGGTAAAATTTATTATTAATTAATATATATAAAAAATAATAATAGCATTAATTGAATTGAAAAGATATTTTTACAATTTTCCATTTTTTAACCGACTTACGTAAGGAAGAGGTTATCAGTTCGATTGTATTTTTTCATTTTTTTTTATGGAAAAGACAAGGCAAACGAGCGTCAGTGATTACCGTCACCCACGACCCCGTGCAACACCAAAAGAGCTACAGGCGCGTTGCCTGCCTGTAAGGTGGGTTGCGCACCGGAACCCGGCATTACCTGATGCGCCGGTTTTAAATGTCGGGGGTGGTAATGATCCGGTCGAGTCTGCCCATGCGTGTTGCCATTGCTGGCGACGTGACTCTACCACACGCACTTTAGTCGCCTCTTACGACACCACCAGTACCAGGATGATCCTATTCTAGGTCGGGATCACACGGCACATGTTTTTTACTTCAAAACTTTTGACCAGGTGAAACGATTTTGATGATTCTTTTTTTAATTTGAAAGCTGGTGCTTCCCGTATGGTTTTATTTTAATTTAATTTTTGACATTGTTATCCATGAGAAAATTACATATCTTAAATTTGCATTAAATATGTATGTGTGAGAAATAAATGAATGAAAAACTCAATATCACGTCAACTGATTTCGATGATTCTTTTTGTATTGGAAAGCTTGTAGTGTTGAGGGAGATGAATAAAAAGTCTACTCACGGTTTACACTGAGTATATTCAACACCACTTTAAAGTACACATAGTTTGAATACAAATAGTAAGTCAAGAAACAGTTTATACAAAATGTTTGTGGTTAAACATATATATAAAACAGAACACGATACTAATTTGGAAGAAAATAACAAAGAAAACAATACAACGTATATAAAACGCATCGACCGGCAAGCATCGACTGTTATATATAAAATATGCCGTCGACAAGGGGATAGGCGTAAATGTTAAAACACCTTACCAGTTCGTCCGACGGCAGCGAGTGCTTTCATATAAATATACTAAATACGAATACTTACTATAAAATATATAAATTCTATTATAAAATGTATGTATATAAATGATAAATAAATAAATAAATAAAGTACAATATTGAAATAAATGACACAAATAAAATAAACTGTAAATATAAATAATAGTTCCCTACAAACACACACTTCAAGGGAAGTTTTATGAGAGTTTAGTTAGGTTCCGATTATGGGATCCGGTGGAAATCGGTTTTTTTTTCGATAAAAATTTTAATTATCATATACAAGTTATTAATTTTCTTTTTGAAAAATAATTTATACTGACTTAGATATTTGTTCCAACAGTAACATTTATACTGAAGGACAAAATAATTGATGCTTTTAAGTTTCTTGTAAAGTGTATACTTCTGTTTATAGCAGCAATTAAGTGAAATGATAAGAAAATAAACACGGTTCATAGCTTACAGGTGACTCGCCCTACTTTTTACTTTAATAGTTATACAAATTACCACCCCTCACCTACGGCCGTCATGGCCAATATATATGAACATTTGTTTTGGCTCCTCGCTGTATCCCGGATACCTACTGTATCCGGGATACAGCGAGGCAGAAAAACCTGGGAACCTAGTGTTCCCATTAAGACACTTCCGTTCCCCATTTTTGAAGCATTGCGTGTTGTCAACGCCGCGCTTTGCCTCGTTAGCGGAGTGTGAAAATGTTAAATATTTCATTCCCCCGCATGGGAATCGAACCCGGAGACCTTGCGGTGGCCCGAAGTGGCTCTGACTAATCAAAAAATACTAAATCTAACAACAATAAAACTTCCGATTCTCATTGCATTCTACAAAAACAATAAAAAGCAAGAACATGAGAAACAACACTGTGTTGCTGTATTTTTGTTCGCAAAATGCGCAGATAAACTTACCACGGCTCTAATTACTGAAGTTGAGCATTTCTGTTTTTGCTTTAATAATACGATTTCTATAAATGGCATAAAATAAGTTTTGGAATACTATATATATTTATTTAATAAAGTATTTAAATTTCTATTGCAGGTTATATTATTATTTCCACTTGATACTGGGAACCTACCGTTAAGACATTCCACTTCCGTTCCCGACTTTCCGCATAATCCTGCAGGCATTGTTTGCTGAGTTACAAAACTCAACGCCGCCCACGCCGCAGCGAGGAAATGAAAATGTTAAATATTTCAATTCCTCGAGTGGGAATCGAACCCACAGCCTGTGGCGATACGCGATAAGTCACACGCTTGTGCACCTGCGCCACGACCGGCTTCAAAAATTTTTTTTACAAATTATAAAAATTACTCCGAACGAGAATCGAATACACAATCAAGAAACTATAGTGTCAACAACTTGTCTATAGAAAATGTATACTACAGCTATGAATAATGAGATTCTGAGTTCTGTCAAAAAAAAAACCATTTCAATATTTAATCTTATTCAAGTGACTTTTCCCATTTCGAAATCGAAGAGTCTCGACCGATATAGATTTTCAAATTAATATATTTTTTAATGAATAGAATAAGACGCTATCGTGGAATATTAGTAATTTTGTACTCGATTGACAACGATGGTTGTGGATTTAAATCCCACTTGAAGATTGTATTTTAAGTAATCCTCAATTACTAGTATTTATACGAAAGCGTCACACTGTTACCCGTATATATCCGTATATAAAAAGGGACCCTAGTTTTTAAACACTTCCTTACCAAATTTTTCGCAAAAAGACATTGTAGAGTGGTGAGGCTTAACGCCGTTCTTTGTAATAAGACAGGTTATTTTTGGCTTTTTTTGAACTTCCTGCTGTATCCCGTATATGCTTTGCCTATAGCAAAGTAGGTAGAGGAAATTTGGGAACCTAATACTAAGACACTCCATTCTCATTAAGACACTTTCGCTTTCCAATTTCCGCCGAATTCTCGAGGCATTGCTTGTTGAGTGTTGGACCTCCTCGCCTCACTTTGCCTCGTTATCACAGCGAGAAAATGCAAATATGAAATATTACATTTCCTCGAGTGGGAATCGAACCCACAACTAGTCGCGTTTACGGACAAAACCTCTGACCTCCCTATAAGACAGGCAATATGATATCTATGGAGTGGTAGATAATAAAAATAAAAAAATATAAAAAAATAAAATAATTCTTTTTGTCAGATCGACAATTTCTAATGAACTCGCCTTCCAAATAGGATGTCATCAAGAACATCAATTTCCCCATAGAAAAACTGACACACAAATGTATATCACTTGGAAACTCAATTTTATTTAATTTATGCAAACCTCCCTCACTGTGCAGCGTCGATAAACGAAACTGCTCGATCGCTAAGTAGAGCAATCTGGATGAAGATAAATATTTTTATGTATGCACTTTTTAAATTTTAAACTGGATGGCTAAAAGGTTTTCTGTTTTAATAGAAATAAATGTCTGAAGTAGTTTGGTGGCTTTAATGAAGGCGATAGTTGTGGATTCGAATTCTATTTTGGGGAACATTTACATTTGGGTTGGGGCAAATTGAGTGTCGATGTCGATACAATGGGAACATTTTTTTAGATGCACGATGTATCTTGCATATTAGCAGGGTAAGCAGAGAGAACTTGGGAACCTAGTATTAAGACACTCATTTCCGTGCCCATTAGGACAGTTCCATTTGTCATTTTCCGCTGAATACATAATTTCCTCGAGTGAGAATCGAACCGCCCACCTGTTGCGATTGCAGGAGCAAGCTTATTCCCCTGCACCACGACTGGCCTCAAAAAAAAACGAATATTATAATCTGTCACATATATCAAAACAAACACAAAACTGTGGAGACGCTCATTAATATAAATAGAAAAAAGGGCGTAGAAAGTATCACAGAACTAGAAACGTATATTAATTTGAGAAATGCGGGGTGAAGTGAGGGTTTTTCTTATTGCTTACGTTATGATGGGGCGAGGGTTGTGAAACTAAACCTTTTAGTGAAAGCACCTGTATGTTTTATTTTTTTCTTGAGAAAAAAAACCATATGATATACTATATATAGGTACCTATAATAAAAATATGTTTAGAAAACGTTTACAAATTTAAACGTAGATAGGATTTGAACCTGCGCCTCTGAGAAATCATCACAGAGATGTAAGTTCGAGTCCCACTAAAAATTCAAATTTTAATACGTTTTTAAAAATATATTTTATTTTCCTTAGTTTGAATATAGCTAATAAAAAATAAAATAACTACATGAAAAATTAATTATCTAGAAAATAGATAGATTAGAAATTTTTGAATTTTGTTATTCTAGCTTGATGCTGTATCCCATATACAACAGCATAGGCAGAGGGAATCTAGTGTAAAGACACTTTCCGCCAAATTCTGGAGACGTTGTTTGTAGAGTTGAGTTGGCGCAACTGAACGCCGCGCTTTGTCTCGACACCAGAGCAAAGAAATGAAAATATTAAATATTCTCGAGTGAAAATCGAATTCACAATCTTATGCCCCTGCGCTACGACTGGCCTCATGTCTTGTTTTAACAAGGAAAGAAATCAGGCTTTTAAGTGTGAATTGAATGTAAAATCATCGTCCTACATCATTTTTTACAAGGCTAATTAATACAAAAAAAAGGATGTAAAATTATGATAAATTGCTTTAAAAAAAGGTACACTTAACAACTTAATGTGTAACAAATTACCATAATTGGTAAATGCAATTTAAACGGCGGTCGTGTAGCGGAACGGCGCGTGCGCAGGACTTGAACAGTGTGAGAATCGTAATGCGTGACCGTGTAGATAGATACTCTATAGAAGCTTATTATTATTTTGTACTATAGATCACTTTTAGAGGCTTTGAGGCCAGTCGTGGCGCAGGGGCACAAAGTGTGCCCGTAAAACCGACTGGTTGTGTGTTCGATCGCCACTCGAGGAGATGAAATATTTACTTAAATTTATATTTCTATTTCTTCGCTCTGGTGTCGAGGACAAGCGCGGCGTTGAGTTCTGCCTCTGAACACGAAATGCCTCCACAATACGGCAGAAAGTGGGGAACAGAGTGTTTTGACATTAAGTTCCCTCTGCCTACCCTGCAGTGTGCGGGATACAGCGTGAAACTGATATATTTGATTTAAAAGTTATATTTTTTTGGAAAATGTATAAAAAAATAAGGATATGAACCCGCGCGTTTTGGAAACCAGGCTTTAATACCATTGAGCCATACGTGTCTATCAAATCTAATAAGCCAGGTCGAAATTCTTTTTAGCTTTTTAAAAGTTAACTATGTTATTATCAGAATTTTAGATATAGTAATAATACTAATAGTTCATAACAATTGTATAAAATAAGGCCTCGTGATGCAGTATGACAGCGACTGACTGTAAATGCTATGGTTGTATATTCGATTCCCAGCGTGGAGTATTGTCATGTTCTCGCTCTAGTATGACAAATTGCAGGGTTGAGTTACGCCCATTACAAGAAGTTTTTCGAATTCGAATGGAAAGCGAAACAGAGTGTCTTCACACTTAATTCTCTCCGCCCATTGCCTACCCTTCTAAATGCGGGATACAGCGTAAAACTAAAAAAATATTACTACAGACAGGAATAGAACCTGATATTTCTAAATAAAAAAAAATCATTACACGAACAGTACAAGCAGTGTGCTATAAACAAAAATCTAATAACAACTATATAAATGAACGATAAATAAAGATAATTCCGTTAAGCGTCGGCCTACACCGCCCGTCCCCTAAGTTTGGATCCGGCCAAATTATAAACTTCATTTCCTCTGAATATAGGTATTTACAGCGGTATCGAAATTTTCAAAAGTTGGTAGTAAAATATTATAGATTGCATATATATAATAATTTATTAGTTAAATTATAATTTTGATTTGAATTTACTAACTATGTGTGTAGATATATTTTAGAGACCATTTGTGGCGTACACGCACAATCGTGTGCTTGTACATGCGATTGGTATTGGGTTCGATTCTCATTTGAAGAAATACAATATTTAACATTTTCCTCGCCCTATTATCGAAGCAAAGCGCAGCGTCGAGTTCCAACACTCAACACGAAATGTCACCAGAGTTTGGCGGAAAGTGGTGAACGAATGTATATTTTGTTTTTTTGATATACTAAAATAGACTGACGGTTGAACGCATCAAAACTGATTACAATGAGTGACAGACAACGAACAAACGACACTACTAAACTTAGAAAATTAAAATTTGTCATGTCAGGTAAGTCAAGGATGAAGAGTGTAGTACATAGAAAGAGAATATTCTCAATTCCTATAGAAACATGAAAAAGAATAGGATTTTATTATTTCGAGTGTATCCTAAAGTGCACACAAAGTTGTGGGGGTGACTAAAAACAAATCAAAATCAGCTTCATGCTGTATCCCGCACACATCAGGGTAGGCAGAGGAAACCTAGTGTTAGGACACTCCGTTCCCCATTTTTTGTCGAATTCTGGAGGCATTGCGTGTCGAGTGGCAGAACTCAAACTTTGCCTCGACACCAGAGCGAAGAAATGGAAATATAAATTTAAATAAATATGTCATCTCCTCGAGTGGGGATCGAACCCACAACCAGTCAGTTTGACAGACACACTTTGTGCCCCTGCGCCACGACTGGCCTCATGTGAGTGACTATTAGTACTAAATTGTACTGCTATCGCTATACATTTACAATGTATAGATTAGTAATGGTACCACCATATACTTAGCTGGCAACCCTTCATATTTATATCGCCATCACATGTTTATTTTATGAGCGCGACAACTAACGGGGGCGATGGTCATTACTTGAAAGCATTGTTCGAATGAATATCCTAATATCGGTTATAAAAAATAAATCGAAGTATTATTTTTCGATATTTTAACGTTGTTATGTAGTGTCTCATCACTATTTTCGTGGGATGTACCATTCGTTTGGTGCAACGACGCCGTATTAAGTAGTATTTTTTGAAAAGTTGTAGGAGATTCAGTCAAAGTTTGTATGCATATGGTCTTTTCGCATATATTGATATATTTATCTTAAAAAAAACGACAGGTTGTGGTTTCGATTTCAACTTAAGGAAATAAAATATTTAATATTTTCATTTCCTCGTTCTGGTAATGATTGCCTCATCATTCCACCACTCAACACGCCATGCCTCTAAAATTCGGCAGAATGTGTGCAACGGGAGTGTCTTGATGGGAACGGAGTGCTTTAAGATTAGGTTTCGCAAGTTTCTTGTACCTCACATACAGCATGTAAAAAAAATATATACATTTTAAATGTATGATATATGCCAATTAGGCCATCTTGCAGTATATACACGATGGTTGTAAGATCGATCCACATTAGAGAATGTGACAATAATTTATTATTTATTTTTATTTTATTTTAGTTTCACGCTGTATCCCGCACACAGCAGGGTAGGCAGAGGGAACCTAGTGTTAAGACACTCCGTTCCCCACAATAAATTTTATTAAATTATTTTTTCTGTTCTGATAAGAAATTACTTGTTTAGTTTCTTCACTTCACCCTCAATATCTTGAAATCAAGCGAAAAACTTAAAACTCTGGTTATCGCAATATATTAGAAAATAAACAAAGACTATATTTCTAGATGATTTAGCTAAAAAGAGCAAGTAGTTCACTGTTCTACTAAAAGGAAGGACCCGGTGCTTAGCTATTCAACTTTGTTAATAGTAATTTCGTATACGTGTAGGTTTTCCCTGAGGCGTCCTGACGTCGACGCGTAGTTTTTTAGTGCTATCTTCGTCCCACGGTGACTTCACGAGTTTTGTTTGATGGTGAAGTTTGTGGGAAGTCTGTGGGAAATTATCTATTTTAATTGCTTTTACGTTCTTCTTCATAGTGTATTTAGATTGAAATTTCAGTGGTTTCACAGTTTTTTTTATATTTTTTAAGATATTTATTGTTTACTACCTCGTGGCTCCTCTCGCTACAACTACATCAATAACTTTTTATTTCAGCATCACACTGTATCCTGCATGTAGAAGAGTAAAATATTAACCAAACAATAAGAAATCATGTAGCTACAGTGCGGTCTGTGAGTCGTGGCCCTCAAATTACCTGCNTATTTACTTAAATTTATATTTCCATTTCT
Source organism: Heliconius hermathena (assembly GCA_013403705.1). NCBI lineage: Eukaryota > Metazoa > Arthropoda > Insecta > Lepidoptera > Nymphalidae > Heliconius > Heliconius hermathena. The sequence goes on along the minus strand of JAAIXJ010000247.1, from coordinate 305,221 downwards.
TCGCTCTGGTGTCGAGGTTAAGCGCGGCGTTGAGTTCTGCCCCTCAACACGCAATGCCTCCAGAATTCGGCAGAAAGTGGGGAACGGAGTGTCTTAACACTAGGTTCCCTCTGCCTACCCTGCTGTGTGCGGGATACAGCGTGAAGCTGATAAAAAAAAACAATATTACAAAGAATTCTACCAACCATAATCTCTATAGAACACGTGGCATTAATTAATTAGTATAAAAAATACACTGACCGCGTCGCGTGCGCAGCGGAAGCTAACGAGGCGTACTTCCGGCTTATAAAGTTAACTCTACACTTCTAAATATAAATATATAGTCTTTATAGTTTTAGTACAGCTTCAAAGTTGATACTTGAAGTGGAATGTGGAGAGCGGAGAGTTTCAACATTGTGTTGCTTAGCTTCTATTGAAATCGCATAGAACAGAATTGGTTAGTATTCTACGTTTATTAATAAATGTGTATTTTAATTTTTTTTATTATATTATTTATTTTATATTTATTGAGATTCACGATGTTATGGGGGTAAAGATCATCTTACGTTACATGTGAACCACAAAAATTTGCAAAGCGATACCTGATAATTACTACATTTCGAAAATCTGCCGATATATGATATATGACTCCTTTTGATACTTTTTGACTAAATATTATAATATACGACGTAAACAAAGTAGTTAGGATATGTCGTTTTTTATTCGAAAATTTTGTAATTGCAAGTAAATATTATAATTTGTCTATTTAGAGAAAATTCAGTGACAAATCACTATGCTTTTTATTACAGCCATAAACTACGCTGCTACGCCACGATGGCCTTAACTTTATAATTATTGAACATTTAACCAAAAACACAACCATTCTATTATAAAACAACACAAAATTCAATCACAAACCGTAACCGAAGCTAAATAATCAAGAATATGAAACAAAAGTGACCTTTTATTATTTGAAACAGCACTCCAATTTGGGGATGTCAACAAAACAAAGTTAAATTTAAACTGAAAATTTCAAAGAGCCATCGATTTCGGTTGAAATTATCAATTAAAGCAAATCGACAAACTTCGATATCACAATTATAATAATAGACAAGTTTGTATTAATCAAACGATTGAGCCACCCTGGGGGTGATCCTGGGGGAGGACCACCTTGGGGATGACCACCCGGGGGGAGATCGACTGGGGGGTGATTTCGGGGGGCATGTTTGACCCCTTTCAAGTAAGTTACTGTAAGATAACTCGGTAGTAACTTTAAAGTAAATAGCGGGCGACGGATGGGACACGTTACAATGTAGATCTGTCTTCATTTAAAACTCTTTAAGGATAGTTGTGGAAAAATAGCTTTTACTACAGTAGTTTTAGTCGTGTCAGCGTACCTGGACTTGGTGCCTGGACTGTTAAGATATTTTTTTTATTTACCTTTAGTATATGAGTAAATGAGTCTTGTAAACGTGAATTTTATTCAAAATAATAAGTTTATTTATTTTGGTTAATCAACGCTACGAATGAAGCACTAAACTTAATTTAATTTTTTTGTACATCAAATAATTTATCACCGACTTACTATATGTAATACTTAATATCAGATTAGAAATGGTGAAAGAAACTCAGCAGGACTTTTTTTCAAATCAATAATTTAAAAATTTATAATGACTTATTAGTGATAATAATATCTTTAAAATATACTGGATCGTAAATCTAAAGTAGCTTATTTACTTAAACAAGTTTAAATATGTAATATATAAGTGCAGGTTGAAATTCCTATTTGGAACATTACAATAACATGATAGTTTTGAATTTGAAAATAATTTAAATATGATAAATAGTGGGAATCGAACCCAAAACCTGTCACGTTACAGTCACAACCTTGTCGCCTTGCGCTTAAGCCAATAGTATTTTTAAATAATATTTATTTAAGCAAATTATTACTGACCTTTAAGATTAACCTCCGAATTGACCTTATTTTTAATAATATGTTTTATTTTATTGGTACCGTAAACTTTATACTGGTAATTGCTACGTGTAACAGATACTGCCCTAAAATTAAAAGTTATAAAAAATCGGAAGCCGGACGGTATATCGCTATACGATATGGAAGCCGTTTAAAGAGTAGATTACCATTTTATATGTTTTTTTTGTTTTTTTTTTTTACTGAAGTAGGTCGTCAACAAATGTATAGGAGCTATATACAATTTTGCCCCTATTATTATATTTTTTAATGGAGAAGGCAAATGAGTGTACAGGTCACCTGATGGTAAATGATCACCGCCGCCCACGCTATGTTATATCGGTTTACACCAGATTAGCTACAGGTGCGTTGCTGGTCTTTAAGGTTAGGAAGATAAACCTGCTTTTTAAAGGTCCATGTGGTATCGACCTGGAAACACTGCTGCAGGTAAACCACATTTGCGTGACGCTTGGAAGAAAGTTACTACGAAACCGCACAGTAGTGGTGTGCCACATATTCAAATAGTGTAGGTGATATTTGAGCTTGTGACATACTGTGCAGTTGGAAAATTCTGCTGCAGGTCAAGCTGTTCCCCAGAATGCTCCTAATGATAAGCATAAATAAAAGATAAAATCAGCTTCACGCTATATCCCGCACACTGCAGGGTAGACAGAAGAACCTAGTGCTAAGACACTCCGTTCCCCACGTTCTGCCGAATTCTGAGTGGCAGAACTCAACGCAGCGCTAGTCCTCGACACCAGAGCGAAGAAATGAAAATATAAATTTAAGTAAATATTTCATTTCCTCGAGTGGAGATCGAACCCACAACCAGTCGGTTTTACAGTCACACTTTGTGCTCCTGCGCCACGACTGGCCTCACTGAATATAACATGTAAGGAACTATTAAGTACATTTATAGTTTATTTAATATGTGCCACTTATATATTTCAATATTGTAACTTATTAACTTAACCTAACTTAACTTAACTTAGCTTCACGCTTTATCCCTTGCGGGGTAGTCAGAGAGAACGGAGCGCCAAACGCTACGGTCTCTACATACCTCTTTCGCCTCGTCCACTGTCATCAACCTCTTCATACATGCCCTTCGGGGGGTCCTCATGCTTTTTACGTGACCTTCCTCCAGTATCTTTGATACTGTGTTTTCGATAAAATATTTACTTAAATTTATATTTCCATTTCTTAGATCTGGTCTCGAGGCAAAGCCCGGCGTTGAGTTCTGCCACTCAATACGCAATGCCTCCAGAAAGTGGGGAACGGAGTGTCTTAACAATAGTTTCCCTTTGCCTATCCTGTTGTGTGCGGGATACAGCGTGAAGCTGATGTTATATTCACTTTATAAAGTAAATCATATTTCATATAATAATAACACAGATTGACTTCGTTATGCAACGCCAACCTCCGGCCAAAATGTGATGGGTGTGCAGATGACGCTCATCTTGCTTCGGGCACTGTCGATCTAACATCATTGACAGACGTTACTGACATTCGGAGCCTGTATAAAGCTATACTTGTACAGTAGCGAAGTGTTTTCTAAAATGAAAGTTCTGGATTCAAATATGATTAAGATTTTTTTAATAAAATGCTAAAATAATTAAGAATTAAGACAATTTTTTTTTACTATTTGCCTAATTTTGAGCTGGTGTATTTTGAAATTCAGTTAATTTTTCAAATTTAATTACAAATTAATACAGCTTTTACAATTTTTTACTTTTCTCTGATATATAACTCAGCACCGTATTTCATCCTACAACAGCGATGAAATTAAAAACAATAAATTAACCATGAAAGGATAAAAAGAAAAAAAATATCAACGCAACATACGGGCAAAAACAAAAACACAATATTAAAAAAAAGGTCTCAACTTCAAACAATTCAATAACTAACAAACCAGAACTACGAAACGGGATCGGCCAATGAAAGAAATTCCACGTGATGCATAACGTTCCAAGCAACTTGGACCCTTATAATCTGGTCACTACCCTTAAAAAAGTAAGTGAGGAAGAGAGGTGAAGGGGTCACGTATGGTTGGTATCTGGGGAAACAACAATATCGCAATTTATCAAACGAGCCTTATTGTTAAACTCCCCTAGCTGAGTTTGGATGCGTATCCTTTTCACCCCAATGCATTTTGGTACCCAAGCAATTTTGGCCCCAATTTTTGGGGTAGGAAAGGTCATATTTCTATACCAAAATGCTATATCGTGTAGTATATATTTAAGGGTGTATAAATACAGGCTAAGCTCAGGTGATGCTTTCATTAAACTTTTTCGCGGGATTAATTTTAACTTGTTTTCTTGCAAAGTGTATTTGTACGTGATTTATTTGATCGAATTATTATGATTGCGTTTTTCTTAGGATCAGATAACTTGTTATACCTACGGTGAAATGAACGGCTGCCAAGAGGCGCAGGTTCAAAACCTGGTGTATTATCTATTGCCAAACGATAGTTCTAAATTGATAAGAATGTAATATGATTTAATGGAGAGGGCGCTGAACAGTTTGTAATGAAGAATGGGCGCGGCTTCAAATCCCGCTGAGATTAAAATTTTATACATTTTCTATGAAAAAATATTATTCTTTTGTAAGTGTGGTATAACAATTTAAAAGATCTTAAGCATACATCTCGTTTTATTTTTTAGCTTCACGATGTATCCCGCTGAAAGCAGTGCCGAGACGGAAAACCTAGGAACAAAGTGTTAAGATACTCCGTACCCTTTAAGACACCACGGTTTCCCACTTTCCGCCGAATTCTCGCCGCTTTGCGTGTTGAGTGCTGAAACTCAACGCAGCGTTTAGTCCCGTCACTAGTGCGATGAAATGTAAATATTGAATTTTTTATTCCCCCGAATGGGAATCGAACACACAAACGTCAAATTTACAATCGCACGCTTGTGACCCTGCGCCGTGACAGCCTCAAACCATATACATATATCAAATGCGTAACACATATCACTCAAACGGGCCAAAAGTGGAAACAGCGTTATTCTCATCGAACGCACTTATAGGAGAAGGGAAGTAACAAAAGACGAATGCATTACTTATTAGTTAGAGAGAATAATTACTATGAAAGAGGCAAAAGGTTTTACTATAGAGCACTTCGCTTCGCTTTATATAAACGACCCTTCCTGATACATTAGAGACTGTTGATGTAAAGATATTTTTTTTATAGTTATATATTTGTTATGGATTGTTGTGGCGCAGTGGTATAGCAGTTGACTGTAAACGCGACGGTTGTGGGTTCAATTTCAAATAGAAGGAATGATTATTTGAATTATTTTCTATTCTCCACTGTGGTCGCCATGAGTTCAATTATTCAACACACAAAGTCATGCCAAATTGGGAACGTGGGAAACGGAATTTTTTACACTAGGTTCCCTCTGTTTTCTCTTCTATGCGGGAAAAAGCGTGAAGTTGTCTTTTTTTTCTAACCTTACGCTGTATCCTACATATAGCAGGGTAGGGCAAATGGAACCTGGTAATGTAATGTTACAATATGACAACTCCGTTCCCCACTTCCGCTTTCTGGCGGCATTGCGTGTTGAGTGGTTTATTTTTTTCAGTAATATATTTTTCTACTTAGTACCTATACTAAACACAATTACAATTTCTTAATTTTCCCGTTTAAACAAAAACTTATTGAATCGTACTAGAGTTAAAAGCATGGGCATAGTAAGATTAACCGCGGCTCTTGTGGTTTTTTTTTTCGTTTTGAACGGTTTCTAAGAACCTGCGCTCAAGTACCGCAACGTTCAAAGTTTAATAACATCAAAAAGCATTTTATACAAAAAGAAACATATAATAAATACAGATTAATAAAAAAAAGAAATTAAAAATCCCTCCATCTGACAATCACAATTATTTCTAAAAACGAGGAAAGAACTTCCGAAACAACAAAACAAAATTATTACAAAAACTTCCAAGCGCCATCTTTAGATTACACACTTAACGCATTAAAACATTTCTAATTTCAAACAATGGAAAGTCACAAATATTACTTATACCTTCTTATATAATTAAAAACCTCGATTAAACTGATGTTGGACAGAAGTTGTAAATTATCAGGCTTAAGAATTTACTTTTTTAAGCTTCGCGCTATATCCTACACGAAGCAGGATAGACACTGGGAACCTTGTACTAAGACATTTTGTTTCCTACTCTCCACTGAATGTTTGAGACATTGCTTGTTGAGCGGCGTAAGTCTACACCGCGCTTTGTCTAATTACCAGAGCGAGAAAATAAAAACAGCTTAACCCCTGATAGGAATTGAACCGTTGCGGGTACAGTCAAATGATGTGCCGTTGCGCCACAACGGTCTTAAGTATCGTCTATACTTATTCAATTAAAAACTTCGATTAAACGGACACATGACAGAAATCGCGCATTACCACAGACGTAAAAAGAATTAGAAGTTAGTAAAGTGGGTGGGGGGGGGGGGTATCCCAGAATAAAACATTTTCAAACAAATTACGCCGGAACAAATAAGCTTCGAGTCGAGACAATATCACAAAAGGAAAGAATGAAAGCGACGTTTCAATAATAAATTATCAAAGGAACCATTTGCCTCCCCGTAGGCGTGAGGGCTGACACCTCCCTTTCTCATCGTGCTCGGTCTGAGGGTCGTAATTTATAAGAATACAGCGCTTATATTATGTGTATTGATAAGATACTTTGATTATCTTTTTTTTGGAGCAACGACAACGTATTTGCATTTTTTTTAAATATCTCTCAACACTGTAATCCCTTAAGGGATTAAGGGAACTTAGTGAAAACATTCCTTACACACTGAATTGCGGAACTCTACGTTGCCCTTTCTCTTGTTACCAAAACGAGGAAATAAAAATAGCTCACGCCTCGAGTGGGAACCGAAGCCATAACTGTCGTTTTTACAGTCAGACGTAATACAGTTGTGCCACGAATGTCTCACAACATTTCAGTCAATGTTTGTAGTCTTTCCGCATACGAGGGCATATTTAACTTGTTGTTTATTTTTGATCTTCCATATTTAATACTAGTAGGTTGGTAATTATAATGTAGTGAAAACTCATTTCGTTCTCCACCGACCGCCCCATTTCATATACTTTCTTTACCACTACGGCGTTGATTATTTATGCAAAAAAAAAATACCACCAACAAATACAATATAATGCAATGCAATGCCTCGAGAATTCGGCGGAAAATAGAAAACTGAGTGTCTTAATACTAGATTCTCAGGGTTCTTTTGTTTATCCTGCTTTATGTGAGATACAGCGTGAAAAAAAAAATAGCTTGTATATATAAAATTATAACCGAGGCCGACGTGATGCTGCGGCACAAGAGTGAGGCTGTAACGCGACGATTGTAATTTAGATCCCCACATAATATATTAATATCTTCGCTCTGGCACCGAGGCAAAAGCCCGGCGTTGAGTTCCGCCGCTCAACATGCAATACCTCGAAATTTTGCGAATATTAAGTTCCTTCTGCCTACCCTGCTGTAAGCGTGATACAGCATGAAGCAGATTTAATTTTATTGAATTGAATAAAAAACCAAAAAAATATTTAACAAACCGCTACCCCTCACCACTTGAGCCACACACCGCGGTGTCGAAGTCCTCAGTTATAAATTAGCGTTGGGAAGACAAAAAAATCAGAAATCGAGGGAGTAAATCTTTAACACGCGGAGTGATTGACTGACGACGTCGCCTTAGTGTTTAGAAATTACTTGATAATATTTTATAGACCCAGTTCTTATTAGACAATATTGTGTGTTTTGGTGGTTGAAAATTCAAATCTCATTTTTTTTAACTTCACGCTGTTTCTCGAACATGGCAGGGTAGGCAGTGGAAACTTGGGAACCTAGTGTTAATACTTTGTTTTCATTAAGAGACTTTCCTTTTCCACTCTCCACCCAATTGTGGAGCCGCGCTTTGCCTTGTTATCAGAGCGATAAAACAAAATAGTAAATATTTAAAAATACTTATTTAGAAAGCGTATAAAAATTTGAACGCAGCGGGACTCGAACCCGCGCCTCCTGGAAACCGACCAGGCGCTCTGACCACTAAGCCATGCGTTCTCGCCAAGCTACGTCGAAATTTTTATACGCTTGTTACAACTTATTTATGTTGTTAGCATCTCTGTAGGGAGATTTTTACAAATTTCCGCTACCCAAAGATAATTACTAAGAATTATCGTTTGGCA
>JAAIXJ010000247.1:279532-296645 GCA_013403705.1 Heliconius hermathena | reverse complement strand
ATGAAATATTTACTTAAATTTATATTTCCATTTCTTCGCTCTGGTGTCGAGGTTAAGCGCGGCGTTGAGTTCTGCCACTCAACACGCAATGTCTCCAGAATTCGGCAGAAAGTGGGGGACGGAGTGTCTTAGCACTAGGTTCCCTCTGCCTACCCTGCTGTGTGCGGGATACAGCGTGAAGCTGATTTAATTTTTTTTTTAATTTTAATTTTATACCATTTGATATTCCATACATTTATAAAATGAACGTAAGGTTTAAATTTAAAATAACCTTAGAAAGTTTTCTCTACTTTCAATAATCAGGGACGGGACATGCCTCGATCTTATCGTGAATACTCTAGTTCTTTGACATATCAACTTGGAAATTTAGCTCACTTATCCTTTACAGACAAGACTACATTCGTTTAATACTCGTTTCTCGAATTGGACTCGTATTATATGTTTAGAATTCTTACAAATGTAAAGAAATTCTTATTTAAATACCTAAATATTTATTATTATTATTATTTAACTTGTTTTATGTTCACGATGTATCTCATCATATTAACAGCTACAAACTTCCAAATAAGTTATTTATTTATATATATAAATATATGAGATTTATACATATTATTGAGGCCAGTTGTAGCGCAGAGGCATAAGCGTGCGACTGTAGGCACAACAGGTTGTTAGTTTGATTCCCACTCGAGGAAATTAAATATTTATTATTTTCATTAGAAACAAGATGAAGCGCGGCGCGGCGTGGTGTTGTAATTTGCCACACAACTCAACACGCAATGTCTTTAGAATTCGGCGTAAAGTGGGGAACGGAAGTGCGGAAACAGTGTAGGTTCCCAGGTTACCTCTATCCTGCTACAAGGATACAGTGTGAAGCTAAAAAAATAATAATAAAAAAATACTAAAAACTCCAAAAGAGTTCACAGCGAAGCATATTTCTATAAACAGAATGGTAAAAATCTTGGAAGCGTTTAAAAGAAAATCGTTCATATTAAATATTTCCTCTCAATAAAGCGACGGGCGCCCAGCGTTAAATACTTGGCATACCTCACGATCATAACGCAGAAAATTGAAAATAAATGAAAAGCCCTAAGAGGGAAATATTAAGATTTTTTCTCTCTGTCTCTCTCTTTCTCTCTCACCAATAATTTGCTCGGTTCTTGGCAAATTGAAATATTTGAAATAAAATAGCGGAATCGAGTTTTAGAGTGCGAGCTGATAGTCATATTGAATGAGGTTTTCATATTTGATTGGTGCTTTGATGTTGGATTCTTTAGTGGGTAAAATTGCTGTTTACGTTTCTATCGTATCGCAGGTAATGAACGAATGAACGGTAGTGCTGTATGGTTTTTCTTTTATTTAGTTTGGAAGCGTTTTTCTTTTTAATATCGATACAAATTTGCATTTGCTGTGAAGTAGTTTGGTGGAAAAGAAGAAACTAATAAGCGTTCCATGGATTGCAATCCGCGTTGTAATGTTTGGAACTTGGAAAAAAAATTTTGGTTTATTAAAAGGGGGGCCCTTTAAGTAAGTATTAACGCTCACCTCCTCTATTCTCTCTGTATCAAATGAAATTCTAAATTATTCTGATAGTGCTGCCTTCGTTATGTTCTACAGGCAACGCAGCGCTTCAGTTTTTTATTACTTTATTAGGGAAAAATTCATGTAATTTTAACATTTTACAGAGTAGATCGAAATCCAGTTGAAATTACATTTTTGACTGACTCTGTCTAAAAGGAACTTAATAAATAGCTTCTAATTATGTAAATTGTTATATATTTGTTAGTGGACATATTTCTTAGCTTCACGCTGTAGCTCACACACTGCGCCACGACCGCCTCATATAAACCTAATAAAACACAAGAAAAAATAAAAATCTCCAGATTCTCTCAATAACACTAATAATAACTGAGGCTAGTCGTGACGCGTAGTTGTATCAGGTGGTCTTGGAAGTGAGGAAAAGTAGTGTTTTAATAGGAACGGAGTGTTTTAGTACTAGATTACCAGATTACGTGCGGGATACAAATCATGATGTATACCGCGCTATAAAAAATATAACAAAAATCAATATTTAACTATTATTTAATTAACTTTTCAACGAGAGGCCAAGTTGTTCAAATTTAACTCGCATGTGCGACCTCACGTTTACTATAACAAAACTAATTCTATATAAATGGACAACTAACGTTTGTATGAGCTTAGCGATTTAATTAAGCGCTCGTTTCTTGTTAGTTTAATATTTAATTTATTCAAAGTATTATTCTTATTAATTTTTTGTGGTTTTATTATGTGGAGGGTCGATTTGGTGTAAGTTAAAGGGCTCCATTATCAATTATAATGTTTTTTTTTCAGCTTCACACTGTATTCCGCATAGTCAGAGGAAATTTAGTGTTAGGACACTCCGTTCCTCATTTTCCGCCGAATTTTCGAGGCATTGCGTGTTGAGTGATAAAATGAAAGTATTAAAAAATATCTCAATTCATTCCCCCGGTTGGAAATCGAATCCATAACCGTCGCGTTAGTCATACGCTTGTGCCCCTGCGCTACGACTGTCTCAACTCCATAATTCTATTTTCAATGTACTGACTAATGGATCCGAATAGCACTCGATGATAGTTTCTTTATTCATTATTCTTGTGTCCTCTTTTTTTAATAAGATCAAGCGTGGCGTTTAGCACCGCTACTTAACAAATGGATATATCTCAATTTTACTAAGAATTTTATGAATTTTACACATACTTTACGCTGTTGTTTTATATTTCCTCGTTCGGGTAACAAGACGAAGCGCAGTTGCGAGTTCCACCAATCAGCATGAATAATTTATATATAAATTGGGCAGAAAATGGGGAACCGAACATTTTAACACTAGGTTCCAAGGTTCCCTACTCTGCATATAGCGAAAAGCTGCTGTAGGTAATAAGTTGCTTTGTAAAACAACCCCTATACTATGTTCACGGGAAATCTGTTTATACCCTCACTTATCGTTAGCAACTAATCCCATCAAAGGCAATATCGAACTTAAAATCTTGGAACTCCGCTTTGTGCGAGGATTGAGACTAAGTTGACGATTAATAGATAGTGAGATATCGATCTTGTCAATGACTTTGTATAGATAAGCTTAATTAATAGTAAAGAGAGACGGTCGTGGTGCGGGGGTACAAGATTGCGACTGTAAAGTCCACGGTTGTGGGTTTGGTTAACACTCCGGACAAGAGGAAAAGGCAGAGGGAACGTGGGAACCAAGTGTAGTTAATGGGAAACGGAGTTCCCCATTCAGACGCTTTTGTTTTCCGTCGAACTGTTAAGACATTGTGTATTTACTGGCGGAACTTAATGCCGCGCTTAGAGTCGCAATCTTCTGTCCTGTGTCACGACTGTTTAAAAATATTTTATACTGACTCGATAACTGAACTATACAATACAAATGTATTTTTTCAATTCCAACCAGTAGTTCCTGAGACTAGCGCATTAAAACAAACAAACTTGTTAGCTTTATAATATTAATATTTATTTTTATTAAGCAAATGTCAAAGCAACAATTGAAAATTCATCTAAAACTAATTTCCATCAACTGCTTGAAAAATAAAATATTGTAAAGAAATTGCTATGAAATGTACAAATAATTATGAAATCCAACGAAACAACTCTGAAATTAGTCCGGAAAAATAATATTGACGCGTACCGAGAAATCCTTCGGGCAAAAGGCAATTTGGAGTTTAAAACAAAATGATGAGATCGAATTTTAGGGTCACGGTTGGATGACGACTAAAATATCTTAAGAATAAAAAAAAATGTATTAAATTCAAATGTATTTTATAACGGAAAAATCCGTTTTTTTTTTCGTTCCCGTAGGTCCCTTTCCTAGTGGTCTCTTACACTCTCTAACCTACCTGCCATATGTTTGCACATGTCAGGGTTGATATAGGGAACCTAGTGTTTGACTCTCCATTCCTATTAAGACATTTGCATTCTCCACTTTCCACTATAGTTTGGAGACAATTCGTGTTCAGTGATGAACTCAACGCCGCGCTTTCCTTCGTCACCAAAGAGAAAAAATAAACCTTACCTTAACTTCACACTTTATCCCTAGCGGGGTAGTCAGAGAGAACGGAGCGCCAAACGCTACAGGCTTACAGGGGCCCGAGAAGGAAGGCTTGCCAACAGCGACCCCTGCCAGCCCTTACGAGGGCTGCACCGTTCCAGCCGCCACGTGCAACTCGAAAGAGGGCACTGATAGGGCATCCCCCAAGGCAACGCGCAAAAGTGCGTTGGTTGGTATGTCAAGTGGCGACGAATGCGGCGTTGGAGACCGCCACCCAACATGACATGTCCGAAACGGCAGAGGGTAGAGAACAGAGCTACAAATAGCTGCGAGAAAATAAAAATATTCAAGAATTCTTTTTGTCGAGTGGAAATCGAACCCACAACCTGTCCCGTTTACAGTTGCACACTTGAGCCCTTCCGCCACGGCTGGCATCAATATTTATAAAATATTGTATTTCTAACACCCACCCCTGGTCGCAAGTATGCAACGAGCCTTAAGCATAAACTTTTATATTTCTCTTGCTAGGTTTGATTTTGACTGGGGCGTAATATTTTAATTTGATTTCAGTTTTCAATTAAGTAACTAACCTTTATTTTGGCTAAATATTTCTTGCGGTTTTGCTAATGTCCGGTTCTTCAGTGAAACGTGGTTAAAATTAAAATTGTTATATGTTTTGATTTCCGTTTCCAAAAAGTAAGCCCTATTACTAAGACTCAGCCGCGTGTCTGTCAGTCTATCTGTTCGTCTGTCCCTTGAATGTAGGTATTCACATACGAACCATTATAAGAGTGTTAAAATTTTCACAGATAATGCTTTTCTGTTGTCGCTGTAACAAAAAAATTAAGAGAATTCTTCTCGTAATATAGGCGATTGGAATGAATCGAACCCAGAACCATCGACTGTCAGATTTTTACCTCCTGCACCACAACAGCTCCAAGCTCTAATAACGACAAATGTTGATTTATTTAAGCGGTTTCAACCAAAAAAAAGGCATACTAAAACATAAAATACACCACCGTTTTGAGGGAAACTCCTTAAAAAATATCCACAAAAGGACGCCTTAATAGCTAATATCTTTATACGGGCCATTATGAGGCGGGTCACGCGCCCATCATTTGACTGCTCGAGTTTAATATTCTATTGTACACTAGCTCTCGCCTCCGGCTACGTCTGTACTTGTGTAAATAGAAATAACTTGGATGTTTGGTTGGAAGAGTCTTGCAAGTAGTTATTTTTTATATTGGATTGTAGATATTTGTATAAAAAATTTTTTAGCTTGACGCTGTATCCTGAACATAGTAGCATAGTATAGATTAAACCTGAGGAACTAGTGTATTAATGGTAACACAGCGTGCGTTACCATTAAGACACTTCCAGCCGAATTCTGGAGGCATTATGTTGAGTGTCTGAACTCAACGCCGCGGTTTAAATCGTTACCAGAGCGAGGAAGTGAAAAAAGTGTTGCACCCCAGCTGATTGATTAGCATAGCAAAGTAGGTAGAGGGAACATGGGAACCTATTGTTAAAATACTCCATTACATTTAATACACTTTCGTTGAAAATATAAAATATTTAATTTCCCTGAGAAGGAATCGTATCCAACAATATGACTGGCCTTAAAGCCCCAAAATAAGTATAAAAAAGACTAAAACAGAAAAATTCTTCATTTTCCGCTTGAATTGTTACAGAAAAAATTTATTAATATAGAAAAAATTTAAATATTTTCAAAACAATAAGCACCAAAAATTCGGTCTACAATAGATAAGTAATTATAAATTTTACAAAAGAATTTATATTGAGTTTGAAATTCTTGAACTTTGAACCCCACTCTTTATTAAGGGTTGAATAATAAATAACTCATTTGTTTTGTGGAATGAAAACGATATTTTCACTTTAAATACTAATACTGACACACTAACTTACAATACTAACATTTATAAAGAACGCTATTTTTACATATTGGGTTTAAATCGATTTTAATTGGCGATCATCTTACTTCTATAAGCGTGTTTTGGTAACCATTATAAAATTGGTTTAGAATCTTTACATTTCCTCACTTTTCGTAACAAATTAAACGCTAAGTTCAGCCACTCACACATCACACAATGTCTCTCTCAATCGAAAATTGACCTGCTCTTGAGAATAGTACGTAGTGTTTAAATATTATGTTTACTCTGCCTACCTCGGTATATATACTGATATAATGTGAATCAATTCAATATTTTGGTTTACTTTAACTTTATTTTTCACGTAGCCGATTTAGTTATTTTAAACCCATTTAGCACTTTTTTATAATACATATCCTCAAAAATGGCTTATTTAAAATATAATTAAAAAAATAAAAATGAAATCAATGGTATCATTAAAAAAAAGATCAAATCAGCTCAAACTGTATCCCACACACAGCAGGATAGGCAGAGGCAATATAGTGTTAAAACACTCCGTTCCCTACTTTCCGACGAATTCTGGAGGCATTGCATGTTGAGTGGCGGAACTCAACACTGCGCTTTGCCTCGACACCAGAGCGAAGAAATTAAAATATAAAATATATTTAATTTCGTCGAATGGGGATCGAACTCACAACCAGTCGCGTTTACAGTCACACATTCGTGCCCTTGCGCCACGACTGGCTTTATCATACATGTTTATTAATAAAATTTACATCAATAGTTAGACCTAAAATAATATCAAACCTAATTTAACTTAACTTATGATAACTTTTTTTCTCACACAATTAAAAATTTACAAAAAGGTAAATTTTTCTTTAGGTACATATAATACAATTTACAATTTGCAATTATCTGACGCTTGTACTAAGCTCTAGGCCTGTACAGTTTAGCTTCACGCTGTATCCCTCATCCCGCGGTGTAGTCAGTGAGAAAGGAGCGCCAAACGCTACGGTCTTTACATATATCTTACGCCTCGTCCACTGTCATCAACCTCTTCGTACCTGCCCTCCGGGAGGTCCTCATGGTTTTTACATAACCTTCCTTCAGTATCTTTAATACTGTGTTTTCGAAGGTCAACCGAGGTCAACATAAATCTTTATCCTTTTTATTCATTCTTTCATGGCTCTTTCGTTCAACGTGACCAAAGCAGCTGAGTACGTTCTTCTTCATTCTCACCGTGACATCCTCGCTAGTACCTGCCATTCTGTGTATTTCTTCATTGCGGATCCGATCAGCTAAGCTGACTCCGCAAATCCTACTAGGAGATCGCATCTCCATCCATTCATCTTTCTTTCATTCTTCTTCTGTAATATCAACGTTTCGCTGCCATATAACAGCGTCGGTGCCAACACTTCATTGTACGACCAAACATGCAGCTGTGCTGACGTTTCGCCGTCTCATCAATGCGGCTAAGGCTCCATTAACGCTGTTACTGGGTACTACCTCTACTGAACATACTTCCCAAATAAAATCAAATCTACTTCCCACATAATATTTTCTATAAAAATCAAAGACAAGGGCTACCCAAAATACCAAACAAATATGAAATTTGCACACTTATATAACCATTAACATTCTTTCAGTCGTCAGCCCTAGTCTGAGAAGAATTTTCCTCAACGAATTATTATTTGTGGGGCGCTATTATGTCGCATTGAATAAAATGCCTATTTAACTGTACTGTTATGTAAGATTGAGTTGTTTGGCAATAAGTATGCGATATTAGTATTTTGAATAACAAATTGTTATATAAAAATATTTGAGGCCATCGTGGCCCAGTGGCACAGTGATTGACTGTAAATGGGAGGGTCGTGGGGCCGATTCCTATTGGCCATAAATGGCAACACTCAACACCACACTTTGATTATTAGAGGGGGAAAAGGAAAGTAATTTGAATAAATTAATAATTAAAACATTTAAGAGGCCGTCCTGGCACAGAAGCACAAAGGTGCGACATGCGTAGATTGTGGAATCGATCCACTCAGAGGAATCAAATATATAATATTTTCATTTCATTATTCTGGTAGCAAGGTAAAGAGTACAGCTTTAAGTTTCGCCACTGAACACGCAATGACTTCTCAAGTCAGCGGAAAGTACCGAAGTCTGTTTTCATGGGAAACTGGGAACCTTTTTAGGTTCTCTATGCCTACTCTGCTATGTGCGTTAAAACAAAGCGAGATTAAAACAAAATATTGAATATGTTTTGTTTTAACTTCACGCTGCTCCCCGAATTGGAAATCGAACCCGCGTTGACAATCAGACGTTGTCCAACTGCGCAACGACGGCTGTCGAAGGTAAACCATAATATACATAGAATACCAACGTTGTATGTATGTATGTATGTATGTATGTAAGCTCATCTCGTAGGAACCATTAATTTCCGGTACCGTAACGAGATCCTGAAAGTCGATCTTTGATGTGATATGCTCTTGATAGGGAGGAGCTCGACTGATTTGCAAAGGAAAGTTACGTTTTATCTCTTTTGTATGTACATACATATAAGGATTGTTAATATGATTTTACATTTTAAGTACGACATGACTAACTAATATTAAATATATTATGTGGGTATAATAGGTAATTAAGGCTGTGGTGGCGCAGTGGCACGTCGTTTGTATGTAACGGTACGCAAACGCGACAGGTTGTGGGTTCGATTCTTACTTTAAATTAAATATTTAATATTTTCATTTTCTCACTCCGGTAGCGAGGCGAACCACAGCGTTGAGTTGCGCTAGTCAACACACACTGTCTTTAGAATTCGAAGGAAAAAGGGGAGACCGGAGCCGTCCGTGGGAATGGAGGTTCTCAACACTAGGTTCCCTCTGCCTACCTTGCTATGTACTGGATATAGTGTGAAGCTAAAAAAAAAGAAAAGAATACTAGAATAAGCAAAAAGAAACAAAGAAAAGTCGTCAAACACAATAAAAAGTCAATAAATGTTCCTTACTTTCACCTCTCAACAAAGAAGCTTATACCCCTTCACCCAACCTGTCAGAGACACCCATTGTTTAGAGGAAAGATTGAAAGCCAGAGAAATAATCTATCAAACGACAGTACAAAGAAAATGTATATATATTATTATTAAAATATGTATAAAAAAAAATTGGAGCCGTCTTGGTGCAGGGTAGCATCTGACTGTAAAAACGACGGATGTGGGTTTAATACCCACTCGGGGAATATTTTTTCTACCCCTACGCTGTATTCCGTACATAGACTCTGTTTTTCGTTCCCGTTCCTTTTGTTACTACTTTTCGCGTCATTGCGTGTTGAGTGGCGAAGCTCAACGCCGTTCTGTACCAGAGTAAGGAGCCGAAATTATTAAATATTTCACTCCCTCAAGTATGAATCGAACCCACAACTGTCTTCAACAAAAAATCATATCACTTCTCTGGTAGACAAAGCGCGGCGTTGAGATTCGCCACTCAACACGCAATGTTTTGGAGTCGGCTGGAAGGTAAAAAAACCGAACAAGCGCGAGTCGGGCTCGCCCACCGAGGGTACCGAACAAAACTTGGAGGTTTCGAGCTTTTTCTTAAATTCAAGCTTATCTTAGCCAGAGCCCTTTCATGCGATACCTTACTTGAACTACCGACTTTAATACCAAATTTTACCCCCCTTTTAAGCTAATTATTTTTTAGGATGTAACCACAAATGTACAGCTTTCACATTTTTTCTTAACCAGTACTACGTGTAGATTTTAGCTGCCAAATTTCATAATTCTAGGTCAACCAGAAGTACTCTTGATTCTTTTTATAAAGTCGAAATACGCGTTTTTTGCGATATAAAAGGATAAGATAATAAATTTTTCTTAAATAAATGTAGAAATACATTTTTTTTTTCAGGAAATCAAGGGACTGTAGATCTGAGTATATAGTTTGAATTTCAATTCGATATCTCCAAGCGTTCCTGATATGAAAGCTATTGAAAGAGTGACAGACGGACGACCGGACGGACAACAAAGTGATCTCATAAGGGTTCCTTTTTTCCTAAAAGGAACCCTAAAAACAAAGTGTGCTTTCACTAGGTCTAAGCTGCGATGTGAAAAAAAGCGTGACGCTGTCAAAAAATCCCTTAGTGTCAGATTGAACGTGAAAATTACACTTCATAAAATGTTAACTTTCATAAAAGTGTTCTTGACCTGATTAAGTAAAATTAATATTGGATTTGGAGGCCATCGTGGCCGCAGTGGGACAGCGATTTTTTCGCTTTTGTAACAAAACATTGAGCATTGAGTTCCGCTACCTTAACATCCAATTTCTAAAAATTAAAAAAAAATCAGCTTCACGCTGTATTCCGCACACAGCAGGGTAGGCAGAGGGATCCTAGTGTTAAGATATTCCGTTCCCCACTTTCTGGAGGCATTGAGTGTTGAGTGGCAGAATTCAACGCCGCGCTTAACTTCGACACCAGAGCGAAGAAATGGAAATATAAATTTAAGTAAATATTTCATCTCCTCGAGTGGGGATCGAATCCACAACCAGTCGGTTTTATAGTCACATTTTGTGCCGCTGCGCCACGACTCATATCTAAAAAAATGAAAAGTAAGATACAGGGTACCTTTAAACTAGTCTTATTGCTATTCTGCTGAATTTTCTGCTGTGAAGCTATTAAAAACTTACGAATAGGATTAAGTCTACCTAGGCTAAGTCTATTCGGGATGAAAACGCAAAGCTGCTTTTTTAATTATTGGATTGATTCGCAATGTTCCCGATTTCGCCGAAAAGTGGGAAGTATCTTATTATGTAAAGCTAAAAAAAAACTACATAATAATCGTATACAATAATTTAAAATATATAAGTATTTCTTAATACATATAATATAATATACATTGAGTAAAAAGTACAGCGCACCTCACTCGACCCGGACTTGGATGGAGTACCACTCGAAACACTCAACCCTCTGGGTTAACGAAGCGTTAAAGAGATCATATTTTGAGAATTCACCTACAGACGTTACAATAACACATAATATTAGTTAATTTTGTATCCGCATATAGTATCCCGCACAAAGCAGGGTAGGCAGAGGGAACCTAGGAACCTAGTTTTAGGACACGCCGTTCCCATTAAGAAATTTTTTGTTGCCCAAATTCTGGATACGGATACGTGTTAAATGCCTCGTCACCAGAGCGAGGAAATTAATATAAATATAATATGTCATTTCTTCTAAGGGGAATCGAATCCACAACCTGTCGGTTGTAGATACGATGACCTGATGTCAATTTTATTTATTGTTCGAGAAAATAAAAAACAAAAGCGTAAATTATTTGGAATCTAGGGAACGGAGTATCTTAACAGCAGGTTGCATCTACTTATCCTGTTACAAACAAAATACATAACACCAAAAAAACAAGATAAAAAATGTTCCTTCAGTTTACTTCAAGATTTCTCCTTTTTGAGAATCGATCGTCATATTTTGCTCAAAATTTTACTTTATAATTAACAACTCCAAACATAAATATATGGACAATTTTCTGACAAAATCTTCTGCTTATTATATCCGAAATATGTTTTTCTCGTGACTTTGCCCGCGTGGGAAGTACCTGAGAGCTATTTCCATTTCATTCTCCGTGATATAAAATAGCCTATAGCAAAAAATCAAAATCAAATCAGCTTCACGCTGTATCCCGCACACAGCAGGGTAAGCAGAGAGAACCTATTGTTAAGACACACTGTTCCCCATTTTCTCGCGGAACTCAACGCCGCGCTTTGCGCACACCGCCTCTACACCAGAGCGAAGAAATGAAAATAAAAATGTAAGTAAACATTTAATTTCCTCGAGTATAGAATTTTCAATACGTAAAAGTACTTCCTGAGATTGCCTTCAACTAAACAAATAATTTAACTTTAATATTATTATAGAAATTATACATTTTAAATTAAATAAGAAAAATAATAATAAAACTCTCTGCACTCTCCGAAAATAGATTATTTTTATTCCTTTCATCCAAGCTGCAATATTCATTAATAGGTTTAAAACAGAAAAAAAGAACCGTTTTAAGAGAGCGTTTTATAGAACTTTTGTGTTCGAAGAAAGCTCGTTTAAATCGTTACCATTGCATTGCCAGAATCTGTTGCCAAGCAGTTTGCATATAAAAGAAGGGAAGGAAGGAAATTACTAGCTATAGAATCCTTTTATTGGTGACCTATAAAAAAAATGCTGGAAGTCGAAACCGCAAATCCGCATCTTCTACATTTTAAAAACCGAATGTGCATAACCCAATATCGTGTATTTTAAAAGCTAACATGACACTTACCACGTGCTTAGGATATTGCTCGCAGTGTAGCGTAACACAACACCGCGCTCCAACCGGAGCCGGTGGCGATTACCAAACGAACCTACAATCGCTATACAAACATACACCCGCAAACTTAGTTAAGTACTAAGTGTTTTATTGTAAGAAAAAATAAATGAAAGACGTAAACCTGTCAGAATAAAAATATAATCAAATTTTCATTTTCTTTCGAGAACAAGATGAAATAAAATATTGTAATAACTAGCGGACCTTGAAAGTCTGAAGCCGAATTTAATATCAATAGAAATTGTAAGCTTCCAAATAAATTATACTTGTAACGAAGTCAACAACATTTTTCATTAAGATAAAAGAATATATTTTTTTTTATAGGTCACGCCGTATCCTGTGTTAAGTAGGGTACGGAGAGGGAACCAAGTGTTAAGACACTTCGTTGCTTGTTTTTCAAGACGTTGTGTAAATATGGCGAAACTTCAACGATTTTTCCAATTTTTGCATATCAGATGGCTAACACCGGAACTTGACCTTTAAGATAAAAAAATCAATTTAAATATATATATTTTAAAATATAGCCGAATGCACTATCATCGTGCGTGTAAAAAACGATTTGAAACTGCGACAGCATAAGTCATTTTTAGCTTCACGATGTTTCTCACAGGGGGAATCTAGGAACCTGGTGTTAAGACACTCCATTCCCATTAAGATACTTGATTCTCCACAATCCAACGAATCCGTGACACATAGCGTGTTACGTAGCTGAACCTCAACGCCGCGCTTTATCCCGTTACCAGAGCAAAAAATATTTCAAAAGGTGAAATCTCCATATATATGTACATGTAGGTATACCTATGTATATTAAACAATATTTATTCAGCTAGCAACACTAGAAGCAATAAAAACATTTCATGGCAAGCATTAAAACAGTGGCGAAAGTAAACGCCCCCGAATAATCAATACGAGGCCGGCCCGCGCAGGTACGCCGCCTACCTCACCCCCGGACACAGAATATCGGAGCCGGAGAGCTAAATGGGAATTTTATAATAATAAATAATTAAAAAAAAATATTATTATTGTAAAAAAATATAAAATATAAAATTAAATCAAATTAAATTAAATCAGCTTCACGCTGTACCCCGCACACAGCAGGGTAGGCAGAGGGAACCTTGTGTTAAGACACTCCGTTCCCCACTTTCCGCCAATTTGTGGAGGCATTGTGTGTTGAGTGGCAGAACTTAACGCCACGCTTAGCCTCGACACCACAGCGAAGAAATGGAAATATAAATTTAAGTAAATATTTCACATCTCGTCGACTGGTTGTGGGGATCGAACCCACAACCAGTCGATTTTACAGTCACACTTCGTGCCCCTGCGCCACGCCTGGCCTCTAAAAATATAAAATAATTTAAATTTTTTTTTTGGATTTCATTTAAGATATTCGAACTCGTATTTTTGTAATGCAGACAGTATGTGCATCTAGTGTATGTGTATGAAGAAATGGTACTCGGTCTTTAATTACAAAATGTATTGTGACATGATAATTGATGTCACAACTCACAGCCGATGTTTGAACACGACGTACACAAGTGTCTGTGTCGTTGAACAGCTCTCGAACAGGTTTGACACTTCCTCCAATACACCGCACCACGCACAATAACAACAGTACAGTTCAGACAAAATTTCCATACATTTACAATAGACACCATTGAGGCCAGTCGTGGCGCAGCGGCATAAAGTGTGTTGTGGGTTCGATCCCCACTCGAAGATATGAAATATTTACTTAAATTTATATTTCCATTTCTGCGCTCTGGTGACGACGCAAAGAGCGGGGTTGAGTTCTTGAGTTCTGCCACTCAACATGCAATGCCTCCAGAATCCGGCAGAAAGTGGGGAACGGAGTGTCTTAATACTAGGTTCCCTCTGCCTACCCTGCTGTGTGGGGGATACAGCGTGAAGCTGATTTAATTTTTTTTACAATAGACACTAGTAACAAATGGACACTAGTCAGACACAAAAAAAAAAACAAGTGTAAACTGACATTTATATCGGAATTTCTGTCGTAATCTATTTGTACATTTTTTTCGTTGAACTGAAGACTTTACATCACAAAAGATCCCGTTATGTTATTTCTTTATTGAATCATAATCAACGAAAGTCTTACCCTTTATAATATGTTTTTTAAACCTCTGCTTGCTCTGCTATATGTATTTTGCATATAATAGAATACTCTCCGTTCTCCACTTTCCACCCGAATTCGAGACGTTACACAAGGAGTGGCAGCCATGAGACCACGGCAGAAAAAAAATTGCAAAATTGCTAATCAAACCCAAGACCATCGCGATACAATCAAACGCTCATAGTGCAACCTCAAACAAATATAGTATAAAAAAAATCCAGAGAAAGATTAAACATATAAGCACTACGGTCCGCACATACGGTCAAACATAAGGCTATAATATAAAAAGGCACATCTGTTCCATATAAAATTTATTCTATGCCAACATCATCCCACCAGTCAGCGCGTTGTCTAAACCGATTGATGCAACCGAGGTCTGTCCGTGAAATGAAATTTGCGAGTTCTGTACGTTGTGTGGAGGTGCATGTGTGTTTGTGTAAATGTATGGACAGTAGTGTGTATTTAGGTGTGTGTATGTATGTAAGTTTGGATATGTGGATTAATCAGCTTCATCAGAGGGAACCTAGTGTTAAGATCTCAACTCCTCTTCCTCCACTCCGTTTCTCAATTTCTGCCGAATTCTAGAGGCATTGCGTGTTGAGTGACTTAGCTTCACACCACGCTTTGCCTCAACTGCAGAGCGAAGAAATGAAAATATAAATTTAAATAAATATTTCATTTCCTCGAATGGGAATCGAACCCACAAGCTGTCGCGTTTACAGTCACGATTTGTGCCCATATGCCACGGCTAGCCTCTATATGCCTCTATATGTATGTATTAAATATATGAATTCGAATCTTAGCCCGGAACTTCGTCTACATGGACTACACAATGTAAAAACCAGTTTTTTCCGGTTTCCGTAAGAATTTTGGATTCTTTTCTTTCTTTTGATCCTTTTAGTGATCCCCTACACTCCACAAGGAACTTACATAATAAATTTCAGCGTTCTACGCTGCAGTCACACAGGAACGTGAGATATTTTAAATTTAATTGATGGAATAGAGTGTCTAAACATTCTTTACTACTTTCCTGTTAAAATGAGTGTATACGTAAATTTTAAAAATATTCAAGACTATTTGCCTAGATTACGTAGTGTGGAAAGTGCATGAACATAAAACCAATATGTATGTACATACTCTCGATACATATTCTGATTAGATCTGCATACAATGTTAGAATTTCTATAGAAAATCGAACTATTATCATATTTATGAGAAGATTTAAATGTATTTAAATGATTTATTTCAAAATATTTATAATAAATGAACATGATGGGGTATGAATAGAAGATGTTAAATGTAGATTGGCGGAACTCAACGCCGCCCCTTGTCTTGACAAAGGGAAGCTACAATCATCGCGCATAGGGAATTTTGTCTCTTATTGGTAATGCCACCAAAGCAAAAGCTCGGCGTGGAGTTCCGCTATTTAGCACGCTATACCTCAAAAAATTCAGCGGAAAGTGGAGAACGGAGTGTCTTATCACTATGTTCTCTCTTCTTTTATGTGCGGGTTACAGCGTGAGACTGATTTTTTTTATAATTATAAACCTCTTTAATTACGGAATCACTGACTGATGGCGCAAAGACGAAACTACTAGGGCTAGAATGTTGAAATATGGCACGGAGGTAAGCTATAGGCTAGTAGTGGCGCAGAAACACAAGCCTGTAAGTGTAAGTGACTGTAAACTTGACGAGTTGTGGGTTCGATTCTCACTTGAGGAAACAGGATATTTAATATTTACATTTTCTCGCTTATGTGACGCGACAAATCGGGACTTTGAGTTCTGCCACTCAACACGCAGCCACCAGAATTCAGCGAAAAGTAGGGAACGGAAGTGCTCTAATGGGAACAGAGTGTCTTGATACTGTTTTTCCAGGTTCCCTCTGCTATGTCCAGACGAACAAAGAGTCTAGAGTAGCACTTAGAATAAATTCCTCAACATTCCTATAAGAAAATGCAAAATGTCAGATATTCCATCTTAAAATCCACGCAAGCAAAGACCCGGTCGAGGACCAGTCCGACTATAGACGAATGTTCCGTAATCACACTATCATCGAATCGGAAAATTGTACAGATGTCGCTGTATAATGAGGGCTCACGGCCGTTGGAGCGTCTAGCAGATCTCTTGTTTGGTTGGTTAGTCAACTATTGCCTATTAGAAAATGGAATATATGTATATAAGGCCGTTTTATGTGGGTTCGATTCCCGTTAGAGGAAGTGGAATATTTTAATTTCTTTGCTCTGGTGTCAAGGCAAAACGTGGCGTTTAGTTCCGCTACACAAGACGCAATTCCTCCAGAATTCCGCGGCAAGTGGGGAGCGGAGTATTTTAATACTAGGTTCCCTCTGTCTATCCTGATAGATGCGCTATACAACGTTAAGATGAAAAAAAATATATACCGTAATTTTTAAGGTACCGTACTTTTTAAGGAAAAAAGGATCCATTACAGGATCACTTTGTTGTCCGTCCGTCTGTCTGTCTGTCAAGAGATTTTATCAGATCTACGGTCTCTTGATTTCTTGAAAAAGTCGTATTTTACATTTACTTTAAAAAAGTTATGGCTGTTTATATCGCAAAATAACGCCAAATCAATAAAATACTTCCAGTTGACCTAGAATTATGAAATATAGCGGCTAGCATCTACAGGTAGTACTAGTTCAGGAAAAATCTGAAAACTATACATTTGTGGTTAAATAGGCT
>JAAIXJ010000247.1:216840-277118 GCA_013403705.1 Heliconius hermathena | reverse complement strand
ACATACAATGCTTCGGCAGAAAGTGGGGAACGGAGTGTCTTAACACAAGATTCCCTCTGCCTACCCTGCTGTGTGCGGGATACAGCGTAAAGCTGATTTTCTTAAAGGTTTTTTCTTAAAAAATTATTAAATTTCTAAATAAAACCTTCAATAAAAAAAATACAATATTACAAAACATTAAATTTATACAACAAAATGTATTACACGAACTCAAATATAATCCGAACTGCGGGATTATAAATACCGTGGCTCCTCCCTTTCCTCAGCGAATCCCGCGGGACGTTGAGCCCCGCTAGCAATTTCGACGAACTATCCCGTATTAATCCCCCCACGGGATAGGCCAAGATATTTTTATTATTCCGGGACGAACAATTGATCGTATGGCGCTATTTAGGTAGGAGTCGGTATTTAAGTATACTATTAGGTTTGTTTAGTTTTGGTTTATTTTATTATATGTATATATAGTGAAAAACATTAGAATTGATGATATTGGGGCGCACAGCTATTATTTAGATAGAGGTCCAGGGGTTAAATTCCAGTCCGTTTCTTTTTGTGTGTTAAGACTCTCGTTCCTCACAATCCGCGTTGAGTGGCGGGGTTCAACACCGCTTGTTTTTAGCAGGGCGAGAAATAAAAAGAAATAATATTCCCCGAATGGGAATCAAACCTACAACTATCGAACTTACAGTTAGTCTCAACTAAACTATAGCTCAAGATTCGATTTGATTTACACAAAAATAAAAAAAAATACATTTCCGTTTAAGAGTTTCAAGCTCATTTGATAATTCAAAAGTACTTGCA
The DNA here is from genome assembly GCA_013403705.1 of Heliconius hermathena. Taxonomy (NCBI): domain Eukaryota; kingdom Metazoa; phylum Arthropoda; class Insecta; order Lepidoptera; family Nymphalidae; genus Heliconius; species Heliconius hermathena. The sequence goes on along the minus strand of JAAIXJ010000247.1, from coordinate 276,317 downwards.
AAACTTAATTTGAATAAGGGATATTTTATATTTAAATTTTAATATATAGAAAATAAAAAAGGAGGCATGGGACGAAATCATATTTACAAGTAAAAAAAATTTGGGAACTTTTCGACCACTTCGTATAGAACCCAACGGATTAACATATAAATGTGGTGTCGACGCAAAAATATGACGGCGATGTCACACTCTTGACTCTACCTGAGCTCTGGAAATCGTGTACGTGATACACATAATCTTTAATTTTCTGTTTCACGGGGAAAAACGAAGATTTAGGTGCTAAGAAGAAGTCCATAGATTCGATTTGTTACTTTATTTATTTTTTATTTTCACGCACTTTTTCGCATTTCAAAGTAGAAAGAGAGAGAACACTTAGTGTTAAGACTCTACGTTACCCACTCACTGCCTGAGTGGCAAAATTCAATGTCTCGTTGTCTTATCACCAAAGCAAAGGAAATAAAAATTATTAATTCCTTCTACTCAGAATCAAACCCACAACCGAGGTTTACGTGAAATTTGCACGGAACGTACGAAACGGAGTGTCGTTACAACTAGATTTCCTCCATCCAACCTGATACATGCGGGATAGTAGTAAAAAAAAAATAGTATAAAAATAGCAATATTACATGTATTTCAAATAAAATGTGAAGACATTTTCTACAGAACTACCAACGAACATATACGAAGAAAAGGCTTATTCAGTATTTAGTTTTTAGTAGCGCACGCTCGTACATTACTTTTATTAGCTCCTTTGCAAAGTGGACGAGTGGGTATGCAGTGAAACTGTATATATACATATATACGTACATACATTTTATTTATAGTTTTAAATGTTTTAAATAGATATATTTTTGTTGAGGCCAGTCGTGGCGCAGGGGCACAAAGTGTGACTGTAAAATCGACTGGTGGTGGGTTCGATCCCAACTCGAGGAGATGAAATATTTATTTAAATGTATATTTTCATTTCTTCGCTCTGATGTCGAGGCATAGCGCGGCGTTGAGTTCCACCTCCAGAATTCAGCAGTAGGTGAGGAACCGGAGTGTCTTAACACTAGGTTCCCTCTGCGTTATTGCTGTGTGCGGGATACAGCATGACGGTGAATTGATTTGATTTTGATTTGTTTATAATTGTTTTCTTTAGTTTCACGCTGTGTCCCGCATATAGCGTGATCGGCGGAGGGAATCTAGTGGTAAGGCACTTCGTTCCCCACTATACTCAAACGGAAATAAAAACAAATACTTTATTAAATTAAAAGATGCCATTTCAAATCCATTGGCAACTAGTTTCATATTATAAAATAGTACATAATGGACGTAATGTACCCAGAACGGGTTCGAATCTCTTAAGGTAAAAAATACAAAGGAAAGTGAACCATTAGAAGGTTACAAGTAAAATATGATACATTTTATACGTTACTCAGATCTGATTAATTAAAAAAGCAGCGTTTAATTCCGTCACTCAAGTCGATTTGACCCTATAACATAGTGTCTAGTCCGCATAATATGAAGTTTAAAAAAATACGCAAATATAAAAAAAAATACTGTAAATAAATATAAAAAAAACACATACACTTTACGACGCAAACAATTTGCAAATCTATATAAAAATCTTACCTTTTTAGCAGAAAAAATTCCTTAGTAAACCCCATTTTTCGCTTACAAAGTAAAGTGATATGGCCCCGAAACGATGTTTACTTACCTGTAACAAAAAGAAGCTTATTTCATACAACAATATTGCTTATTTTTTATATAAAAAAGAATATTCTTATTTAAAAGGAAAAGATAAAGCGTCGGGTCGTTATATTGTTATACTATTTACTAATATGCAGAAAAAAAAAATCAATCTTTCTTACACCAAAGAAGCTCTCTTACGCTCTAAAGATTTTTTTTTTAGATTTATGCCCGCATTTAACAGAGTAGGCAAAAGGAGCCTAGTGTTAAGACACTCTGTGCTCCACTTTCCGACGTATTAGCCAACACTCGAGTGGTTTACTAGTAACCTCTGAAGAGCTCCAATATGCAGATTCTGATTTCACTATCTGACTGCTACTTGTAATTGCCAAGTCTCATGATGATATTTCGTTTAGTTTCACGCTGTATCTTGCATATAGCAGATATAGGTATACAGATGCTACATGGTAACAGGGAACCTATTAAGACACTCCGTTCCCGTTAAAACACTACCGTTCCCCGCAAAACTCCTAATTCTGAAAGCATTGTTGAGTGGCAGAAAATAAGCGCACGCGCTTTGCCTCGTTACCAGAGCGAAGAAATTAAAATATGAAATATTTAATTTAACAACCTGTCGCGCTCTGTGGCCCTGCACCACGACGGCGTCAAATACAGTTAGTTATAAAAGCATAAAATCTAAATAACCTACCTCATAACTTCTATTAAAATTAAGAAGATCCGTTTCCACGAAACATAGCTTTACTATCAGTAACCAACAATAAGACCTTTGACCTACCATACCATATCATACCCAAATTCACCGAAAAGAAAGCAATATTCCAAACTATTCCAACTATATAAATAATTAGCCATTTCGAAATCAAAAATAAATTCACCCAAATAAGGGGATCCGAATTAAGATAACAACAAGGAATGCTTAGTCGTCGGTAAAACTATGTTAGTAGTGAGATACGCCAAATAAAACGGAAACGATAAGGGTCCATCCAGTCTTTTTCCTGTAGAAAATTATAAGGGAAATAGGTGAGTTTTGGTGTCTTTTGGTTAAATATAAATTAGTTATTATTGATTTGATTGAGGTCAGTTTTGGCGCAGGAGCACAAGTGAGCGCCTGAAAACGAGACAGGTTGTGGGTTCGGTTCTCATTCGAAATAGTGAACGATTTTTTTCCTCGCTCTAATAAAACAGCTTAGCTTCAAACTATATAATTGCTATACATAACAACCACGTCAGAGTAGCGATAGCTGTAGCTACCGCTCTGACACAGGTACTTTGTCACAATACTAAATAATCATTAATTTAGGATAACATAAAAAATAAATAAAATATAAAATAGAAATGAAATTGCATAAAATAATAATTTGCTGTATCACATTTCTGGCTGAATAGGCAGAGGGAACCTAGTATTAAGACACTCCGTAACCCACTTTCCGTCGAACTTTCAAGACATTGTAGCGGCTTAACTCTACGCCTGCTTGGCCTTCTTATCAAAGCGGGGTAGTAGAAATATTTCATTCATCCGAGTGGGAATCGAACCTACAACCGTTGCGTTTCATATTCGCACGACTTAAATTAATACATAGCATAAGTCACTTAAATTAAGGGATGAAGCTCTAAAACTCGGTTAAATACGATTTTTTGTAGGATCCACGCAAAAAGGTTTCGTTTTCGTATCCGTTTTGGTATTTAATTAATTTTGCATTTCGTATAATTTACAGCGCTGGTTCTTGAAAAGCTTAATTTTTGTAGCAAAAGTGTTAAATAGCTTTCACATTCTACATAGTTTATTGGTTAACATTTTAGAAATAACAAAGTTTTTTCACTTTTGTTATTTGACGCCGCGACTCAAAGGAGGTAAATGTGTTTATCAGAGGAAATGGAAAATGAAAATAATTAATTACCAACTAGATATAGAAAAACAAAATATGAAGCAACTTAAACCGAAAATCGATCAAAAACAAATAATATAACATCGATTAGTAGTCACTCCTCGTCTTCAATGAAGACCTCGTTTGTCAAATTTTATGGGTCGGCCACTGGGTCAGCCTGATGCCGTTATTGATGACCATGGATTATAGAGCTTATTGGATTTTATTTATACTATAAAATGTAATTTAGAAATTGACAGATAGCAAAAATATGAGATTTCCAAAACTATTTGATTTTGATATCCAGGCACGATTATATTATAATTGCCTTTATTTGACTGCGCGACGCAAATGAGGGTAATGTGTTTATCAGTCTATGTATGTATGTGTGTGTGTTCCTATATGGTGTTGTAGAGACCAAACGCCTTCGCCAAGTTTGATGATTCTTATGTCAATCGATTCGTCGTAACCTCGCGAGTGTCACTATACACATGACAGTAATAAAAAGTCATTATAGCCATAACCAGTCGCTATATTCTCGAAATAATATATATAAATATCGACGAACTACGTCGAGTGGGGTATCGTTGAATATGTATTCGAAAATTATTGTTAGCCTTGTCTTCTTTCATCATGTCAATGATAACAAAAAGAATGCGAAAAAAATATAACACAACAAAAAACCCCATTGCATAAAACTAAAGAGAAAAAAAAAACAAATACCATAGTTCATTAGGATTAACATTTGTTTTTTTTTTCTTTTCAGTTTTTTGCAATCGGGTTTTTGTTTTCATAATAATTTAATGTTGATCAAATATTTACGATAAGAATATTCTTTTTAGTTTCACGGTGTTCTCCGCAAATAGTGGAGTAGGCAGAGAGAACCTATTGTTAAAACACTCCGCGCTCCAAATTTTCAATTTAAAAAAAACTAACTATATCAATATATGTATGCTGACATATTATTTGCAAACCTTCGTTACGCCCTTGCGATATTACAAAAAGTTCAAATACGTCATTGTTGCATAAAATGCACTAAAAAATGTCATTTTCCTCTACAAACAATCTCTATACAAAGTCGCCGGTGATCGTACTAAATAATATTAAGCCTCTCGGAAGACGGATATCTGAGCTCCGCCGATTATAATTTACGATGCCCATAAAAGGGCAGTAAATCGTCTTCAATTTGCTGGGCTATTATTATAAAATTTTATATTTATCGTTCATTGTACTGCGAGAGCACTTAATCTGGAGCCAGCAGGGCTATTAAGGATGGCTTGGGATTTTTTTATGTTTATTTTTTTATTTTCTTCTGGTCTATGTGATGGGACGATCTGGAACCTAGCGTTAAGTCACTCCAACCAATTCCTACTTCCGATCAATTTTCAAGACAAAACACAGCGTTGTCTAAGTCAAAATCAGGTGAAAATCAAATAATTTTATTAAAAATAAAAAATAAAAAAAATAAAAATAAATTAGGCAAAAAGTAAAAAACAGAGTGTCTTAACACTATATTCCCTAAATTACCCTCCTGCTATATATTAGACAAAATTACCAACAAAACAACAAAAAAAAAACAACAATATAACTACTACTTCCATACAAATCGATACCACATGTATGTATGGGTAGTACAATAATAATTATTTGCTTTTAAAAGAAACAAGCTCACCTACCTCATTATCAGATATAATACGTACCTTGATCGTTTTATAATGGTTGAGCGTGACTGGTCTCTATTGTCACTAAGTGGAAATTAACTATAACTTTTTATCATTGCTTTTTATTGTAGTGTAGATTAGAGTGGCGGTAAATCACTTTACTTTTAATATTTTAATAGTGTTGTTTTTTTTAGGGTACCTGGGAACCTAGTGTTATGATACTCCGTTTGACTTCCGTTCCCTATTTTTTACTAGATACACGAGGAATTGTTTGTTGGGTAGTGGAAATCAACGCTGCGCTATCTCTTGTTACCAGAGCGAAGAAAATAAAAATATTAAATATCTCATTTTCTCGAGTAGGAATCGAATCCACAACGTGTCGCGTTCACAGTTGCACGCTCGTACCCCTGCGCCAACACTACCCTAAATCATTTAATATTTTCAATATTCTCGCTCTTGCGAGGCAAAGCGTGACGTCGAGTTCCGCCATTCAACATGCAAAGCGTCCAGAATTCGGTGAAAAGTAAAAGCAGGACGGAAGTATCGTAACATTAGGTTCCCAAGTCCTTCACCCTGCTACGTGCGGGATACAGCGTGAAACCAAAAAAAAAAAGAAAATGATTTAAAATATATCATTAAACAATAAGCTGTATAAGCGCTAAATAGATTATAATTGCACAACGTTTTAATACATCCAACACGTTTTAAACATTAGGAGTGGAGGCTTAAAAATGAGGAAATTGAAAGCAATTATGTCGTGAATGCCGTTTTTGCGCCTCATTTTTCACGTTGAGATTCATAATATACAATATTTATACTTCCGTACTAATATCAAAAAGTGGGTGATTTTGTTTGGTTGAACGCATTTGTAGTGTGTGTGTATGCAGTCTTACCGGTATCTTATACAGAGTGTTTCTATCATCACCACTTTAAATGAAAGCACAGTTTTAATTATTATACAAATACCTAATACCAGAGGCCAGTCATGGCGCAGCGGCACGAGGTGTGACTGTAAAAACCGAGTGGTTGTGGATTCGATCCCCACTCGAGGAGATGAAATATTTACTTAAATTTATATTTCCATTTCTTCGCTCTAGTGTCGAGGTTAAGCGCGGCGTTGAGTTCTGCCACTCAACACGCAATGCCTCCAGAATTCGACAGAAAGTGGGGAACGGAGTGTCTTAACACTAGGTTCCCTCTGCTTACCCTGCTGTGTGTGTGTGTGCGGGATACAGCGTGAAGCTGAGTGAGTACCAATACAATTAAAACAAAAGTTATTTTGCCAAAAATAAAAAAGTGATTTTTTCAACCACACGCACGCAAATTCACCTTGTTTAGTTAGGTATGTGTTTTGTGAATGAAAGTGGCAGATCGGCAACGTTTACTAGCATTTTTGTAGTAGTAGTTATAAATCGCTATCAAGTCTGAGATGGTTTTAGTTAATTAATCTATACGTTCTAGTCTCGCGAACACGCGCCGCTTGAAAGTCTGATTTTTGTCTGGCGATTGTAAACGCGACACATTGTGGGTTCGATTCCGACTCGAAAGAATGAAATATTTAATATTTTCAGTTCTTCGCTATGGCAAACCGTCGCATTGAGTTCCACCACTCAACACGCAATGCCTTCAGAATTCGACGGAAAGTGAGGAACGTTGTAATGAGAGCGGAGTGTCTTAACACCAGGTTCTCCTGCCTGCCTAAATTGCGGAATAAAATGTGAACCTAAAAAAAAAGAAATCAAATACAAACACTAAATAAGCTATAAAATCATTACTCTAGATCCAACCCCTCCTAATCCTGGCCAGTGATATTTCACCTTTCCCATACACTGTCATCAATCACTCGGGCCGTATTAAAACTTCCCGCACGAGCCTAAGAAATTTCAATACGGTACGTACCATATTAAATGAGGAAGGCGATATATTTTTGTAGTAGTACTTAACGAGTTTTTAAAGGAAAAACGATATTTTTATAGTAGTTTATCACTCTTAATACATAGAGGTCGTCGTGACGTGGTATAGCACCTGAGCGTAAGCGCGATGGTTGTGAGTTCGATTCCCACTCGAAGGAAATGAATTATACTCACTTACAGAACTAGTAACAAGAGAAAAGCAGCTCTAGGTTGTGTTGTGTTGATTTTGTGTTGAACGTCACTCAACACAAAATGTTAAAAATTGGGCAGCTTTTCGAACAGAATATCTTAATATTAGATTCAACCTCTCTATACAAACTTACTAGGTATCTTTGTTAGGTTCCAACACCTTAAAAGTAAAAGTGGAACTCTTGTAGGATCACTGCTGTCTTTTTCTCTCTTTGTTCTATTCTTGTTCTTTTTTCTCAACAATTATTTGTAAATATCTAAGAGTACAATCCGTTGGAATACAGAAAAATGGAGTAGTAATAATGAACTCTTTGCCTACCCAGGTATATAACAAGAGATCCTAGTATTAACAGACTCCGTTCCCATTAAGACACTTCTTTTCCCCACTTTACGTCAAACTCTCGGCATTCCTTGTTGATTGGCGTTTTGCCTCGTTACCAGAGCGAGAAAAAAAATATTTATATATTTCGTTTCCTAGAGTGAGATCGAACCCACAACAGTCGCATTTTACAATCGCAATCTTGCCCCTACGCAACAAAGGCCTCATTTAACACAAATATTTACCAAAAAAACGTGTAAATACATACTCACCTTTTAAAAAATCCACTCTTCTCACCTCACAAAAGTGTGATAAATTTCACACGCAGTCTCTTTGACAAAAATAAGCATTTTTTTTAAATTTTGCCTTCAAGTTCATAAATACGCTGTACGCTATCACGCTTTAGTCTTTCTGCTTAATGAAGGTACCTTCATTTTTAATTTGTGTAATGTGGAACGTTTTAATTATAGTATTATAATTTCGTTTCTTTGAAAAAAGCTGTAATAGTTTTTTTATTTTTTAAATCGGATTTAGATTAAACTTTACAGTAATATAGTTATAGCAGGGTAGACAGAGGGAGCCTAGTCTGTTTTTTTTCCGCTGTGTTCTAGAAGCACAGTATGTTGAGTGACGTAACTTAACGCCGCGCTTTGCATCGACACCAGAACGAAGAAATGGAAATATTCAATATTTTACTTCCTCGAGTGGGAATTAAACCCACAACTTGTCGCGCAATCATTCCGTTTACAGTCAAGCGCTGTCCCACTGCGACGCTCCAGCTTCAAAATGTTTTCAAACCAACATATTCTAGTTCCGTACGTTTATTCATACAAACAAACATACATACATAAACCTAACCAAGACTAGTCTTTGAACATCATACGCGCCCCTGGAGTGGCATTTACTATGGGGTATAGGGACGTAAATAATTATGGTGTGACAAAGGAAATGTCAAAAACATGACCCGTTCTAAGCGACGCGTTTATACGTGAACTATGATGATATGTATGTATGTTTGTACGTCACAAATGAAAGGAGGTTTAAAAGTAAATTACAAGGGAACTGACACGTGTACTGTATCTCTTTAAAAAGGTTTTCTTTGATATTGAAGTATATTTTTTTATTTTATAGTCGAAATAAGCCTGAATCGATACTAATATAATCAAACGGAAGAGTTTGTTGGATTGTTTAAGCACTAAGATCTCTGGATCTTCTGATCCGATTTACTTTCTTTTCTAATTTGTATGAAAGCTGCATTCTTCAGTGCTATAGGCTATATAACATAACTGTGTAAGTCTTAATTAGCCTTAAATAACAAAATAATAATAATAATATACGCTATCGAATTGCTTTTAGCTGCAAAAATAGTCAATTATATGTCAGTACATTGTATGAAAAATATTAAATTTTCTGAGTTTTAAAAAAAAGTCCATGACAACATATATCTATATGTCATAAACAAGTGACAATAAGGCATTTTGTGACAAAAAATAATTGAAAATTGTAAGTTGATATATCATCGATTTTTATTTCACATATACTCGTATATTGAAACTTACGAGCCAAAGTTAGTTCATCATCAAGGAAATTTAATGAAGATGTGTAAGTAATTTGGATGTATACTTTTTAAAAAAATGTAAAATTAAAATAATTCAACGCTCTGTTTACGGCGGCAAGGCTATGCTCAAGTCCCGCAGGGGACGCCCTTGCTGCCGATGACGTCCTATCATACAGCCACGTAGCATTCATGATTGAATGTATCAATCCGTTGGCAAATGCAGCATAATAAAAATATTATAGGTTGTATGCGGGCGAAGCCGCGAGTGGGCCACTAGTATATAATAAATATGGCAATGAATTTGCACTTTCTCCTCAAAATGAGATTTTAAGTATTAAAATGTGATTTTTTATTATTCAATAATCTTCCTTCCTTATAAAAAATTGTTACAACTTATTTATGTTCAAGCGTATCAAAATTTCGACGCAGCTTGGCGAGAACGCATGGCTTAGTGGTCAGAGCGCCTGGTCGGTGTCCAGGAGGCGCGGGTTCGAGTCTCGCTGCGTTCAAATTTTTATACGTTTTCTAAATAAGTATTTTTCTTTCCTAAGTGTGGAATAACACTTTAAAAAATGTTTAAAAAATCTTCATTATTATTTACAAAACAAATTGTCACTACACAATGAGTACCATTACCCACCATACAAAAAAGAGCTCCAAATAAAACAACACAGAGTCGATTTTTAGCTTTAAAAGAAACAAAGTTTAATTTTTTAAAGTGGAAATATTTATATTGACTATAGATCAACGCCAGGCTACGACGTAGCCCCAACAGCTGTAGCATTCTACGATCCATTACGCTACTACTGTGTTCTACGAAATAATTTATAAGAGAAAATGGTTTGTAGACGCGATTTATATTTTAAAAAATCAGCTTCACAAACGCTTTTTTAGCAGACTAGAAAGTGAATCATTCCCCTGAATGGGAATCGAACTATGTAAGATGCTATCGTACAAAGCTATAACGGCTTCTCTACTCTAACTCTAATAATCAAACAAAAAAATACCGAACCGACCGAACGCACAACCATCGCTTTTCCAGCCACTACTAACAATTAGCCTTAATTATTGTTTTTTAGCTTCACACTATATCCCGTACGCAACAAGGTAGGCAGAGGGAACCTAGTGTTAAGACACTCAGCTCCTATTCCCCACATGGTCATAATATTCAAAATTACAATTCCCCTTTATGGTAGACAAAGGACGGAGTTGAGTTTTCATAGTCCTATTCTAATCTATTTTTTTATTCTGTCACAAACGAGTCATTAACCCCATAAATGTCATATTATGACGTGACAATGCTAATATGACGCGAATACATATATCATCTTGTCATCAACACCTTAGCAATTAATTATCGCTACATGTTGATTATGGGTGAATTGTTGTTGTTAAGTTAGTTATATTTATTTGATGACTAGCGACCTGAACGCGGTTTCGCCCGTTCTAATTTGCCGTTTTATTATAGATAAGTTATAGAAAAAGTTTGCGTAAATTACAGCCTATGTGTTATTCTGATGTATAAGCTATATTACTATAAAATTGCATCTAAATCTGTTCAGTAGTTTTCGTGAAAATGGAACAAACATCCCACCTCACAAACTTTTACATTTATATTAGGTCCTTGAATAAGTTATCGCTGTTTTTTTTTGTTTAAAAAAATAATTTAAAATATAATGCTTACAATAACATTACTCAAAGTATTGTCCATCATTAGAGATCACTTTCTCCCATCTCTCTGGTAGCAATTGAATCCCCCGTCGGAAAAACGACTCATCTTTCGAGGCAATCCAGGAATCAAGCCATTTTTCGGCTTCTTCAAAAGAATGGAAGCGCTGCTCGCTTAAACCGTGCGCCATCGACCGAAACAAGTGGTAATCGGAGGGGGCTATGTCCGGTGAATACGGCGGGTGGGGTAGAACTTCCCATTGAAGTGTTTCCAGGTAAGTTTTGACTGGTTTTGCCACATGTGGCCGAGCATTATCATGTAATAAAATCACTTTGTCGTGTCTCTGCTCGTATAGTGGCCGCTTTTCTTTCAGAGCGCGACTCAAACGCATCAACTGAAGTCGATAGCGAGCTCCCGTGATAGTTTCATTAGGTTTAAGCAGCTCATAATAAATTACGCCCTGCTGATCCCACCAAATGCAGAGAAGAAGCTTAGAACCATGGATATTTGGTTTTGGCGACGATGTTGATGCGTGACCCGGCATGCCCCACGATTTTTTTCGCTTTGGATTGTCGTAGTGAATCCACTTTTCATCCCCAGTGACGATACGGTGCAGAAAACCTTTTCTCTTTTGCCGTTGAAGCAACAATTCACACATGAGAAAACGTCGTTCTACGTCTCTCGGCTTCAACTCATACGGCACCCAATGCCCTTGCTTTTGGATCATTCCTAACGCTTTTAAACGTTTTGAAACTGTTGACGCATCTACTTGTAACGTTTTCCCGAGCTCTACTAACGTCTGACATGGATCTTCTTCAAGCAATGCCTCCAATTCTGTCTTCAAATTTTGTCGGTGCTCCAGAACGCTCTTTGTCTTCAAGGTCAAAATCATTACTTTTGAAGCGCCTAAACCAGTCTCTGCACGTTGTATTCGACAAAACATTGTCACCATATGTCTCAACGAGAATTCTGTGTGCTTCTGCTGAAAATTTTTTCTGAATAAAGCAGTGCAATAAAATTCCCAGCAAAAACACTTTATGTGGCAAAAAAGTACACATTTTCACAAAGGGAAAATAAATATATAGTTGACACTGTAGTAAACACTATTCTACTACAACTTGAGGTTACATATAGTACAACTTTGGTGATTCGTTACCGTACGAAATTCCATGCACAGAGTGCCGCAACGCCATCTTTCAAAAAACAGCAGCAACTTATTCAAGGTCCTAATAATATTGAGTAGAATTGGGATGCATTTATCCACTTCACTGTTCTTCACTTTCCATTCAAATTTACTTGGTCTAGTTCAATTAAAAGGTTTAAAACAAAATTGAAAATGTATAATAATAATATGCCTCGAAAATATGCAGTATTTATAGACTGAGATCCAACGGCCCCCAGACCTACGTTCATTTAAGTAAAGTACAAATTTTAAGAATTGACAGTCTAATATGAAGTAAGGACCGTATACGTACTTACTAACCTGAAAGTGAGGCCCTTTCAGAGGTTCCAAATAAAAGTTCTTTTAGTTTCGGCACTCTGTCACATGTTTTGATTTTTTATTTTATTTAAGAAATGAAAATATAAATTTAAATAAATATTTCATTTCCTCGAGTGGGGATCGAACCTCAACCAGTCGCGTTTACAGTCACACTTTGTGCCCCTGTGCTAGGACGACCCCAAGTCTTGAATTCAACCAAGAAATCGGGTGTCATGACACTAAGTTCTCATTGCTTACGTATTTTTAGGATTCTTAGGTCTCTTATAGGATTTGCTGTCTGTCTGTCCGTTTATGAAGATCATTTTTCTCGAGATCACGAGGCAGTATCTACAGGCCAGTAGAGCACAGAAAAACATTAAGCGTCTATCCAAGTCAACGCATTGAAAACATACGAACATTTATGTTTCGTTTCTGCTGCATTTTGTATTAAATTCGCCTTATCATCAGAACCTATAGGGTATTTTCATGCCCTGCTGCAGGCTGCAAAATTTCTTTACAGAGATCACTCAGCCTTCGTGCGTGTAGAATCTGGCATGTCACCCTAGTTTGACATCCAAAGGGGGGTTAAGCAAAGATGCGCCATGTCAGCTATCCAAATAGCCAGCTTGGAGACTTAAAGAGTGAAACAAAGTGAGTGAGAGACTTAAAGAGTGAGTGAGTCGGGAGTGAAATCAGGTAACTTGAATGTGAATTGCCTGCTGTACGTAGATAATGCAGTGCTCATTGCATCATCAGAATGCGAGTTACAGGCATTGGTCACCAGTATGAAAGAAGGATGTAACAATAATGGTCTAAGCCTGAATGCGAATAAGACAAAGGTTCTGATATTTGATAGAAATGAAAAAAGGGTGGAATGCAAGATCAGTGTAAATAGTAAGATATTAGAACAGGTGAATGAAGTGATATATTTAGGAAATATGTTCAACAGAGATGGAAGATAGATGCGCAAGGGCGAATTTGCTACCGGTAACTTGGTTAATGGTGCTTTTACTGCCGGTAACTGCATTGAGGATGCGGCGAAATGTAAGCACAGTTGCACATTTGACCGTACACAATGCAGTGTTGGTATCGACGCTGTTATACGACAGCGAAACGTGGGTATTACAGAAGAAGAATGAAAGAAAGATGAACGCCGTGGAGATGCAATCTCCTCGAAAATTCGAAAAATACTATGTCATAAATAGAAATTTGTAGTGCAGATAAAAACTATTTTAGACTTATAATTAGTGTACGTTACTTCATAAATACAATTTGTCATAGACCAATATGATGGAAAAAAACACTTATTATTATACGCGTCAACAGCCTCTAGTAAATTTTAATTGGCATATCCTAGCAAACCACAACAACCAGAACTAAAAACAAAAAACCTCTATATTCCATTAGAAATAAAAAAGACAAATTTTCCTACAAAAGTCCTAGAGTTCAAAATGCACAGCATCTCATCTGAACTGTCATTTTGAATCCTTTCCCTCAATTTGCTAGACAATTAACAACTTTATTCAAATGAAATAGAGTTAATTTTTGTTTGTGCTAAGCAATTTTGAAATCTGACGTAGAATCGGTCTGCCCGAGGGGATCGTGATATTGCTTTATATGTTTTTTGCGTTTGTCCTGTACAGTGGCTAACAAGAATTATATTGAATAGAAAATGATACCCTATATTCATCGGAATAAAGGTGAAAAAAGCGTGGAACTCTCTCCGAATGCGGTTTTCACAGTAATATGGCGAAATCTATTTCCATGCCCTAGTTGGATGAATTCCGGATAGGAACGGATACACGTGTAGTCAACAAAAAGTTTTGATTACAAAAGAAAATCTTTTAACCACCTTTATTTGTTTCATTACTAGCGACCCAAGCACAGCTACGCCCGCTTAAAATTGTTATAAAATCCTTTACATAAATTGTAGCCTATATGATATTCTGATGTAAAAGCTATATTATTGCAAAGTTTTATTAAAATCCATTTATAATTTTTGCGTGAAAATGGAGCAAACATCCGTCCTTATAAACTTTAGGTACCTATTACAAACTAAGGTTATTAGAAGTCTAGTTGTTAAGATACACAGTAGAACCTTGTTCAATATGTCGCTTCACGCCTCATTTTGCTCATTTATTAGGTAAGCAGAGACATTTAAGTTCAGATATTCCGTTTTACAGTTACCACCCGATTTCAAGACCTTGTTCATGACTGACTGGGGGAACTTAACGCCGTTATTTGTCTTACCTGAGAATATTATTAATTTCATCAAGATGGAAATGAGCTAACGTACACAGTATCCCATTTTATACATGCTCTCCTTGATTTGGGACTTTAATATGACCTTCCTCCAGTATCGTCGATACTTTATAGTTTTCGAATTTATGTTAAATAAGTGATTATAAAACAAATTCTCGCTACCACTAAGCCTAAGCCTAAGTAATAAGGGCCTTAAATAGAAAATATATCACAGAGAACATCCCAACATCAATATTTTATACGATAATTTCTCAAAAGCCTCAAAAGAAAACTGTGAAGAGAGAGGAAAAACAAATTTAAAAAGTACCTTACAGTACTATAAGGGCAAAGTTATCCCATCAAAGAGTTATGATATCTACGGGGCAAAAGGGTTTTTTTATTTAAGTTTCGGCAACAAAATAAACAATGTTAGCGAACCTTCGTCTATGTAAATTGCTTGTCTGTATCACCAGAGTTTATTTTGCGATATTGTGGATTTTTTTACAATATATTATATATCAACAGTATATAATATATTGAGGCAGTTGTTGCACATTCGCGTTCAGGCGTGTGTCTATAGACGCGACGGTTGTGGGTTCGATTACCTCTCGGTGGAATGAAATCTTTAATATTTTAAATCTGTCGCTCTACTCTTAAGACGTTAAGAAATTAAAAAATAATAAGTCATCTATATTTTTTTTTTAATTTGTAGAAACTATAAATTATTCTGTTCTCTATTTTTGCTAAATAAGCAGAAATTTTAGTTTATAGTTTAGTTTATATAAAATAAGTCCCCATGTGGCCTCAATACTGCGTTTTACAAAAATGAAAATTAAAATATACCAAAACATTTTATGATTAGGTAATCCTTTCTTGATGAGTCCAGTCGTGGCGCAGTGGCACAAAGTGTGACTGTAAAACCGACTGGTTGTGGGTTCCATCCCCACTCGAGGAGATTAAATATTTAAGTGAAGCTGATTTTATATTTTAATCTTTTCTTTCAACTAATTATATCACGTATACCTATATAGATCATTATTTTACTAAAGAACGAAAGGTACTTAAGTAATAGTAGTAATTTCTAATTTCTTCTTTTCTTCTCTAATCTCTCCACATTTTACCCAATTATGTTCGTGTTGGCTGACGGAAAGCACTGCCGCAAAATGGGCCGGAGGAGCCTTATAAAATTAGCAATCCGCTCCCAAATTCGCTCGGGTTATAATCATTATTTTTAATTCAATGCATTTCTCGTATTTCTGCTAGGAAAAAGTGATGAATGAGTTGAGACTGATGCATATTGGGCACCCAGCTTTAACATACTCCGATTCCCATTAAGACACTTCCGTTCTGTAAATTCCACTGAATTCTTAAGGCACTGCGTATTGAACGGTGGAACTCAACGCCGTGCTTTGCCTCGATACCAGGGAGAAAAATTAAAATATTATCATTCCCAAAAAGATATCGAACCCACAATCGTCGCACTTATAGGACACCACGAAGAACTCAAAAAAAATCAATAGCACTTATAAATCACATTCCTTACCTGTACATTTAAGAATATATGTATTAAGTTTATACACCCGACTCCCACATCTCCCCATCTGGGGTGAATCCCCCCCTGAATCCCCTAAATAATTACCCCGCGGTTGCGTAATAAATATTACTTAAAGATTCCCACTTCGGAACTTTAATGTCTTTGTTACGATTGCATTTTCTTGATTAATGGCGGTAAGTATGAACCATATAAAATGGTAAACAGCTTTTGTTTTGATTTATTAATTTATGTGTGTTGACCTAATTTTCTTTGTGTTATATAGAAGTAGTTATATGAAACTGCAAGATCGATATGCATAAGAAAGTATTTTAAATAATATTATTATTAGCTTCACACCGTATCCCACATATAGCTGGATAAGCAGAGGGAACCTGGGAACCTAGTGTTTAAACACTCTGTTCCCATAGAGACACTTTCATTCCCCACATGCTTAATTCGGGAAGCATTGCGCGTTGAGTGTAGCTTAACCAGGGCGAGAAAATGAAATCGAACTCAGAACCGTCTCGTTTGTGCCTCTGCGCCACAACAGCCTCATCCTCTGCCTCCAAACATTGACACAACCTAAAATCTACTTTTTAGTAAGGGCCTAAACCTAATTTAAAAATAAACATAAGGAATATAAACATAGACGCAGAAGTACTTACCAGGCAACGAGCGCGGCTCAAAATGCTAATAGCATTATTTTTCCCGACCAATAAAGGGCCTACGTATAATTTTAAAATAATTACGGTCCTTCGTTTCTCATTATTTGCGGATTACCCTTTTGCATCTTACCGTATATATAATGTATTCTTTATTTTGTTATACGAAATATATTAGGCGATGTTTGTTTTTATATACTTTTTAATTATATTCTGATTCAATCTAGACCATAACGTTGTATATTTGATTAACTTCGAGAGATAATTTTTTTTAAAGTTATTTCTCGGTTTTCCTCTGTTTAACCGACTTTTGCAAGAAAAGGGGGTTATCAATTCGACTGTACTTTTTTATGTTTGTTATGCTACAACAACCTTACTACAATATATACAAAGCCTGTTTGTTTTACTTGGCACCGACTTCAAAATTATACAATCTTTTTTTTATTATTTTTGCTTAACAAAAGTAAATTTAATTTCATGTTATTTTAAACTTTTTAGTTTTTTGTTAAAAAAAAATATTTATATTATATAAAAAGAAAAAAACACAGCTTTGTTCATCTTTTTCACGTATAGCAGGTAGGCAAACCAAATTTCCAAGATATTGCGTGTTGAGTGGCAAAACACAACACGACTTTCGCCAAGACAAGAAATGAAACTAACGCATTCCCCTGAGTGGAAATTGAACCCACAACTGTCGTTTCAAACATTGACGCTATTATAAAACTTAGAAACTAAATATCATAAGTACATTCAAATGAAGTTACCGGGATCGACCCTCATTTGCGGCTCCATACAAAAACATCGCTCGAGGGCTAGGATTATAAAATTTGCATAATCTTGTATTCTAGTTGTAAAGCCACGGACACACTGTGATAGTGACTATTTTTAATAAATTTATTTATTTATTTTTTTAGAGGCTAGTCGTAGCGCAGTGGCACAAGCGTGTGACTGTAAACGCGACAGTTCGTGAGTTCGATTCCCATTCGAAGAAATGAAATATTTAATATTTGCATTTCTTTGCTTTGGTGTCCAGGCGGAACGCGGCATTGAGTTTCGCTACTCAAGCAATGCCTCCGTAATGCGGCGGAAAGTTGAGAGCGGAGTATCTTAACACTAAGCTCCCCCTGCACATCCCGCTACACGCGGGATACTGCGTGAAGCTGAAAAAAAAATAGCTTCACGCAGTATCCCGAACAGAGTTGGGGAAGTAGAGAGTGCAGGCATCTTCGTTGTCCACTTTCCGCCGAATTCTTGAAAATTTTAAATATAAAGTTCTTGATTTACAATAACTATACTTTTACTATTCTAGTATAACATTCGAAGGGACTCCACTCATCCTAATCAACATTTGCACGTACTCTGTTTGCGTTGCGGCATCACGAACAAATAAAGCTTTTCGACGTTTGCTTCAGTTCGTTATGAAGATATTCCGATTTTACTATTATTGTATGTTTTAATGTGGTATTGGAGTCATGCAGTATGGGAATTAACAGTATATAGGTTCACACACACACATATATATATATATATGTGTGAATGACTAAATACTTGACGGTTCTATGTTCGATTCCCACTCGGAGGAAAGTATTATTTATATTTCTTCCTTCTGGTAACAAAATGAACCGCGGCGTTGAGTTTTGCCACTCAACAAGCAACGTCTCAAAAATACATCATAAAAAACAGCTTCATGCTATGTGCACACGCACAGCAGGCTAGGCAGAGGGAACGTAGTGTTAAGACACTCCATTCCCCTCATTCATACGTCTATCTCAGTCAAACACCAAACCCACGACATCTATCTAAGCAATAGAAGACAACCATTAACCTAAATCAGTCCAAACATCTTCACTTCCAATACCATCGTAAAAATAGAACTAAAAAGTAAAAATGAATTCAGTATCACCTCATTAAATATTCATTTTCCATGAAGCCTCAGAACTTTATAACGACCAAAATTGACCTGATTTCCACCATTGCTATACAGATTAGTGTTACAGATTCTTTTTTATCCGATTTAGGTACTGGGAAAAAGGTATTTTTTTGTAGGGAGTGGTGGGGTTTATTTTTTTTGATTACCCGAGGCCAGTCGTGGCGCAGGGGCGTAAGTGTGTGGTTGTAAGCACGACAGGTTGTGGGTTCTTCTCAGATTTGAGGTATTAATTTTTGTGAACTGGTGGTTAATTATTTTGTGGTTAAAAAAATAAGCATGTAACTTCTTGTTTTGAATAAAATAACTTGATTTTTAATTTACACACATTTTTAAAAAAATATTAATACTTTTTTTACTCACTTATGAAAGAGTAGGCAGAGATAACTCAGTAATAAAACACTCCGTCCAGTATCTGCCCCATGTTCGAGACACTGTGTGTTGAGTGACGGAATTCCACACCAAACTATGTAACCAGATCGATGAAAGAAATTTTATTCATTCCCCCGAATGGGAATCAAACCAACAGCTATCGCCTACGCACCGACGGCCTTCATTATCAATTGAATATGTGAAACAACTACAATATACATACAGACAACACTATAAATGCTTTCTGTAATGTACAAAGATATTATGTAAATATATACATATATATACCATATGAGATTAGAGTAATGAACAGCCTCAAAGGCTAACGATTTCCATTAGATTTTCATTATATATGAACATAATATTAGGTATTGATGAACTGGTAATGTTGTTATTGTTAGAGTTGTATTGAGGCCATTCGTGGCGTGGGCACAAACGTGCGAATGTAACCGCGACAGGTTGTGGGTTCGATTCCCAGTCTAGTCTAGGAAATGAAATATTTAATTAAATTATAAGTTTCGCCACTTGACACGCCTCGCAAAAATTTTGGCGGACAAGCGAGATAAAGCTTATAATTAAAAAGTATGTACGTATTAATTTACATTTTCCCGTTTGTGTTGACAAAACACGGCGTTGAGTTTCGGCAATCAATATTTTGAAATTGGGTAGCAAGTGGGAGCCGAAGTGTCTTAACGTAAGTATTTTATTTTTTTTATATAATTTCTCTTCAACCTATTTATTTATAGGTTAACGATTTAGGTCAATCCATCTCCATTAAAGTCAAGTTGTTTTATCATCGTATTAATAAAATCAGCTTCACGCTGTATCCCGCTCACAGTAGAGAAGGCAGAGGGAAACCAGTGTTTAAACACTCCGTTCCCCATGAACCGTCAAATTCTAAAAGCATTTTGCCCTGACACTAGACTAAAGTATTGAAAATATACATTTTAAAACATATTCTATTTCCTCGACTGGAAATCGAACCCACTACTAATTGCGTTTACACAGTCACATTTGTATCCCTGCGCCACAACTGACTTCAATAGTCGTATTATATTAGTCGTCATATGCTTTTTCTTTCGTAAACTTGAAAATGTAAAATAGATATCAGTGAAAATCGATATTTGGAGACCAGTCGAGGCGCAAGAGCAAAAGTTTTAAACGCGATAGGTCCTGGGCTCGATTCCCACTCGATGACATTAAATATTTAATATTTCCATTTCCTCGCTCTGTTAACAAGGCCAACTGCAACGTTGATTTATGCCACTTAACATGCAATACCTCCAGAATTCGGTGGAAAGTTTCGGAACAGAAGTGTCTTAATGGGAACGGAGTGACTTAACAGCAGCTATGTGCGGAATACAGCGTAAAGCTAGAGAAGAGAAAAAGAAGAAGGTAATCCCGTAATTCTATTTCTGTAGGAATTTCGAGAAATCCTCTTTCTTGCTCCCTCCTCCTCGTTTCTAATTCTAGTAATTTCGTCTGTGCATTGTCTGTCAGTCACTCAATAACAAAACAGTTTTATACATAAATTAGGTAAATATTTTCTTATTTTTATAAAATAACTAATATTAAAAAACAAACTTATTAAAATAGTTTTAACGAAGTTAAAATTAACATCACGAGGAAAACAGAAAACTTGGCAAGAGCCTGATGAAGTTACGTACGAGAGAGTACGACAAAGTTCCACGTTGGCGTTACACACAGCGCAAATAGAACTATGTCTCACTCCAGCTACATACTCATCCAATTACACTATAACAAGGTTGTAAATCTTTTGCCAAGTCAAAGGAAATGGAACCATACCGCTGTAAATTACTGCGATCATATCCATATGAGTGTTAACTATTTAATGAGACAAAGTGCTACCTGGCTCAAGTTGTGGAGTGAGATGGTACTTTGTCGTAGTACGGTGGTACGTAGTATGATTATTTTAGGTTAGATAAGGCCCGTTATTAGTCTCGTCCAGTCATAACTTTATAGACTGTTAGCAAATATTTAATTCTACATACATTTCATATGAAATATGAGCGTTTAAATATTACCAAATTAACTTATTAATAAATGTTCGTGTTTCTCAAAAGTGCTTTGGTTTTGTTTGACTATACTTATTTTAATTTATAGTTGATATTCATTTTCTGTTTAGAATTTTTCTATTAGTATTAATAAATTGGATTCTTCCTACGGCTTTGTATATGAGAATTAATTTTCTTTGAGTCTACAGTGGAAGGAATCTATGTGTATTTGTATATATTTTATTTATGCTACATTATGATACTTCGTAGATTATTTTCTTTATCTATTATAGCATTAGAATTTAACAATACGTTAGTTAAAAAAAATATTCAACATTAGTTATTTAAAGTAGTTAGACTAAATGCAGCGTTGAGTTACGGTACTTAACACGCATTATCTCTTAATATAGTAGAAGACCTAAAAAGACGAAAATATTAATAATATGAACATACCTTTGATTAACAATCGAAACCTACAATTATTTTTTAAGCAGTAAAATACATTCCTATTTTTTAGCTCCACCTATATCCTGAATATTGCAGAAAGAGCAGAAGGAATCTAGAACTCACTCCATTCCCCACTTTCCGCATAGTATTCGAGACTAATCAGTTCCCCCAAGTAGGAATCGAAACCACAACCGTCGAGTTTTCATAAAAAAAAAAATTAAAAAAAAATCGTACTTCCATCTAAAAAAGCTCATTATAAACACTCCAAACAAAATCAAAGTCACTTTGCAAAACATTTTTATATGAAAAAATAAAGAGCCCTTTGACTGGATGTTATATTTTCGTATTATAAACAACCTCTAATTAGCCGAAGCGTGGCGACGCGACGCTCTCTCTCGTTAGATTATAAAATTGTGTACCGAATAAATACGTTCCTCTTGTAGATGGTGGCCTTGAGGGTGACTTGTGATTTTAAAATTATTTTATTACTATATAATAAAAAGAAAGAGGCCGGTCGTGGCGCAGCGGCACGAGGTGTGACTGCAAAACCGACTGGTTGTGGGTTCGATCCCCACTCGAGGAGATGAAATATTTACTTAAATTTATATTTCCATTTCTTCGCTCTGGTGTCGAGGTTAAGCGCGGCGTTGAGTTCTGCCACTCAACACGCAATGCCTCCAGAATTCGGCAGAAAGTGGGGAACGCAGTGTCTTAACACTAGGTTCCCTCTGCCTACCCTGCTGTGTGCGGGATACAGCGTGAAGCTAATTTAATTTAATTTAATAAAAAGAAAGTAGTCGTAGCCCACAACTTTGTTTATGTGGAGTGTAAGACGTGAAATGGAAAATTTTTGCTGCTAATTTTGAAAAATCCTTATATCGAGCCCACAGGCACCGCTTTTATAAGCTGGACGCTGTCCATCAGAACCACTATGATCAAGGTCCGCCACTCTGTACGCAATGTCTTAAAAAAAATAAATGGAATGTCTTAGCACTCCTCTACTAACACTGCAGCATAAGCTGTGTGAAACTAAAGAATTCTTAAAGTGACAGTCCAAATATGGACAAATAAATAAAGGAGAAAAAACAATTATTCAATCTCATACATTCATACATAAGTACATACATACATCCCTTAAAAATATTTTAAAAATGTGCATAATTAAAAACAATTTGCGTATAAATCGTCACTCGATCAACACTACAATGGCCCACCGTTGGTGTGAAAGAACCTTCTATCAATCGTCCCCTATGTAAATCTTGCTACAGTACGGTCATTTGGGCATGTTCTAGAATAACGACAAGATTGCCTTGCGACTAGAATGTCTTGTCTTAGTTAAAACTGAAAAGCTAAATTACAATATATGTGTTAGGGTTGCGTGTCGGAGTATGATAGCGTCACTACGATATAGTAACATAATAGTTGTGGGTTTGATCCCAACTCAGAGAAGGCATTAATTTTCCAATCCACACGGAACAGCTTGCCGTCGTGGCGCAAGAGCACAACCGCACAACCGCACAAGCGTGCGACTGTAATCGATTCCCACTCGCGGGAATGCAATATATATTTTCATTTTCTTGTTTTGATAACGAGGTAAAGCACAGCGTTAAATTCTGCCACTCAACATGCAATGCCTTAAAAAATCGTCGAAAAGTGAGAAACCATGGGATTTGTTTCTAATATACATACATATGATTATATAGAAACTGAGAATCTTGTCCACACGTCGATTTTTTTTAACAATTAAACTATCAGTAAAATCCAGACAATATATCCCAATAGTCCAGCCCAAAGAAAAATTCGGTCCAAGCAGTTCACAAAAGTCGCACGTGAACAAACAACCTCACCCAACATTTACCCAGCGCCTCGGGCATGTCACAGAACTAAATTACAACCATTTGTATGCAGATGTCAGTCCCGTATTAACTCCCGCCTTTGACTCGATGCAAATAACTCGTGAAAATTAACCCATCGATATGAAACAACCCTTTTGATGGTATCACGTCTGAGAGAGAGATTTTGAGATTTTCGGGGGAGGAGGGGGAGGGGGAGGGTATAATAACTTGGCATTTAAATTAGCTTGTTATGTGCGCAGGATGGATTGATGATTTTGTATTACGTGTGGAGTGGCGTTGGTTTTGATTAATGTATGTATTTTTGTTTGAGGGGTGTGTGTGTGGGTTCACTTTCTTTTCTGTTAGTAGCTGGGTAGGTAGAGAGGGTTAAGTGTTTTGATTCTCCATTCTTTATTTTTTGGATATTTTAAAAAAATAACAGAGTATGGCATAGTCAATTTATTTTTTTAGTTTTCTTCGCGCTTAATACTAAATTATTAACAGTAAACTAGTGGAGGGTTGACTAGTAAGATAAACGAATTGAACGTTTTGTGTCCCGCTATTTTAATATCTTTTCTAAGAAAGATTTATATTTATAATATATTTAAAAAAAAATTGTACGTTATAATTTTTTTACAGTAGCGAAATTAAATTCTGTATTACCGTACTTACTCTTAACAGCGCCATTTTCTAAATTGACAGCCTGAACTTACCTGGAAAAGTAAAAAAAAAATCATATATATTAATAGAGGTCTTCCCATCGTGACAACAGTGCCATACACTATATGAATGTAAACGCCGTGGGTGTGGGCTCGAGTCCCATTTACAACATAAACGAATTATTTTTATAATCTATGATAACAAGGCTAAACGCGGCGTTAAGATCCGACATCTTTTATAACATTGTTAAATGGTCCTAGTAGCAATGTTCCACACACAGACACCGATCAGTTACGATTTTATTATAAGTATAGATATAGATTAATTTTTGACTAGACTACTTGTTGTATTCTAACACAAGCCATGACTCAATGTCGTTGGTATAATAAGAATACGTAAATATTATATGAAATTTCAAGCGAGCGGAAAACCTATTTATCATCAGGTGATAAATTAACTGGGAACGAAGGTCAGTGGAGTGATCGATCAAATATTTTATGAACTTTCTTAACGTTATTCTTATATTTTGAAGATACAATTAGTTTACATTTTAATATTTCAATGGAAGAAATAGAAAACCAACACTCTCCGAAGAAATGCAGAGAAATTCTATCGACATAGTTTGAGAAGCTTTTAAAGTTTGATTAAAATGTTACATGTTTTATTATAGTGATGCAGAATTAATCATTTTTTTTTATTATTGCTTGGTTTCATTTACTCCTTCAAACTGTATGATGAGGCCGAGGCCGTCATGGCGCAGGGGCACAGGTGACTCTGAATGCGACGGTTGTGGGCTCTATTCCCACTCGGTGTAATGTACTATTTATTATTTTTATGTTTTTTTAGTTTAAATAAGATTTGAATTTGCAATAGTCTGCTTGTAATTTGGAGGCTTTCGTGGCGCGCCGGTAACAAGGTAAGGCAGAGCGTTGAGTACTGCCACTCAACATGCAATGCCTCAATGTGAAAATGCCAATGGAATTCGGCGGAAAATGGGAAACGGAAGTGACAAAAAAAGTATTTAGAAGATGTAGAAGAGCACTAAGAAAAGTTTTCCAAGAAATCCTACTGGAACAGGAAAAATACATTTTCTATTATTTTACAACTTTAAGACAACGCAAACAAAATTCTAAGGACGATTAGTTAGTTAGTACACAATAATAACTTCAATCAATATCCCGAGTATACTAAGATCCCATACAGACGTACCAAACTAAGATAATTATCTTCAATATGTCTAACTAGACAACTAAAGTACACACAAACGCTGGCCGCTCCTCGGCAAATTAGGTGTCACTGCAAGTCGCAACCCCGCGGCGTGTCTACGCTTAATTGTATGACTTATACACATATCTATAGATACGTTGCATGACTTATACATATAGATGTATGTAAATGTGTTATTGTAAGGCTATAGCGTGTACTTGACTGGTAATTACGATTTTGGTTAATTAATAGCTATATAATAGCGAAGTTGTGAAATTTCTGACTGTAAATACAGTGGTTGTCGGTTGGATTCCCAATTATTACTATTTTGCCGTCTTAAAGTAAAATATTTGAAATAATTCACAATTTTCTTAAATATTAACAATTATTTCCATAGTAAGCAGTATGGTTTCACCAAAGGCAAGTCCACTACAGATGCGGGGGCTGCACTCCTAGAGCACATTTATGACACATGGGAGAAATCACAAAATGCAATTGGAGTGTTTCGTGATTTATCCAAAGCCTTTGATTGTGTAGACCATGAAACTCTGTTTTTTAAAAACTAAATTCTTTATCATTATGGTATACAGGATACTGCCCTTGATCTTATTGCCTCATATCTAAACGAAAGAATCAGAAGGTCAGTATAAATAATGTAAAAATCATCTGAATCTCCTCTAAGGATGGGCGTTCCACAAGGATCTATGCTTGGTCCCCTTTTATTTCTTCTTTATATTAACGACCTGCCTTTTATGCAAAGAACCTATGTGATATTGTACTCTTTGCAGATGATAGCTCTTTAATATTTAAGGTAGACATGAATAAAACAAACTATTACGAAGTGAATAGTGCATTATCCCATATTCTTCTTTATTTTGATATGAATAATCTAATGTTAAATGCTAAAAAAACTAAATGTATTCAATTTGTTTTACCAAACGTTAAAAAACATAATTTTAGTCTAGTAATTACAGGAGAAACCCTCAATGTGTCAGAACCAGCTATTTTCTTAGGTATAACTATAGATTCCAAACTCCAATGGAACACTCATCTGGAAACACTTGCGGATAAACTCAGCTCTGCTGCGTTCGCAATTAAAAAAGTAAGACAAATGACGGACGTTGAAACTGCCCGACTAGTCTACTATAGCTTTTTTCATAGTATTTTATCTTATGGAATCTTGTGGAATGGGGCAGTGCTTCAGATGTAAATTCAATATTTATTATCCAAAAAAGAGCCATGAGATATATTTATAATATAAGAGCTCGAGATTCTCTGCGCGATGTTTTTAAAAATGCAGGTATTATTACAGTTGCTTCACAATTTGTATATTATAATATGTTGTTTATCCGGCAAAATGTACAGTGTCATAGTAAAAATAGTGATATACATACGATAGGAACGAGAAATAAAGATAAACTTCTTACACCAAGTTGTCGCCTCCAAAAATTTAATAAATCTTTTATGGGTCTGAGTGTATATAATAAACTTCTGCAGTGTATTCTAAGTTTGCCACTACCACAATTTAAAGTAGCTTTAAAAGAATACTAACAAGTAAAGCTTATTACGCTGAATATTAAGAGGATAAACATGTATGGAATTAATATAATAGACGAGATGAATGTCACGCAGGATAGCTGCCAGTTAATGTAATACTTGAATTATATCGTTGACTTTGAAAAGAGCAACTGTTGAGTTTCTTGCCGGCTCTTCTCAGCAGAATTGCCTTCCGAACCGGTGGTAGCCTTTTTGTTTATAACTTCATTCGACGATTCAAAAGTGCTTATAATAGTCTATTTGAATAAAGAATATTTTGTATTTGAATTTGAATTTAAATTAGAGGAATGAGTTATTTTTACTTCATTGTATTTAGTTCCGGAATTAAGAGAAAGCACGACGGTAAATTCGAGAGCGGAGTACCTTAACACTGTCAGATCTCTGTCTCTTTCGTCAAAGAAGGCAGATCAAAGAAATCTCATTTGGTGCTAACATCACGTAATTCCAATGTTTCAAGAAAGTACTAAGTATTTAAATAAAAAGGAAAAACATCGGTCGACCTTCGAAAACATCAGTATCAAAGATACTGGAGGAAGGTCACGTAAAAAGCACGAGGACCGGAGGACATGTATGAAGAGGTGGTTGACAATGGATGAGGTGAAAGAGGTATGTAGAGACCGTAGCGTTTGGCACTTCGTTCTCTCTGACTACTCCGCTAGGGAACAACGTGAAGTTAAGTTATCTAAATAAATATATATTGTGGAAAGACTATTTACATATTTTGATTGCGTCTCCACCTTCACTCTGTATCCCGCATATAGCAGAGTAGTGAGAGGGAAAAAATCTAATGTTAAGACACTCCGCCACCGTTAATACACTTCCGTGTCCCACTTTTCGTCAAATTCTGAAGGCATTGCAGATTGAATGCTGGCATTGAACGCCAAGTTTATTTAAAAGTGCGATTTGCCAAACGACCCAGGTATCTATCATTGACATATTAAAATTACCCTTAAATAAAATTCGAACTCACAACCACCACGATCCACAACCTCAACATAACCATACTTTCTATACTGAAAAGTAAAAAAAAATCCCTAGCTCCCATCACTTATTAGAACATAACTTTGCCAGCAAAACATATACAATTAACGTCTAAGCCGCCGGCGATGCGTTCATGATTTACTTGCTTGAAAATGTTTCTAGTAAAACTTTCCGTTATTAGTGCTTGGGTGTAAATTTTAAACTACCGCTACCTACTTGTTGTCTATAAAGTTTCTAGATACCGGATAGATACAGCACTGACTAATTATTTAGGCGGAAATTGTTTTTGATACTTCAAAGTTAACAACATGAGGTTGATATTAACTTTGTCAAAAATTTTAGACAAAGCAGCGTTCAGTTCCGCCAGTCGATATGTAATGTCTCGAAAATTGGTTGGAAAGTGAGGAACAGAGTGTCTGAGCTCTTGGTTCCCTACCCTGTTATATCCTTAAATATTTGTATATTTCTTTATAATTTTAGTACAAAATGCAGCATCTAGAATTCGAGAGAAAAACAATAGAGTGTGTTTCAGTGCACTTCAGTCTAAGTTGTATCCGCTGACCAATATCTACTGATGCATGCACAGAAACCGCTAAACATCGAATTTTGAATTATTTCATATAGTTTATATAGAATGAGTGAGTACTACTTTTAAGGATTAGTCCCTTAAATTATTAGTAGTCAAAATGTTGTACAATATACCTGGTCTTAATTGTAATTTTTAAAGACGTTCAGAGAGATAAAACTGTTAAAAATAACATGTTTATTGATTTTTGGATAATGTAAGTCATTTTTAACACGGGATCTGCAAAAATCAATAAGGAACAATCTCATGGAAAAATAGAAAGCCGAGCTAATTCTTAAAACCTAACCCTACAATCTATAAAAATAAAAAAAAATCACGCTGTATCCCGCACACAGCAGGGTAAGCAGAGGGAACCTAGTTTCCGCCGAGTTCTAGAGGCATTGCATGTTGAGTGGCGGAACTCAACGCCGCGCTTTGCCTTGACACCAGAGCGAAGTATAATAAGAAATAAAAAGTTATAAATGTAAGTAAATATTTTAATTCCTCGAGTGGAGATCGAAACCACAACCAGTCGATTTTACAATCACAATCTGTCCCCCTGCGCCCCGACTGGCCTCTATAATCTATATCTCATACTAATACAGAAAAACTGTTCAAAAATTTCAAACCATACTCTTACTCAAAGCATTCACCTAAAATACAGCATAAAATATAAATATTCATAATATTTAAGCCAAAAACAACAAACAAACACGACAGAATATCTCAAGAAATATTTAAGCGAAAATCCACGAGATTGTGGAGAATGTTAAATAAAACTAGTTATTTTTTACGGAATTTCTCCACATGTACGGTAAATAATACATCCCTAGCGAAACGAGAAGGAAGCATGCTCCGAGAGCCACGGCATGAATTTTTACTTTATTTTTTCAATGTAACATTGTCATTGGTATTTCTAAAGGAAAAATATCTAAAGAGTATGTTTTTTTTTAAGAAAATATCACTCTGGAATGGATATTATTATTTATGTTTTGGAATGGTTTTATATTTTTTATTTTGCTTCACGTTGTATCCCGCACGAAACAGAGTATTTAGGAGGGAACCCAGGAACCTAGTATTAAGACGCTCTGTTCCTATTTGGAGCCTAATTTGAACCTGACCCTCTTGGATACTGTCCAAGTGCTCCAGCCAATTAAGCTATACGGCCACATTTTACTACAGCCAAATAACTATACAGATGCAAACATTTTTATGCTATACCTTTTTTAAAAACAATTTTTTATAAAGACTTTGATGTATAAAAAATATGCCAAGAAAAAAATTGTTGTTATTTACTGAGTAATTAAAAAAAATGTAATTAGAAAAAATAGATGACAAAACACTTCGTTCAAGGCGTGTTCAAGCGTTTACACCCAATTTGGGGACATTCCGTGAGAGGCGTAACTCAACGCCGAACTTTTTTTTTGTTTATATTCTTAAGAAATCTTAACAGTCCTGTCCGTGCCCATGTCCATAAACGTATTTTTTTAGGTTCACATTGTAGCCCGCATAAAGCAGGGCAGGCAGAGGGGGACCTAGTATTAAGACAGAAATCTCGAAACTTTACGTGTTGAGTGGCGGAACTCAGCGCTGCGCAATAAATAATTTATTAGATGTATTATTATTGTATAATAGAGGTATAACCCATTGGAGAAGAAACATGGTTAACTAAAAAGAACTCAACTATTTTTAAGTGGTCGTTTTGATCACATAACAGGGCTAATAGACAAAGGGAAATATCTAATCGGGCGTGATGGAGCCTTTTAAAGTTAGGAATGTTTCTTTTCCGCTGGACCGGAAGAGAAAGATGATAATATGAATTTTATGCTCATACCAGTTTAGTATATAAGTTCCCATAAACGATTTTATTAAGTAAAATTTATAAAAAAATAAGTAATTTTTTAGGCTGTCGTAAAGCAGCGGCTCAACGTCCGAATTTACAGACGACGGTTTTGGGTGCGATTCTTTCTCTGATTCAAGGAAATGAATTGGGACTTAGGGAATTTATAATAAATTCTATAGTTGAATACAAAATTTGACAGTCTCAAAGTTACATCTATTTTAGACAATTATCAAAGGAAAATTGCCTTCGAACAATTACAGAAACAATATTTAGTCTCCTTTTTTTTGGACAAATAGGAAGTAGTTCTTTGTCATTTATTTGAATACACCCACCTACTGGTGGTGCAGGGAGAATATTCTTGCCTGTATTCTCCCTAGTCATAGCTTCAATCCTAGTTTGAGTATCTTCCACTGTATTTTTTTTCAGTTTTTTACATCATTTATAACGAAATATTGCAATATGTAATAAAAAAAGATTCTGAATTCAAAAAGATCTGATAATCTAACATGAAGTTCAAGAAATAAAAAAGGATCTAAATTGTAAAAGAGATTTCTCTCTCCCTCTCTCTCTCTCTCTCTCTCTCTCTCTCTCTCTCTCTCTCTCGTGGGCTACCTGCGGCTACCTGTTACAGACTATCCAATATGTAAGCTCATTGCAGTAAGGTACAGAAAACGGCGATGCTTAAATTTGAAAATCAATGATAATAAACAGAATTTTGTATTTCGCGGTGTCTATGAGACTACCACGTCATTCGCAAAGGGTTAATACTAGGTTTCCTCTTTACCAAGTCCTTCACTCCTAGACTAGATTTAAGATATTATTTTAATTAACAAATATGTATTTCTATGTTAGGGTAACTATAATAAATTTGAAAATTACTAATAATTACATCAATAATTTCATTATAATGAAGATAAATTAAAAATTAATCACTTTTATCAGTTGTTATTAATAATTCTGTACTTTAGTGAATAATAGTAGTAACACAAGAAGCTACTTTATAAAAGAAACACCCATTTCTATTTTACAAACACGAAAGCATTTACCCTTGTTACTTACTCTTAAATAGCTATTTTAAAAATGCACGCAGCAAAGTGAATATTTAAACGGACCAACGGCAAGATGAAATTCTAGTGAACACCAGTAAAAGAAATATTTAAGTATCGCCGCATTGGAGCTGGTCGGCGGGAGCCGGGAACACTTAGGGACGTTTGCAAACGATTTTAATTTTAAAATACTATTTTATAACTGTCTACAGCGCTACAGTGTAGAGGTATTGTCGATATGTCCCACGTGATTTGGTTTAGAATTTTCCATTTGTATACAATAAAAATATTTGTATCGAGGTTTTTATGTAATCTTCCACCAGTATCAAAGATACTGTGTTTTCGAAGATCAACTGAGGTCTCCTCCTGCGTCTCTTACTACTCTTGTTTCATAAGCCTTTTTTTTACTTTCGCCGCTCATTTTCTCTACGTGCTCAAGCCACCTGAGCACGTTCTTCTTAAGTTCTTCTGTGGCGTTCTATTTATTTCTTCAGATAAACTAACGCCGTATACCCTTTGAGATTGCATCTTCATAGCTATGTTGACATTCTACCACCTTATCAATGCAGTAAAGGTATCGTTAATTTCAACACTAGCAGCAATAAAGCAAACGCATCCATTTCGTATCCACCGTTTCGACTAAAAATACTTTATTTGTTCTAATATTTTTCTATTTATCTTACATGAGGCCAGTCGTGGCGCAGAGGCACAGAGTGCGACTGTAAAATCGACTGGTTGTGGGTTCGATCCCCACTCGAGGAGATAAAATATTTACTTACGTTTATATTTTTATTTCTTCGCTCTGGTGTTAGGCAAAGCACGGTGTTGAGTTCCACCACTCAATAAGCAATGCCTCCAGAACTCGGCGGCAAGTGGGGAACGGTGTGTCTTAACACTAGGTTCCCTCTGCTTACACTGCTGTGTGCGGGATACAGCATGAAACTGATTTTTTTTTTTACATTTATCTTACATTCCGTCCTACCTTCAACTCTTTCAAATTCACCAATTGAATGAAATTTATTCGGAATTTTATTTCAGTACATATAGATTATAGACATACCTATGTGAATGGAGTTTAATCACGACAGTTCTAGGTTAGAATTCACAAGTATTGTGCAGGACAGGACACAGGACAGCAGTATCCATTTTAAGTACGTGTATAGATAGTTACGTATAATTATGTATGCATTTTTGTAGCTTTCCGTACATAGCAGGGTAAATAGAGAGAATGTGTTGAATTGTGGAACTCAACGCCTCGCTTTGTTTTGTTACCAGAACGCTTAAAACAAAATAATTTATTCCCCGGAGTGGAAATCGAACCGCCGCGCTTTGTCGCTGTACCATCAGCTATGTATGTCTCGTTTAAACAATATTTCATCATACATGAAAATATTAACTCAAAAATGCTAACTTTTATAAAATTTCTGCCAGTCTTGCGTGCCTTTTCGTGAGCAAAATTTAAATTTTTCAAAGCGTAAAATATAAAATCTTCGTTGAAACTATCACCCTACCGCAGGGAGATCCCTTAATATGGACCGAGGGCGTTCGTTAAGCTGCATTGTGTTTGAGTTTGCGACGTTGCTGTGAACATACATACGTACATACATACCTACATTGTGTGGTCGAACGCTTTATTTATTATAATATATAGGTTCACATTGTATCCCGCAAATCGCAGGGTAGGCAAAGGGAACCTAGTATTGAGATCCTCTATTCCCCATTTTACGCCTTTTTTTCGAGACATTGCATATGGAAAGCGGAGTGTTTCGTCTAGTAACCAGAGCGAGAAAATTAAAATAAATCATTTTCCTCAGTAAGACTCGTACCTACAACGATCACACTTACAATCTGGCGCTGCTGTATTGCTACGATGGGAGAAATTGAAAGTATTAAATAATTCACTACCCCGAATAGGAATCAAACGCACAACTGTTGCGTTTATAGTCACTTGTGCTTGTGCCACTGCACCACGGTGGCCTCATACTAACGTTCTAGTACTTACGACTAACTCAAACTTAAATTAAATCTTTTTTAACCAAGTTATACTTCTCAACCTACTTAGAATATAAACATGTTTAAATTACACGACTCCTTAAGACATAATTCACATTAAGCAAATGCTTAACCTGCATTAAATAATTTAAAAGGTCTTTTTTCATAAAAACGTAAAGTTATGAAAAAAAAAATACTTCACTCATTTTATGTACTTAATCCTAATAACTGCTTTTCCAACATTTAAACTTATGAATTTTATTTCAGTACATAAAAAATGTATTTTTGAAATTTTACTTTTTTGCATGTTGATATTTATTTTTCATTTTCCCGTTAAAATTATAATAGCAGGATAAAAGGAGACGTTCTTGCCTGATCGACGGGCAGCAAGTCGAAGTTACATTCCCATAGAGGACGCCGTTGCCGCCGTCGACATCCTCTTAAGCAACCGCGTAGTGCTTGCACTCTCTCGGATTTAGGCCAAAGGAACTAAGAACATTAATCTCAACTTTGAAAAAGAAAGAGAGATCATAATGTTACAACACTTCTCCGCTTCCTGCGGAATGTAAGACGTTGCGTATTGATTGGTAGATCATCACAGCAATTTGTCTTGCTAGAGAGACAAAATGAAAATGATTAATTGCCCCAAAAGAGGTTTGAACGGGCAACCATCGCACCAAGATGGCCTAAATATGCCTATTATAACATAACATAACGT
Organism: Heliconius hermathena; assembly: GCA_013403705.1. NCBI lineage: Eukaryota > Metazoa > Arthropoda > Insecta > Lepidoptera > Nymphalidae > Heliconius > Heliconius hermathena. The sequence goes on along the minus strand of JAAIXJ010000247.1, from coordinate 242,370 downwards.
TTCAGATTGGGCCACTGTAGTTTTCCTTTAGGCACCCACAGTGAAAAGGCTGTAGCGGCACAAAGTCTAAAAGCAAACGCGCTTGTAGTTCCAAAACGGTGAAATTCTTATGCTATGGTAACAAGACAAAGTGCGATGTTAAGTTCCGCCAATCTACAAGCAATTTTTCGAAAATTGGGCGAAAAGTGGGGAACAGATTTAAAACGGGACAACAAACGGAACTTAAAACTATTTTCCCTGTACCAAAAACAAGTCACTATTTTCACTACACGAACACTATAAAACAAAAGATTGAAACTATTATTAGCGCACATACATACATACAAATATATATATAGTTAACGCAAATTATCGACAGCACCGATCTGTCTGGGCAAAATCAACAGCCACAAAACGCAATACCCATTGATGTATGTATTTGGAGGGTGGCGACGTGCAATTATATAGGTGTTAGGTACGGAGACGAAACGTAGAATCTGTTTTAGTATATATCTAGATCAAAATCTAGGCTAGGTTTTTTTGTGGTAGTGTTTAGATTTTGTTATTTTTTTTTTAACAAATAATATTTTTAAACGTTAAATAATAACTACTGAAACGTATAAATGTAAATCCAATGAACTTTATTCACAAGACAATTTAAATTATAAATAAAAAACGTTCCCAAAAATAAATTCGAACTTAAACCCATAATATACTATTTAACACATACCACACAAAGACCAATCGTGGTGTAGGGACACACAGAGTGACTGTAAATCGACTGGTTGTGGGTTCGATCCCCACTCGAGGAGATGAAATATTTACTTAAATTTATATTTCTATTGCTTCGCTCTGGTGTCGAGACAAAGCGCGGTGTTGAGTTCTGCCACCCAGCACGCAATGCCTCCAGAATTCGGTAGAAAGTGGGGAACGGAGTGTCTTAACACTAGGTTCCCTCTGCCTACTCTCCTCTCCTCTCTGTGTGTAGGATACAGCGTGAAGCTGATTTATTTATTTGATTTAACACATACCAATTGGGCATACAAGACTTATTTGCAATCAACTTCACTAAAATTAAAAAAAAGGGCACAAATCAAATAAATGGCAAATTCAAATTCACCACTTCACATTCAAATCAACACTTTTATTATCTCCTGAACAATGAACACTTGTAAATTTCAATTCGCAATATATAATTATACTACCCTCACGGTTCCCACCCTTGGGCGAACAGACAGATGCACAGAAATGAAATTGCATTGGCTCCTCTGGGATGGACGAACGTGTTGTTTAAGATGCTAGATGCTGTTTACTTGGTGAATATTTAAAATTTTTGATTAAAATTTAATAAAATTTGTGTAGTTAAAATATTTGTATTGAGACCGTTGTGAGCGGCGGAAGTGTTTGACTGTATACGGAACGGTCGTGACTTCGAATTCGACCAATTTGTGGTTTCTTTCTAATAAAATAAACATTATTATTATTTCTTAGTTCTAGTAATGTATACAAGACAAGGCGCGGCGTTGATTATGTTTTATTTTACAAAAGCAATATAGTTTACAATTCGCGACGTTGAGTTCCACCATTTAATACGCAATGCCTTGAAAATGGGCGGAGAATAGGGACAGAGTGTCTTAATTCAGCTGATATACCTGTTGACTATAATTTGAACGTACGATCAAACGAACCACAAACCTTTCGGCAATTACTTATAATTATAGACTTTGACAAATAATAGACAGCCTATTATTGGGAAATTCCATGTTACTCTCAATTTAACCTGAAAGAAAACGGAATACTTAATCACTAGCTCTCCGTCCCTGCAAAAGTATATCACCAGACATATTACACTCATTCAATTAATCTACTTGTAAACCAAAACGGACGCACGAGCTCTAATAAGCCGCGTTGATGAATTTTAATACAATATTTCATTACACCCGTCCCAACTAAATACCCTGGCTTTGGTTTCATAAAACAATACAGATTACTCACTTCGCTGTAATAAATCTAAAATCTAACCACCTGAGCGGACTCTCCAGGAACACGGCAGACCAATGGAGACCATATAACATAGCTTTAAGAGCAATTTTGCACTGAAATATATACTTAAGAATAAGCGAATTAGCGTTCAAAGCATATACATTGCTAATTTATATATATCATTTGAAATTTAATACTATATTTTAAGGGATAGAGTTGAGAATTGCGCGTTAAGTGTTTTATCTTGTTAGTTATATTGAGAAATAGACGTTACGGGTGCGCTCGAAGGATCAATTTTGTTTGATCAAGCACTTTATGTTTACTGACGTCTAGCCCGGGCCGAGCTGGTATCCTGGGCAACCGACGCACCCCTCGGGGGGCTGCCGTATCCCCATCCTATGGCTGCACTTGCACAAATGTATTATTGCTGTAACACTCTAGTCTCTATCGCTTGGGTATAAGGGATGGAGCTGTGGGGTTTTCATTAATTGTTTTGACCGTCAATATTGGGCTTTGATTGGTATGACATTTTAGTTTAAAATCTGAGTTTTTTTGTAAAAACTTTGTGTAGGCATTTGCTAGATTAATGAAGCGGTTTTACCATTTACTCCCGCAACGGATTCCATTCCGATGATTGCAACATAATGACGTTTTTGACGTCCTTTATGCCGTTCATCGGGTACGGGAACGGTATTCGCGTTATATTTTTATTTTATTCAACAGGTTTATTTCTTTTATTGATTTTGGTAACAGGTGTATATAATATTTGTAGAGAGAATTTTTCAGTTTTAATTTTCATACGAATGAAATGTTTGTATTAAGTTTAATGCAACGTGCGTTTTATTCAGTGTATTTTATTAGCATGACGCTGTATGCTGGTGCATCAGAGAAGGCAGCAGAAACCTGGTGTTAATAAATGGAAAAGATCCTACTTTTATACTTATTTTTGAGACAGTTGCGTGTTGAGAAGTTCAGAGCGCAACGCCGCGATCTTTCTTGGGATCACAATACGCAATTGTACATAATTTATTAATTCGAGTGGGGAATCGAACCCACGAGCGATGCGTTTTTAATCAAATGACCTCAATTCAGCATGCTATATCTCACAGACTCAATCTAAAGAAAGCTTAAAAGCCTTTTAAGAACAAGACTACAACTCGCTTTTTGGGAAACGCCAATTAAGCCACACACAGTCGTCGCTTTGAGGAACTTTAAATTCGATCAGAACTAGAGTGCATTTCGTATTTAATATGTATATTTCTTAAATAAGAAAAAATATTTTGGAAAAGCTCACTTGCATATGTAACTGATTTTAAGCGATTTTCTTCGTTTCGAATCCTACTTCAGGGAGAATTAACTTTTATAATTTAGATTATGCTTTGGATGATTTAAAACAAAGAAACTGTTTTAGAATCTGTTAACAATATAACTTTAAATAAAATATTTCATTTTTGCTAGTGGGAATCGTACCTACAAACAGTCACGTTTACAGTCATACTTTGCGCTCCTGTGACACGACTGGCCTCTATATATTAAGTAGTAGCTGCTCACTCGCGGATTCGCCCGCAAACGACCATAATACTTTTATTATGCTGCATTTGCCAACAGATTGGTACATTCAATCACGAATAACAACAGCAACAAGCACTATGTGGCTGCTTGAGAGAATATCATCGGCGGCAAGGGCGTCCCCTGCTCGAGTCAAACCTAGGCTTGCGGCTGTAACAGAGCGTTGAATTATTTTAATTTTACATTTTCTCGATAAGTATACGTCCAAATTACATACTATTAAATCCGAAGTGTATATTCATAAAATTTCCTTGATCATAGAATAACTTTGGCTCGTAAGTTCTTATCTATGTCAAACAAAAAAACGGTAAAATAACACTTTCCAATTTTATTTTTTTTTTTGTCAAAAAATGCTTTATTGAGATTTATTTATAAGAGATAGATATACGGCGTCACAGACTTTTTTAAAACTAACAAAATGGAAAAAAAATCATGCAATGTGCTCATATATAATTAGCTACTTTTGCAGCAGACGCGCTTAAAGCAATTCGATGGCGTTCCTTATTGTTGTTATTTCGTTATTTAAGACTAAGACCGTAATGTCATATAGTCTATAGCACTCCTGAAGCCTGTAGCTTTTATGTAAAACCAACAAAAAGTAAATCAGACCAGTAGATCCAGAGATCTTAGCGTTTAAACAAACGAACAAACGAACGAACGAACGAACGAACGAACGAACGAACGAACGAACGAACGAACAAACAAACAAACAAACAAACAAACAAACAAACAAACAAACAAACAAACTGTTCCGCTTTATTATATTTTATATTCTATTGAGTATAAGCTCAGTACACATACAACACATTACACGAACAGATCTTGACACACATAAATATAAAATGACAAACGCCACGCGCAAATAAGCCCTATATTTAAAAATAGACTAAACCTTAGTTGTACGTAATATTTTAGGTCAATAGGCGACCAAAACTACTTGGTGAATTGTTCAAAAATCGACTCTAAAAAGCAAGAATTAAGATTTAAAATCACTTTGACACACAAAACACAGTAGAGGCCTCGTTATACTTAAAAACCCACTGAGGACCCGAGAACACTTCACAACTGGCAGTATTTCGCACTTTCAAAGTTCCAAAAAAAAAAATGATTTTTCTTATTTAATAGCCGTTTATTCTTTGGCGTTTAGAAACGCGTTTATGTTTAATTAAGTAACCTGTAAAATTTACTTTAGTATTGAAATGAAAAGGGAAACTACTTTGATAGTCTTTAAGAGTACTTAGCATTTTAAAAAAAATCAAATTAAATCAGCTTCACGCTGTATCCCGCACACAGCAGGGTAGGCAGAAGGAACCTAGTGTTAAGACACTCCGTTCCCCACTTTCTGCCAAATTCTGGAGGCATTGCGTGTTGAGGGCCAGAACTCAACGCAAAACTTAGCATTTTGATAGTAAATAATATCATTTTTACTTATTTAGAAAACGTATAAAAATTTGAACGTAGCGGTAGTCGAACCCGCGCCTCCTGGAAACCGACCAGACGGTCTGACCACTAAGCCATACGTTCTCAAGCTACGTCAAAAAATTTTATTCGCTTGTTACAACTTATTTATGTTGTTAGCATCTCTGTAGGTGATGTTTCCAGGAGCCGCGGATTCGAGTCCGGCTACGTTCAAATTTTTATACGTTTTCTAAATAATCATTTTTCTTTCCTAAGTGTGGAATAACATTTTCAAAATGTTAAAAATAATATAATTTTTCTTAATACAATAGCTTTTACTCCTCTAGACAGAGGGACCTAGTGTCAACAACACTCCATTCTCCACGCATCTTTTCTGCTTCGATTCTTTCGAGACATTGTGTTTTCATTTGACATTCGACTTTTTCGAGACATTGCGTGCTGAGTAGCGAAAATCAACACCTCTCATTATAAACCCATTGTACCCACGCTACAGTAAAACAAGAAGTTTTCCAGTATTAAATGTCCTCAATAAAAAAAAGTGCAAAACGAAATAATTTACCTATAAGTTAAATTTATCTTGTCAATATTCGAAATATATACGAATATTAATAAATGAAATTTCTCTAAATGAAGATAGAACCCGAAATCTCATTTACAATCAAACACTAACACACTGTGCCAAAATTATCACAAAATCCATACAAATATATATAAAATCATTTTTTTTATATGTAGTACGTATAATATAAGTATAACTATAGACGTCGTGGCGCAGTGGCATAGCGAGTGAATGTTAATGAGACAGTTGTGGGCTTTGATTCCCAATCGGGGGAACCAATTTCATATATATTATAGATTTTCATTTCCTCGTTCTGGTAACAAGATAAAGCGCGGCGTTGAATTCCGCCACTCAGCACGCACCGTCTCGGAAATTAGAGAACAGAGTGTCTCTATACTAGTTTCCTCTTCTCTATCTATATGTGGGATATAGCATGAAGCTAAAATAAAAAAATAAGTATAATTACATATAATTTATTATAAAAACACATTCGTTTGTTATTCATAAGCAGAAGAGGCGTAAAAATGTATACACGAGGGCGATAACGCACGCGTCGCACATAAACCACGTAAGAGCTAGTATTATATTATATTTTTATCACTCTGACATACACAAACAAACGTGTACTGCGACTGGGAGATATGTGAAGGTAAAGGTCACAGATTCGATTTTTGTAGAGAAAAAAAAATACTATTCACTTGCTCTATAGAAAATTTATATAAATATATTAAATAAAGTTAAAATTTGGCTTGCAGACACATAGACTACCTATGAGGGAGTGCAGAAAACAAAAAATTAAGAGATTAATTCTCTAAATTCCTACGAAAACTGGGTAAAACGGGATTTTCCATTTTTGACTGACTTCTCTAAAAGAAGGAGGTTAGATAAGGTCAGATCGAAACATTTTTTTTAATGTTTGTTAACTCAGAAATATGTTGGTGGATCGATTTTGATTATTCTTTTTTTATTTGAAAGCTATTACTTCCCGTGTGGTCCCATTTTAATTTCTTCCATTTCTAACAATGGTATCCATGAGAAAATGAGATCATGGACGATGGGATGGACGAATAACTCAATATACCGCCAACCGTTTTCAATGATTATTTTTTTATTGGAAAGGATCTCTCAAGGGTAGTTTATTAAAAAATGGATAGATTTTGATCCGGTTGAAATTGAAGAACTCGGTTTTTTTTAATTGTAATTATTTGCACTAATACGTCATAGAATCCAGTCGTGGCACAAGAGTGCAATTGTAAACTTGACAGGGTGTAGGTTTGAGGTAATTATATATTTTTATGCATTTTATCTATCTGATAATAAGACGCGGCGTTGAGTTTCCCCACTCAATAAGCAATGCCTTCTGAATTAACTTAACACTAGAATCCCAGGTTCCTTCCGCCAACCTTGCTATGTGCGAGATACAGCGTAAATCTAAAACAAAAGAGATTACACAAAACTGTTGCGTTACTGAGTGGCCCAACTTGAGCATTGAGTTGAGCTTGAGCTTTGAGCGTCTTGAGTGGTGGAAGTAGTATTTCATTTCCTCGATTGAGAATCGAACCCGCGAGCTGTCGTCTCACAATCACTCTCCCCTGCTCCACTACTGGCCTCAAGTTCTTGATTAGTTGTCGTACTTATTATAATTGACTAACTCGATTAATAATTAAAACATGTTTTCATAGAAACCTATTTAGTCTCGCTATTTACTTTCTAGTAATAGTTTCTTCTAATAGTTTGATGCTGCAGCATCCCGAAAGATAACAAATAATGTGTTTTCGCTAAACCAACCAAAATATAGTCTAAGTAAATCGAAGCGAAGCAATATACAATATACACCCTACACTACAAAACTCGAAACGAAAAAGAACCAAAAATTTAATTAATCAAAATACCTACAACCAAAATTTCAACATTGCCAATTAGGCACTCGGGGAACTCTCTGGCGCAGGAATATTGGACAGAGACGTACTTACCTATAAGAAAAAAGATCCTTAGGTGAAAATTAGTTCCCTAATTAAAAGACCCCGACCAACTTTCTTAGCGTAGACGGAGGTAGACGGAGAGACGGCGACAACAGACACCCCCTAATTACAATTTTAATATTACTTGTTGCTTACCGCAAAAATACAGGGACGCTGTTAATGTTTTACGAACAAAAATGACGTCGAACGTAAGAAACTTTGGTGGTGACACCGAAAAGAGCTGAATACAAGCAAATAAACACCTTATTTCTAGTACAGTAGAGAAGTGTCCAGATGTAAAATTCACATTTGTTTTCTGTACTTTATGAGATTCGTGGAATATAGCCTTTAATAGTCCGTTGGGGGATTCCCGTAACTTCCACTCGTAAAACGGGAGCCCGTAGGTTTCTAATTTTCGAGGTCTGTCAAATACCAGTAAGTACGCGGGGACTTTGCGACACTCCATCAAGTGAGAAAAACAAAAAACATTTTAATTAGATACTTTGTCATTATTATAAAGCTTTTGCGGTATATAATTTTGTTCTTATATTTTTATGATTTTTGTTTTTATACCTTTGGGAATATTTGAATAACTGCTATTCCCCTGCCCTGGTAGAGAAAGCGCGGCGTTGAGTTCCGCAACTAAAAACGCAATATCTCTAAAATTTACCTAAAACAGAGAACGGAATCTCTCTTTGCCTAATATATATCTACAAGAGAACTGAAACACTAAATTGTTAACATAAGAATAGGTCGAATCAAATCGATTTACCCTCTCGATATCGCCACCAGTCTCACAAGTTGTAAGAAGAAAAGCGACACGCTGACCAATTACTGTCATTTATCACAATGTCCCGGTAATGTATCGCTTGTGCCAATCGTCGTGGACTCTATACACTTGTCTTAGGTATAAAGTCTTTAGAGATTTTCTTTTATCTCATATTTTAGTGATATAGCGATTTTTTTAGTGATAGAATATTTTCTTTTAAGATTTTTTATTAATTAGATACTTTGCGTATTTTGCAAGACAGAATTTGGTGCGAAAGCTCTCCGTTCTGCTACCGACATGCCAAATTTGAACTTTCCAAGTCCAGTAATTTCGCCTATGTAATATGTCGGTTTAAATTCAATTTGATATATGCTTATATTAACATTCATATTTATCCCTCCCATACATTTGTATTATCCGAATACAATCCAAAAAGTCCTCTAAACAGAACGAGATACGTTTTTTTTCTAAAATTCGAAACATTGCGTGTTGATTTCCGCACCTTAACGCTACCATTCGACTTAATATAGCACTAAAATTTAATACTCATACGTACATACAGTCCTACGCTACATACACCTCACACACATATACTTATACATATATATTGCTTTCATATACATGTTGAGGCCAGTCGTGGCGCAGCGGCACGAGGTGTGACTGTAGAACCGACTGGTTGTGGGTTCGAGCCCCACTCGATGAGATGAAATATTTACTTAAATTTATATTTCCATTTCTTCGCTCTGGTGTCGAGGTTAAGCGCAGCGTTGAGTTCTGCCACTTCACACGCAATGCCTCCAGAATTCGGCAGAAAGCGGGGAACGGAGTGTCTTAACACTAGGTTCCCTCTGCCTACCCTACTGTGTAGCGTAACCCATACAGCGTGAAGGTGATTTATTTTTTTATATACATGTTTATACATGTTTATATACACACATACATTAACATTCGAATCCATACCTCCCATCCATTTAGATTATCAGTAACTAAAACACAAAATCCTACAATCCAAACGTTCCACTCGTACAGAACTTCAATTTGTCTGTCTGTTTAGAGCGCACCACGATTAAAGGGCGCACCGATGGAGGCGCACTTGGCTGTGTAATTGTCGAATATTATGCGCGGTCAGTTGGTTTTTAATTACATGTCCTACAATAGAGAATTTAGATGTGTTTAGAGGCCATTCGTTTACTAATTATTCTGTTTTCATTTCATTTCTCGTGCTGGTAACGAGGCAAAGCGCGGCGTTGAGTTGTGCCACTTAACACTGGAATGTGTAGAATTCGGCGAAATGTGGGGAAAGGTGGTGTCTTATTGTGAATGGAGTGTCTTAACACTGGGTATACAGGTTGTAACAGTATGTACCTTGGGTATAAGTTAAAAATAAATAAATAAAATAAAATATGCATGGCAAAACACATAAATAACATAGTTAATTATGAATAATACAAACTATATATTTATCATACCATATTAATCGAGACGAATCGAGACGAGTTCGTGTATTGTCGTCCCGAGTGTCGCGACCGTCGTTCTGTCTATATAGGTGGGTGCAGAACTCGGAAGGCAGCGGTCGAGTCGAACTCTTAAGTACTACGGTACTAATAAATATGATGCACATAAAGACTCGTACCAAGTATATTATAAATATAATATAATAATTCGAAGCCTATGATGGCACGATCTTTTAGGATCGAATTTCTTATAAAGGCAATATATGTGTAGGGGCGACACATATTGTGGATCCAAGTGATCTTTGACCAATATTATGATATTGAATGTTGCTTGACGTCGCGGAAGCTGACGTGATGGGCTTATGCGAACTGTTATAGCGACATTAACTATGTCGTGGCTGATGCCGTCTCGCAGTACGCTCGCGATACGTAAGCTATGCTTGTATGGCGTTGGTCATTGACATATTATATACCACTTCTACGACTTGGTATACGACTAGTAGGTGTGTGGTGCTATTTTATGTCCCAGCTCCGGTGTATGTAGTAGTGTCCGCCTGTCTCGTACGGGTGTGTGGTGCTATTTTATGTCCTGGAACTCTGGTGTATGTAGTAGTGTCCGCCTACGGTTCGAGACACGACTGTGGGGTGTGTGCCGTGCGTTTATTTAACATATCGGCCGCCTAGCGGTAGTGCGTTCGTTCCAACGACTTATATTGATCTCACAAATCAATCAACATCACGAATCACCATTCTAATACAATCTTAATATAAACAAGCGTAACAAGTACCTTCGGAAAGATCACACACAAACGTCTCGGAGGGTTCAACGATGACTGTAAAGCCACGGTCTGGTCGGAACTCACGGTGTAGGGGCGGGGCGGTGCCCGTACTCTTTCTTCCTTTTATTATAACTAGTTCGCAGTTATAGTGGAGAGGAAGATAGGACGCGCTCTTGGCTTTTCTTCGGACGAGCTTCGAGTTATGACAATGTCATATTGTCGAGTTTCCAGTTATCTAAATAACTGACACAAGAACAACTTCTGATGGCAAATATTATATCTTATTAAAGCGATACCTTCTAATGGCATAATATGGATGGAATGGAATTGAATTTTGGAATGGAATTCTTAATACTGTTACCTCTGAATCTCTAAAAGATTTTGGGTTCTTCACGATCATAACTATAAACGGTTCTAACCACTAGACACATCACGAGCCAAGGCATTATTTATTAAATAATATTTTCAAAGGAGTTTGGGATATCAGTTACAAGGTTACCTATGCTTACAGTTATATATTTTAAATGTAATTGTAATTTTAGCTTTGAGTACTGGAGGATACTTCTTTTTTATCGGCGATAGAGATACATCAGAGATCTAGAAGACTGACTAATACGGGTCTATTATCTACCCATGAATGTGGACTACTGCAAAATTGTTAAAACGTGATACAGGATTACAAAAATGTATAATACTCAAATATCACGTTTTAGTTTAAAATATATAACTTTCATTCAATTTTTTATCCAATTTTTCTTTTCCTCTGATACCGAGAGGCCAATTATGGCGCAGGGGCACAAAGTGTGACTGTAAAATCGACTGGTTGTGGGTTCGATCCCCACTCGAGGAAATAAAATATTTATTTACATTTATATTTTCATTTCTTCGCTCTGGTGTCGAGGCAAAGCGCGGCGTTGAGTTCCGCCACTCAACACGCAATGCCTCCAGAATTCGGCGGAAAGTGGGGAACGGAATGTCTTAACACTAGGTTTCCTCTGCCTACCCTGCTGTATGCGAGATACAGCGTGAAGCTGAACTCTGATACCGAGACAAAACGCGATGTTGAAATCCGCAACTGAACACACAACGCTTTTAGAATTCAGTGAAAGAATGACAACGGGAAATTAGTGTTTTAACACTAGGCTCCCAGGTTCCCTGTTCCCACCCATAATATAAGCGAGATACAGCGTTACGCTAAAAAAAAACAACAAGAAGCATTAATCTCCCAGCAAGCAAGCATTAGCAAAATTGCACATTGTAACAGAAATCGGCCTTAGGGGATGTTATTATTACGCATTAGTACAGACGACTGCTCGCGATCGATGCGCGTACGGCTTTAATTAAGGCTTCCCGGCCCTTGGGTAGATGGGTTTGATTGATACATAATTGACACCTTGTGGCGTGGTTGAGTGATTTGTAATATTGCCGTCTGTGTATGTGTGGTTGCAGATTCAAATTCGTTATAAGTTTTTTTTGTAGTTATTTTCAGCTTCACGCTTTTTTTCGCATGGAAAGTGTAGTGTATGCGGATATTAAATTTATCTTTTAGACATTTGTTTATTATTTACAGTCACTCATTCATACATACATTGAGAAGTAAGAACAGACAAACATAATCTCGTGCACAACACGTCTTACTACGAGAACCACCTGCGGTAGTAAACGTATTAGTTTAGTCTATCCATTGAGTTTGGCTACGAGCCTGTGGAATATATACTTAAGGCAAAAGACTGACTTTAGAGAAGGGTAGAAAGAACTTAGACTACTCAATTTCTTATAACTGGATAATATATAATTCATTTTGTAACGACATATTTGCAGTTTTCGAAATATTGCAAGAGATGCATTCGAAGTTTGTAAATGGTCTTTTTTATGGAAATGACAAAGCAAACTAGCGTGTTGGTCACCTGATGGTAAATCAACGACCAGAGGAGGAGGATTAAGGACGTCTATCTCCAGACGCGTTTTTTGAAGGTACCGAAGTCGAATCGACCTGGAAACACTGCCGTAGGTAGGCCATTCCACAGTTGCGTGGCGCGTGGAAGCAAGTTTCTACAAAACTGCACAGTAGTGGAGTGCCACGTATCCACATGGTGTGGATAATATTTGAGTTTATGATGTACAGTGCGGTTAGACAATAACAGAGATCATCGGGTCCTGAACGAATCGAACGGCTCTACTACTAGTAGTAGTAGAGACTTTAATATATCGCCTCATTTAATAATTGATTCGGAGTCATCTATCACACGACAGATCACAAAGGAGCCAAAACTTTCGCTTCAAGCTGTATCCGGCCTGTAGCGTGCAAGCAGAAAGAACCCAATGCTAAGATTGCGGTGAATCATCACCAAAATTAAAAATTATTCACTCCCCCTAAAAGAATACGAACTTACAATGGTCGCAAAAAATATACTAGGATTCTATACCACTTTGCCACGACGGCTCCAATTTTTTTTCTTGAACTAATTTTTCAGATCACGAAGGGAGCCAAGGGGTGGGGGTGGACTTTACAACGAGTATTTTTCTTTGAAACACTCCCAAACTTGATGTTTGTTTAGATCCTAAATTGCCTGCTTGATTTTTAGAAGAAAACGAGACGTGAATTTACTTGAGTGAAACGTTATTTACTTCAAAGTGATAAAGATCTGAGAAAAAATATTTATCTGTCGTTTTTAAGCACTTCTTTTAAAATCTACTTGTTACTATGAAAATAAATATACAGTACCAAAATCTAAAATAAATTCATACAACTTGGTATTTACACGTAGTTTGGGTGACAATAAAATGATATGATATCATCGAGCTGGTTTAATGATGATGCCAGGACCTGAATATAGGGCTTATTTTATTATTTAACTATTAAAATATATTCAAGGTAATTTCACTTAATTCTAGCTATGCTGCGATATTTACGCTACAGCCCCACGACGGTTCTTTTAAGCTTCGCGTTATATCCCTCACATAACACGATAGGCAGAGGGAACCTGAAAACCTAGTGTTAAGATATTTCGTTTTCAATTATAATATATACTTCCGCTCCCCACTATCCTTCGAATTTTGGCGTAGTGGAACTTTGTCATGATACCTGAGCGAGCAAAGAAACAAACAAATTCATTCTCCCACTAGGAATCAAACCCACAACCATCACGATTTCCACCACTGTGCCACTACGCCGCGTAGGCCTATATAACCAAAATAACCCTAAAATCTATAACCAAGTTAACCTCCCTTAACCCTAACCACGGTCCGATAATTACTCTACAGCTCTACGTAGAGCATTACACAAAATAAATTCCAACACGAGCTAGATACTGAAATTCAAAACTGTAAATGCGCCTTGGGGGATGAAAAAGTATTAAATCTGCTCCATTACCGGAACTTTGCTAACAATTTTGTCACGTAATGAAAATGAAATGAGAAATAATTTTGGATGTTGTAATTTTAAAAACGTATTTCTGCCACGTTTGTGAATATTTTTTATATATATATATATATATATATATATATATATATATATATATATATATATATATATATATATTTTTTTTTTGGTTCGTATTATATATTTATTAATTGGAGAGGATTTAGTGACAGTACAATGTGTACAGTTTATGATTTCACGCTTTATTACGTTTAAAGGTAGTTAGAACTTGGTGTTGAGACACTTCGATCACCGCTTTTCGGTCGAATTCGAGACAATGAGTGTTAGGTGATTGGCCTTAATGCCTCATTTTGATTTATTATGGTGGGCAAATGAAAACAATTCATTCTTTCAAGTGGAAAAAGAACCCAACACTATCGCCTTTATAGTAAGACGCTGCATGTTTATTGGGTACGCACCACGGTGGCCTCTATACGTATACATATACTAGTGAGCGCGCGCAGATTCGCCCGCTTATTTGCACCCTTAGGGGTGAATTCTAAAAAAACCACGAAACACGTGTTTAATAAAATATTTTTAACACTCTGAATTTAATTTTTTATAAAAATCGGTGGCCATTTAAAGATTTTTCCATATAAACTTTCAACCACAAACTACAAATAAAGATTTGTACCCTTAGGGAGTGAATTCTACAAAACCATGAAACACGTGTTCAATGCCGATTTAAAAAAATCCATACAAATTTTCAACCCCTATTTCATCCCTTTAGCGGTCAAATTTTTCAAAATCCCTTCTTAGTGGATGTCCAGATTATGAAAATAAACATCTGTCCAAATTTCACGTTTCTACCATCAACGGTTACGGCTGTGTGTGCCTTACCTCAGTCAGTCAGGTACGTATCCTTTTATATATATAGACTATATTGGTTGATGATCGCTATTAACAAAATCAGGTATCATCTTATTAACATTGTGAAAGAAAGGAAACAGAGAATGACTTTCATACAACAGCTGAAGGTTTTAACCCCACAATTTGCTTGTAAAATTTTGTCAGAAAACACGTCGTGTTTGGAAAATGGAAATCCATTCATAATTAAAGTAAAAAAAATATAATTAAATTAAACAATTAAACACTTGTCGTCGATCACAAGTTTTTTGTATAAACATTAAGATTTAAAATAGAAAATCCCCCTTTTTTCCCATTTCTATAAGTATTTCGAGAAATCCTTTTATAGGGGAGCACCTTACATTAACTGTATTACCTAAAGCCAAATTTCAAAGTTTCTAATACCAACAGTTCGTTTGTGCGTCGTCTGTGAGTCGTTCAGTAACGGAAGAGTTTAAAATTTATAAAAAAAAATGCTTCACGCTGTACATACCAGTGCATGCAGAGAGAACTTAGTGTTAAGACACTCTGTTCCCTACATTCAATCGATTCTTTTTTTCGAGACATTGAGTGTTGAGTTGAAATTTATAGATAGATAGGATTTTTTATAAATACACTGCAATGCACCTCTAAAGCGTAGTAAACGGTAATGGATGCATTCACAGTTTGAATTGAATCTCGAATAAAATCACCCGTTTCTGGGTCAGATACGGCGCAAACAAAAAGCCCAATTCAAATTGAAACTTAATAAAATTGTATTGAACATGCACTTTTTAAACAAACTTTTATAGTTTGTTAAAATCACAATGTTAATAATTTTTTTTTTTTTAAAAAACCGTCTTCCACCGGATTCCATGATCAGAACCTAACCAAACTTTCATAAAATTACCCTTGAAGTGTATCTTTTCCAATAAGAAAAGAATCATCGAAATTGATTCATGGCTTACTGAGTTATTCGTTTACTTGTCGCGCACATACTTAATGCAAATTTAAAACTTGAGGCCAGTCGTGGCGCAGTGGCACAGAGTGTGCCTGTAAATCGACTGGTTGTATGTTCGATCCTCACTCGAAGAGATGAAACATTTATTTACATTTTCATTTCTTCACTCTGGTGTCGAGGAGAAAGCGGCGTTGATTTTCGCCACTCAACACGCAATGCTTCCAGAAATTGGCGGAAAGTGGGGAACGGAGTGTCTTACCACTAGGTTTCCTCTGCCTACCTTGCTGTATGCGGGATACAGCGTGAAACTGATAAAAAAAAATATAATTTTCTCAAGGATATCATTGTGAGAAATGCACCATATTAAAATGAAACCACAAGGGAAGCACTAGCTTTCAAATAAAAAAAAAACATTAAAATCGGTTCACCCAGTCAAAAGTTCTGAGGTAACAAACATAAAAAAAATACAGTCGAATTGATAACCTCCTCCTCCTCCTTACAGAAGTAGGTTAAAAATTAATATGCGTGATGATTGTTTATTTTTTATTTTTATAACTTTCGATTATAAAGTCTTGTATAGGATAACTTTACCCAATACTAGATAGTACACGGCGTTGTGTTCCGCCAATTAAGAAGCAATGTCTTGAAAATTGGGCGGAAAGTGAAGAAACAAAGCAGGAAGGAGTACTTTTTTCTACCTTTTCTGC
Organism: Heliconius hermathena; assembly: GCA_013403705.1. NCBI lineage: Eukaryota > Metazoa > Arthropoda > Insecta > Lepidoptera > Nymphalidae > Heliconius > Heliconius hermathena. The sequence goes on along the minus strand of JAAIXJ010000247.1, from coordinate 225,984 downwards.
TTTGAGAGTAATACGAGAAGAGTGAAAATATCATATTTTATTTTATTTTTCAAATCAAAAAATATATATATGAAATATTTCATTTCCTTGAGTCGGACCCGAACCCACAACCAGTCGCATTTACAGTCACACCATTGTGCCCCTGCGCCACGACTGGCCTCCTCCTGGTATTTCTGTACGTAGTTATATCCGAGCTTCCAAGGTAAAAATATAAAAATTAGATGCTTTTTTGTATATCACAATGGTAATACCGTCCCGGGAATTCGCGACACGTATTGTAGCTTACCGTCTGTATTCCGCTGTGCTTTTGCCTATAGCTCAGGTGAATATTTTATGTTTCTAACTTAATATTTATATTTACATTATATTAAAATGTAAAAAAAAATCAGTTTCACGCTGGATCCCGCACACAGCAGAGTAGGCAGAGGGAACTAGTGTTAAAACACTCCGTTCCCCACTTACCGCCGAATTTTGGCGACATTGCGTGTTGAGTGGCAGAACTCAACGCCGCGCTTAGCATCGACACCAGAACGAAGAAATGGAAATATAAATTTAAGTAAATATTTCATCTCCTCGAGTGGAGATCGAACCTACAACCAGTCGGTTTTACAGTCACACTTTGTGTTGCTGCGCCACGACTGACCTTACTTATACTTATATATGTATAGGTATATGTACTTATAACACCTGTAGGGAGACCCGGCTTGGGCCAAATAAGCTTCTCTACGTGTCTAGAATGCTCAGGATGATATTAGCGCTATAATACACAAGCATTTAGTGTTTGATGAAGGTTGGGGAGATTTGGTGGCGAAAATAGTGTTTATTTGCTTCTGAGGTGGGGGATTGGGTTAATTAAATGCGTGGAAAAGCATGAGACAGGTTCTTTTATGTTTGCTTCACGCTGTAATCAGCATATTGCACGAGAAACAGAAGGAAAGTAGTATTAAGGGAATCTGTATGCGAGATACAGCATAAGAACAGAACAGCTAACCTAAAAAAAAATACTTAAAATTATATCTTCCTTTGTAAGCACTAGGTTCCCTCTGCCTACCCTACCGTGTGAAGAATACAGCGAGACGTCAAAAAAAGAAATAATAAATATTTTCTTCAAAAAAAAATCAGCTTAACGCTGTATCCCGCACACAGCAGGGTAGGCAGAGGGAACCTAGTATTAAGACACTCCGTTCCCCGCTTTCTGCCGAATTCTGGAGACATTACGTGTTTAATGGTAGAACTCAACGCCGCGCTTTGCCTCGAGACCAGTGCGAGGAAATGGAAATATAAATTTAAGTTACGTTAGTCACAGTCACACTTTGTGCCCCTCCGCCACGACTGGCCTCAAATACTTTCTTGAGTGAAAATAAATAATAATTTTATGCATACATACAACTATTATATAATTACATATTGGTTTACAACATAATTTGTTATATATTAAACATTAATTTCTTTATATTATGCAACATAATTTCATGTTTAGAGGCCAGTCGTGGCGCAGAGACACAAAGTATGACTGTAAATCGACTGGTTGTGGGTTCGATTCCTACTCGAGGAGATGAAATATTTACTTAAATTTATATTTCCATTTCTTCGCTATGGTGTCGAGGCAAAGCGCGGCGTTGAGCTCTGCCACTCAACACGCAATGCCCCCAGAATTCGGCAGAATGTGGGGACCAGAGTGTCTTAACACTAGGTTCCCTCTGCCTACCCTGCTGTGTACGAGATACAGGGTGAAGCTGATTTGATTTATTTTATTTTATAATTTTATGTATGTAAAATCAGAACGCCTTCCATTATAAAACTTATTCATCTAAGTTTCTAGGCCAGCGCGGTCGGGAAGCAATGAAAGGTAGTACCAAACGATGGTACTACCTTTCATTGCTTCCCGACCGTGCTGGGTAGTAGATAGGTTAGGCAATTGTGCCTATTGACGAGCAAATGTAACCTCCGACCGTGTAGTCTAACTGTGGGCGAATTAGCCTAGATCTAAAGCGAAGTGCATGTATAGGTTTTCCCATTTTGGTTATAGAAAGGCATTACTCTAAATAATCACTATGTTATCCAATTCCGGCCCAAACATTTATTTTTTACCAGTATTTCATACGCAAAAAATAGCTCAGACGAAATTAAAACCCAGATCTTATCAAAGGCCGTCGTGGCGCAGCGGCGCAGCGTGTGGCTGTACACATAACAGTTGTCAATTCTATTCTCGGGACTCGGGAGAATGAAATATTTTCACTTCGTCTCAGAGAAGACAAACCGCGGCATTGGGTTCCGCCAATCAACACACAATATCGAAAGTTAGGTGGAAAGTAGAGAACGGGGTATCTCAACACCGGGTCTCTTAGGACATGTTAAAAAAAAATAAGTATAGAGCCAAAACCTGCGCGGTTCTTGGTTTCACTATTTAATTATTAGTTTAGATTAACGCACAATTATTGACATACAATTAAAGTTATTGAAGAATATCCTTAATATATCCTATAGAAGAATAACCTTAATTAAAATTAAGATTTAATTTAATTTTAATTTAATTAAGGTTATTCTTCTAAAAGCTGTATTTTGCCTTATTAAACTAAATTAAGTCAGTACTCCTCAACGATTGTAATTATAATTTAATATTTCCTGTCAGATGGATACCATCACATTTCATTGCCCAGTGGCCGTACTAGCCTAGAAGCAAAATTTTAATATTCCACATACTAAATGTAGAGAAATATAAATAAAATTCATATAAATAAGTAATTTCACGTTTATCCACGGTACTCGAATCGAGTGGGGAAAAATTTCGTACCATTTATGTATGTAAAATCGTTGAGCATTTACGAGAATATGGCTCATATTTCTGTTCACGTATAAACTACACGAGCCAAGCTAAATATTTGTGGAAAATCCTCTTTTAAATACTATTAAATTTATAGTTTTTTTTCCTTTTTTTTTATTAAAATCGTATAAATTATGAAATGAATATTTATTAATATATTCAACAGCCGCATTAACAAACGTTAGTTTGATTTTTAAGTACGATCCTTTTTCTGCCCGCAGATGAGGAAAGAAAACCTAATGGACTACCCTTCTAATTCAGATTTCCACTTTCCACCTATACAACGTCATCATATTGTTTAATCGGATGATAGAGGATTACGTTACGTTTCAATTACATTAGGATGAAGAGGAAGTCAGTTTTCCTCATAACATTAAGAAGTCTCTCACCCTCATCTGATAAAACTAATTTTAAGATACACAGTTACACTGTATCCCAGCACACAACAGGGTAGGCAGAGGGAACCTAGAAACTTGGTGTTCATGCGCTCCCTTCCCATTAAGTCACTTCCGTACCCCACTTTCCATCAAATTTTGGAAGCATTGTGTTTTGAGTCGCGGNATATAGACTATATGTGTTTTTAGCGTGTTTTTTTTAAAAACGTTACCCGCTTCCGATTTCTAACAATATAATTATAAATTTCAAGGTAACGAATTTAATTAATCTAAAGATGTATCGTAAATATTTTTAATAAATATGAAAATAAAAGAATACAGACCGAATATCTGAAGGGTTATATCAAATTAAAATTGAAAAGAAAAAATGTGCTCTATTGGCTAGCTGGAAACGCCATTAATTAATAATTGAGGTAAACAGAAAAAAAACTACATCATGATATCATCTATTGAAATTAACAATACTGAATCAAAAATATACGTATATGAGCCCAGTCGTGGCGCAGGGGCTCAAGTGCGTGACTGTAAACGCGATATGTTGTGGGTTTGATTAAAATGGAGAACGGAGTATCTTAACACTTCTGCCTATTCAGTGTAAAGTTGAAAAAAATCTATACATTAATATAAATAAAGAAGTGTCTGTCCGTGATTTAAAAATAATCGTATTTTTAGTGGATATAGTTATTTACACGATATATAATCAAATAGTTTTAAACATTTTGTCTGTCTGTCCATTTTTTGTCTGAGTTAGTCTTGGAAACAACGATCTGATTTACGAGATTTTCACTGTTCGATAGAAAGTGCCACCCCTTTTTTTTATTCTAAACTTTTCTAATTAAATACTATAATTTTTGTTCGCAAACTATTTATTAAGCGTAAGTATAACAGTTAAGATAACCATACTAAAATAATCAAACAATTGTTATCTAAATACACTTAAAAAAATATATGAAATATTCATTTACTTCTAGCGGGCGAAGCCGCGCGCGGGCCGCTAGTCATAACTAAACTAAAATCGACAAAACAAGGCTATAGTCTTAATTAACATTCAGTTAATTTAACTAGAAAACATACTAATTATTACTGCCATTGACAGATTACCAGTATAGAAATACCGTGATATACAAAACGCGGTTAGCTATGGTTCTTTATACATACATACATATATGTATGTAGGGACCTTTGTTTCGTTTCGTTTGTAATGCCGAAACGAATAATGAATTCGACTATTCGCTAATCACGATCAAATGACAAAAGGCACAGGTTACGCACAAATAGATATATACGATGATAAGCGCCGAATGGCTTTGTGTAATAGATTTATGAAAGAGGTAAAACATTTTATTGCTCGGTCCTTCGAGCCGGATTCGATAAAATTGACTAAGTTGGCTTATCTATCATTTGTTTTGTGTAAGATGTATGTTTTTATGATTGTATACGTGTTTGTTTTGATAAATTTAAAGTTATTTAACAGATATTTTAGCATTTATCTTCGTACGTTATGTACAGATAAAATAAAATAAAAGTGGCATATTTGGCACAAATTTAATTAAAAGGGAGGAACATGAATTCAAATTCGATTTAGGTGCAATATGACCAATCGAATTTATTAACTAAATCTACAACGCTTCTAAGAAACGAACGAACGAAAAGATTGATCAAAAAATTCAAATAAATATAGAAACCAGAAATAATTTTGGAAACGGATAAAGAAAATGTCAACCAATCATCACAAAAATCAATACTTCACATATTAGATTGAACGTTAATCTGAAAAACGAAGTGAAAATAAAACCGGTTTCTGTCCATCACACTAATATTATCACGTCTCATTCAGCCTGTGTTCGATAATGGACGCGAATAAAGCAATCAGTAATCACGTCGGCACGAATGTGACAACGACAGCCTTTGTGAAGTACGTTTTAGTATCGAGAGAGATATTTGTGAATGGAAAAGATTTGAAAATTTTGTAACATTTTAAATGTTTGTATGTATTTTTTTGTCCGCACTCCTCGTACATTTCAGGATAGGCAAAGGGAACTTGAGGACCTAGTGTTAAAACACTCTGTTCACGTTAAGATATTTTCCTTCCCGACTTTCCGCCGAATTTTGGAGACATTACGTGTTGAGTGGCGGAACTCAACGCTACGCTTTGCCTCGTTACCAGAGCGAGGAAATATTGAAAATATTAAATATTTCATGAACTAAAATTTTATGTTTCTTTTAGAGTTTTTTTAAAATTCAAATCACCATCCACCATCTCATCTAAAGATAACAAACTAAATCCTTTAGAAATGTTTAAGTACGTCGATATCTCCTTGTATTCAAATATTCAATTTACAAAGTAGGGCGCAACACAATTAAGTGGCACGGCGCGCACAAACACCGTCGTAATCTGTTTTTGGATGATCGTTGTATTGAATAGAATCTATTTAAGGTTGTTAGTTCTTGTAGCGTTTTGAATGGAAACTCTTAATCAAAAGAAGCCAGACCTAGCTGAGGGCAGAAGTAAGTAAACAAGACAGGGTTGTGGGTTCCATTCTCTCTTGAGGAATCGAATTAAAATATTCCTCCTCAGAATTCAGCAGAAAATGGGCAATGTCTTAATACTAGGCTCCCAGGTTCTCTCTAGCTGCCTTGTTATGGGATACAGCGTAAAGAGAAAATTAAAAATATTTTTTGAAAAACAGTTGTAAATTTGACAGTATGTGCGATGGTTGTAGTTTCACTTCCCATTCTTAAGAAAAATTGCAAAAAAATATTCTCTGGTCTGGTATCCTTATACAAATTAAGCTTGAAATAAACTGATGTTTTTAAGCCCCCATCCATATATTGCATTTTGTCTCTTTAATAAGACGTCTAAGCAAAGCATAGGTTTTGAAATAACAACTCCACAAAAGGATGTACAAATTCAAATTCAATATGTTCTTTATTCAAATAGACTTTTGTAAGTACCTTTGAATCGAAGGAATATAATGCTACTACCGCCGCCGGCCCAGAAGGCAGTATTGCTGAGAAGAGCCTTACTACTTAGCATATATGTATAACATATCAAAGGCTACAACGTCTGTTACATATAAATAAATATTTAGTCTTAATTAACAATAACTGGCCAAGTACGAATCGGAATCGTCCACTGAAGGTTCCATACCAATTTTTAAATTGCAGTTCAATAACTTGGAAGTTTGAATAAAAATTAAGTTTTGAGAGAATGCCTTACAAAATGAGTGTATGCGCCGGTATACACTCATTTTATATGAAATTCTCTCTTTTTCTCTCTTTTTGCCAAGTTCCATGATCGTGGGCTTACGAGAAATACACAAATAGATTTTTAAAATTAATAGTTAATTTTAATTTCAACTAAAACCTCCTCCTCAACATAAATGGTCTTAAGAGGTGGCAGAAGCACAACAAAGTCATCTTATAAGGATTTTATTTTTTTTCTTTTTGAGTTACGGAATCCTAAAAATCGATTAAAAATTTTGTCCCCAACCAAAAACTGCCTCTACATAAACCAAACACTTTTTTCGTCCATATTACCAAAGAATTACGGGATTATAATTTCCTTTGGGGAAAAATTAAATTTCCTCGCGGATAGATTATTTCGCTTGTATTTGTGTACCCGGAGAACAGTGAATTAGCTTTCTTTGTTGTTTTAAGTTCGACGGTAATTCCCCTTCATTTCAATTCACGCTTTGACTTTTTCCATAATCATTTTCGTGATAAATGCGAAAGATTTTTTCCTACTGTATTTATTAGATTGTCTAACGTCAATTTGGCTCAGTTGGGACATATTTATTTAGGTACTACTTGACAATATTTAAATTAAAATATTTAGAATTAATAGAGTAGAAAATTTAAAATAATTTGAGATTTGGTCTAAGCGATCTTAGCAGTGGTGTTGGGATCGATTTGCATTTGATAGAATTATTTTAATTTTCTATCTCTGGTCAGACAACACGTGGCATTGAGATACGCAGTGTTAATAATTTGGGCAGAAGAATGGAGTTTCTCGATACTGGATTCCTTTTTTTATGCTATAAGCGCTATTTGATATTGAGATTCTTTTATCGAAGTTGCTTCTAATACAGATACAAAAAGATAAAAAAACACCACAACATTTAACCCTAGATAATGAAATACTCATGTAAAAAAATAATTAATTTTACCCACACCATACGAAAATATTATACAAAAACAATCATCATCATCATTATCATTATCAACCGAAAAATAGGCCGTAGGTCGTGGCGTAGCGGCAAACCATCTGAATGTAAATCCGACGGATGTGGGTTCGATTTCAATTCAGGAGTCCGAGGTGTCTTAACTCTATGTTTTACCCTTACCTTACACTTTGTACTTTCCTGATATTTTGAAACCATATATCTATATACAAACCAATTCATGCAAAAGACAGTCTAATCCAAACACAACCAACCTATATTACCAAAAACACCTTAACATAATATACAATTCTTCAGTTCCAACTCACTTCCCCGTTTCCACTTGACGAAATACAAGAGAGACGTATGTATGGACGTTACATTAAATTGTATGGGTGATAAAGTCGAAATGAAAAGAAAATACCAATATGAGGGTACAATGCGAGGGGGAAGCGGATTATTGCTTTCTATTCTCCAAAGAGTAATCTTTACTTAACTTCGTAATACGCAAGAATATTACTGCAACCAATTGTGGGTACCTGTATTTTTATATTGAACGTACAATTTTGAAAGGCGTATCTTGAAAAAATTGTATGATTGATCGTGGATTCCCATCGTAGAGTACAACTAAAAACTAAACTAAACTAGCTTCACGCTTTATGCCTAGCGGGGTGGTCAGAGAGAACGGAGCGCCAAACGCTACGGTCTCTACATACCTCTTTCGCCTCGTCCACTGTCATCAACCTCTTCATACATGCCCTCTAGGGGGATCTTCATGCTTTTTATGTGACCTTCCTCCAGTATCTTTGATACTGTGTACAACTATATGTTATATAACTCGTTCCATTCGGTAAAAATAGAATCTGCAATGATCACATTTACAGTCTCTACGGTAGCCTTTCAAATTTTTTTTTTAGCTTCACGCACATAGCATGGTAGGCAGAGGGAACCTGAGAACCTAATGTGAAGACATTCTGTTCCCACAAAGACACTTTTGTTCTCCTATTTTGCGTTCCGTTCCGGTGTGAAGGCCGCGCTTTGTCTCGTTACCAGAGCAAAGAAAATAAAATTATTAAATATTTCATTGTCTCGAGTGTCGCGTATGTTTGCCTGTCATATATACGGTCGCACACGTGTGCCTCTGCGCCATGAAAGGCCTCGTACATTTCTATAATAACACGAAAATTTACGTAAAACAGGTTTTTATTTTTTTTCGATTCACGCTTTATCCCTATCGGGGTAGACAGATAGAACAGAGCATCGAAACATCAGAGCTCTTTCACCTCGTCCTCTATCATGATACATGTTCTCCAGGGGATCGTCAAGATTTTTTACGTCGTGTAAAAAATCTTCCTCCAGTATTATCGACACTGAGCTGAGCAAATGAAATATTTTCCTAAATATCCACAGATAATATAAATAAAATTGAAAAAAGGTGTCTATTTTGTTATTCTATTCACTATTTATTTAGTCAAAGATAGAGATTTTTTAAATATATATATATATATATATATATATATATATATATATATATATATATATATATATATATATATTGAGACCGGTCGTGGCGCAGCGGCACGAGGTGTGACTGTAAAACCGACTGGTTGTGGGTTCGATCCCCACTCGAGGAGAGGAAATATTTACTTAAATTTATATTTCCATTTCTTCGCTCTGGTGTCGAGGTTAAGCGCGGCGTTGAGTTCTGCCACTCAACACGCAATGCCTCCAGAATTCGGCAGAAAGTGGGGAACGGAGTGTC
>JAAIXJ010000247.1:0-216748 GCA_013403705.1 Heliconius hermathena | reverse complement strand
TATATATATATATCTATCTTTGGTCAACCTTGGGCTTAGCAATCAATCACAACCAACTTCAACCAATCGATAAGCTACAGTAACCATACCTTTAACCAAAAAAAAAAACCAAAACAACCCCTTTGCCATCAAATAAAGAAATTTCACTGAAACACACAAATTTCGTTATAGATTATTTCAAAAAAACAAACGTAAAAACCTTTCATAAATATATTTGGGGTCTGTCCGTCAGTCGCCTGTCAGCGTTTGATATTATTTATCCGCGTAGAAAATTGGGGCAACATAAAAATAACAAAAATTACAGTAGGTATTTCTCTGGTGAAATACATTATTTTTTATATTTCGATCTTTCCAATTTTTCTTTGCCAGGTGAAGGTACGATTTTCTACGTTCATTATTAGAAAAGATTATTATTATTATAATTTCAAAATACAGTCCCGCACATAGGGGCAAGAGAGGAGAGAGGGAACCTGGAACCTGAACTGAACCTTCCGTGCCCCATTTTCCATTGAATTGTTATGGAATTTTGCGGTAAGTGGCGGAACTCAACGCCATTCATTGCCTTACGACTTAGCAAGGAAATGAAAATATTAAATATTTTATTCTCCAAAGTTAAGATTGAACCCCCAACTATTGAATTAGCATTCCGACAAAATGCCACTGCGCCACGACAGTATCATAATCTAAAATACCCCATTCTAATATCACTTTCGTACTATTTATTACCGATTCTAAGAAAAATGTATTGTTTCGACTAAAACCTACGAAATAATTTATTTCAACGAAACGAAATATAGTTCTAAATTCTTTTAATTAGTGGTTACAGTGTTTGGATAGAATATATTGAAATAACGTCATCGTGACGTGGTTGAACATTTTCTATGTTAAATGATTGTAGGTTCAATTCCTAAGTTAGGGAATTTATAACACGCTATTATTAGGTCAACTTGTAACTATATACTTATATATAGGTAAAAACATGAAAGTAATTGAATTTGACCCATTTGCAATATTTATATCAATCATGATGAAACTTGAGGCCAGTCGTGGCGCAGTGGCACGAAGTGTGACTGTAAAACCGACTCGTTGTGGGTTCGATCCCCACTCGAGGAGATGAAATATTTACTTAAATTTATATTTCCATTTCTTCGCTCTGGTGTCGAGGCTAAGCGCGGCATTGAGTTCTGCCACTCAACACGCAATGCCAGAATCCAGAATTCGGCAGAAAGTGGGGAACGGAGTGTCTTAACACTAGGTTCCCTCTGCCTACCCTGCTGTGTGCGGGATACAGCGTGAAGCTGATTTATGATGAAACTTGGCAGTTACAGGTAACTTATGTGTCAAAAATATGATTTCATCAAAACAATCTGATGATATTATAATATCTTTATTTCCCGCTCTGGTAACGAGGCGACGCGCAGTGTTAAGCTCCGCCGCTCTCCACGTAACGCCTTTAGAAAAACAACAGACTCCGCCCCACTGCACCATGTCGGCTTCTACTCTACGTCAGTTATTTTTAACATTATTTATTTATTGTACATAATATATATATATTGATAATATAGGTATGTGCGTTTATACTACACTATAAAAGTGTTCATGTATTAAAATTTAAACTCGACCTCAGTAGTTTGTCGTTTTATAGCACTCGTAACTAAAACATATGTCAAATTGAATATTTATAGTAAGTCTTCCCAATAAAATATACAGTATAAAAGTGTGCAGTTGCATAATTTTACCTTTCATTACAATTTTTTTAGAGAATATTATCTCATACTTAAAAAATATTTATTTAGAAAAGTATAGAAAATTCAACGTAGCGTTGACTCGAACTCCGAAACCGCTCCGCTGGAAATCGACCGCGAGTCGCGGGTTCCAGTCCCTTTACGTTAATATTTTCACACATTTTCTAAATAAGAATTTTTCTTTCCTAAGTGTGGAATAACACTTTAAAAGTGTTAAAAATATCTCATACTTATTCCCATATTATAGTTTTTATAAATAGCTTCAGTTTAAAGGTATCGTGGGTACGATTCATGTTTGATAATGGGAATTTCTATCTCTATTATTATTATAAAGTTTTGAAAGAAATATTGAAGACTGCCGTCGTGTCGCGGAGGTCGAAGCGTACGACTGTACTCGCGTAGTTATGGGTTCAATTACCATTCAGGGGAATGAAATATAGAATCTCTGCCTAACCTGCTACGCAGGAAAACGCGTGAAGCAGTTTTATTAAATTCATTTTTCTGCAAAATACGTTAGTTAGCATTAAAACCTACAACGTATACAAAACACATTAGCCGCAAAGCCTTATAACTTATATATGTATACAAAATTTAACAAAAATATTATTTACACCGCCCACTTTCCATGGAATAAGTAGCTTTTTTTCACCTGCTTTCTAACCACCCTTGGAAACATTGAATCGTCTACAGTTACGAAAATATATCTAACTCTTATTAGCTTACAATAAGGTCTAGAATCTTATAAAATATACGATTTGACGTGTAAAAATATCTTAGTACTTTCAATGTATTGGGGGAGGCATCAAGATTTAAGATCGATGCTCCGAGTATAACACCCTTACATTTTATGTTTCATTTTAATTTAAAATTATAACATTTTACGTTAGGGCGTCGAGTCTAATCGAATAAATCGTTAAAAAGGTAGCTACTTCATTTTTTTTTAATTAAATAATTTAAGCTTTGATCTAGTAACCCGTCTTGGCTTACTGGATCAAAATCAAAACATTACTTTTTCTAAATAATAATCAAAAAGGAGGACCTTTTAGATTATTTAGTGACCCCACCTAATGTAAAAACACTGAAGTCGACGTCTTGAAAGTTTTACGTGGTTTGAGTTCCGCTACATTCAAATTTTTATATGCCTACGGGCGTTCAGTTCCGCCACTTAGCGAAGCTTAACAAAGCAAATATAAAATAACTAAACATATAAGTATGATTGAATAAACATAAATAAAAAATCCTTCCTAATAACATTGTAATATAATAATATATTCAATATACAATTTAAAATAAATATAAATATAAAGATAAGATAAGATAATCCTATAGTAGAAAACAAAATTTGAATATCTATTATAATGCGACCAAATTCTACGACGTAGCACGTCTACGGTCGCGATCAAAAGAAGTCCTGTGGGCGGTGGAGACCTTTTAAACAAAGCTATTTCTGTATGTACATTCGGTATTTGGATCACTCGACAACGTCTTGAGACTTAAAATGTATAAAGTTTGTTATACACTGTTGAAAAACTAAAAATTCACATTTCTTTTGTAAATTCACATTTTTTAGTTTCATTTGTCGCAGTGTCTTGTATATAGGGTAGAGAAGGGTAAACTAGTATTAATATACACCGATACTTTGAGTTTTGAACGGCGTAACTCAACGCTGTGCTTTGTCTTTCTATCAGACTGAGAATTAATTCACTCCCCGCAAAATGGGATTAGGACCTATAACCGCTTTTTTGACGCCGATGTGCCGCTACGTTACGACGACCGCGACATGTTTAAAGTTATATTTAAACGTAGATCTTTTGAGATAAAAAGCGTACATTGTTTTCGTATTTTTCCTTTCCTTTCGTAGTCAGAGGGAGACTAGTGTTAAGACATTATCACCGACCAGATTTCGAGACATTGCGTGTTAAGGGGCGAAACTCAACGCCGAGCATAATTATTTATCTATATTATATATTATCTATTACTAGAACAACAAAACGAAAATAAATTTCATATTTAAATTATTAAATTTACAACATTTCTCCTGATATACGAAAATATAGAAACCTTAAGCCGTCCTAATCTCGTAGCAATTCAACCAGTACTATTTAATATCCTCATCTAAAAAATATTATGAATATATTTTTGCTACAATTTCTATGGTATTTTTATATAAATCTGGTTAGGAATATTGATCTTTTTTTTTTTTTATTTTATTTTATTTAACTTTTTCTCCTTTTTATTTTATTTAACTTATGTAGTTTAGGTGATGATACTGATATTAATATGGTATTATCAAGTTGGTCTGATGATGGAACCAGAATCTCTAAATAGTGGATGTCTTCAGAAAAACTCAAAGCGAAGTAAATGTAAATCAAAAATATATATTTGAGTTTTAAAGGAAGTATCCTTAAAATTGTGTATTTCTTTTAACTTCACAGTGTAGACACTTTCTTTCTCCACTTTCCGCCGAATTCTCGACGCATTGGATGCTGAGTGTCGGAACTCAACGCCGTGCTTTTTTATTTTTTTTTTTCGCCGCAGAGATTGAAGGCTTTTGGGCAGAGATTGAGGGCGAAGATTGAAAATAATAAATATTTTATTTCACCAAGTGAGAACCGAACCAAAATTTCACATACGCCCCCAAATTGAATTACTCGAAATTTCGTATACGACACCTAATATTATATAACAGAAAAAAGCAGCTTCACGCCTATTCTTTAGAGAGACGGAACCTACTCTAAACCCCATATACCGTCCAAATTTCCAGACTATCTGCCGACTTACTTTGTCTACCGAATCAGGAAAACTAAAATAAATATTTTAGTTTATTTTAGGAAAACTAAAATAAATAATTATTCCCAGAGGCAAGTCACGGCGCAGACTACTCACTACTACCTAGGCTCCCCCGGCCTATCCTGTATACGAAAATTAGCTTGAAGCTAAAAAAAAATCATACTTCCTACTAATCGAACCTAAAACCATTAAACAAGAACAGTACATAAGTACAGTAGGTACTTGCACATCATCAAGGTGGCAGGAAGTCTCGTAAATCAACGGGAAGGAAGAAATGTAAATGCTACTTTTTCCAATAATTCGCCCTCGCATCAATCAATTAAACTCCCCCATTCTTTGACTAAAAAGATATATTACGTTGAATTTTTTACTTTTTGTTTTACCTACCTTTGCTGCTTGGTTATTTCTTTTTATTTTTTTAGCATCACGCAAATCATGCACATAGCATATGTAGACAGGGGGAACCTGAGAAACCTGTGGAGAACAGAGTGTCTTAACACTAAGTTCCATTTGCCTACTCTGCTAAGTGGAAAAAAGCGAAAAGCTGCTTTACGTAAAATTCACATAATAAATTCCCAATATTTTTTATATAGACAAAAACAAAATAAAATGGAAATACAAATAAAAATACATACACAATCAAAATGATCATTAAAATCAAACGAAACGCTCACTCCATACGAGCCCTCACTAAAAATTAGTTCCAATTATCCCATAGAAACCAACGGCCCTGGAAAACATTAAAAGCTTTTAATTATTCTGAAAGCAGCCAACGGAAAACTCCTCACGTTGTTACATTGTTTACAATTTAAAGTATAAAATACACTGTTTCAGCTTCATTTAGAGACGGGGCATTGTTACATCGACAATGTTACCTTACTTTGTTTAATACTGGATCTGTAGAATAATGTATTTGTTTTGATGTGGTTTTTAAATGTGCTGAGTTTTTTTTTTATTTATATTTAGGGAATGAAAAAAAAATATAAAGCACAGCGTGGTATCTAATTTTGTTTAGGTATTGGTGCGGAAAATGGGCAACGGGATGTCTTAACATTAATTTCCCTATGCGTACACTGATTATTAATACTGGATCTATAGAATAATGTATTTGTTTTGATGTGGTTTTTAAATGTGTTGAGGATTTTTTAAATTTATATTTATGGAATGAAAAAAAAATAAAGCACAGCGTGGTATCTAGTTTTGTTTAGGAATTTGTGCATTAAATGGGCAATGGGATGTCTTAACATTAGCTTGCCTATGCGTACACTGATTGCCTGAAAAGGTGAAGTTTTTTTTATAAAATAAAAATACTTATCGGAAATTTCAAATAATATTTATATTTTAAAAATTTTCTATCAGCATTAGACTCAACGAGGAAGGAGTTTCTATAATGAAACGAATATAGCTCTACGTAAGTATGTAAAGTAGGTAAACTTGCTCCTCTAAATAAACCTTAGTTACTTCGAATGGAATTCAAATACCCAACCACCGCGTTAAACCGCACATCTCAACTATACCACAACCACCATCGAATATACAAAATATTTGCTAAAATAAAGTAAACACTATACTCTCAGCTCGGTTACGTCAAAACACGGCCGCAAACCAGAAACTAATTTAAAATGTGTATGAAGCAATCTCAAAGTTACCAACTCCGTTCTCCACATCAAAATCATTCTCACCGACCGGTAAAAAGGTGTCGGTAAATCCTCGATACAAAGCCGAAGTTAGCGGAAAGGGATGGCATTTTGGTGGTGTCGTCATATTTACTGGACCTCTATCGACTTACAGTATTGAAATAATTAATATTTTAAGTAAATGGTTTTTTTTACTACATTCGGTACGTTAAATATTTTTCAAAAATATATGGCATAATTTTTGACTATAATCTCAATAGTTCTGGGTTCGATTCCTACTCAAAGAAAAGAGTTATTTTTATTTCTTTGCTTTAGTAACAAGACAAACGGCAGCCTTGAGTTTCACTTCACAACACGCAATGTCTCAAAAATTGTGCGGTGCATGGGGAACGCAGGGTCTTAAAAGTAGGTTAGCTTTACCCTATTATAGGAAAAACGCGTGAAGCTATTTTTATTCATCAGTAAACAAATATTTTACAAGTCCTCCTTAACTATCCTTATATATGAGCCGCTCAATATTCCTAAATAAATATATAATAAGAACAAAATTTCAAGACTATTTTAATCGAAAATGCACACGATAAAATAATCCAAAAATACAAAAAACCATTAAATGTTAGTCAAAAGTTGTATGTGGGATGGTCTGAAGCATAAGGTTAAGATGCCTGCAACCTTTTATGTTTGAAACTTTTAAAACTTATATGGAGATTGCTGAGAGAGTAATAACTGAATTTTGTTACACTATGTTTTATTATTTTATTTCAAAAATAAAAAAAACCCTGACTTGTTTTTTGCGGAGTTTTGTAGAGCATATTTATATTTTTTATATAAAACTAAAATTATCTACATACTACAAATAAATAGAACTACTAGTTGGACCCGCAGTTTTGCTTGCGTGATATAAGATGTAAAGTGTGAAAATGTTGTTTTTCCACTTCCGTAGGAATTCCTAGAAAATATCTCTAGTATTACTTTTACTACCTAAACTTCTTAGCTTACATGCAAAAATACATTTACTTACTAAATTCAACAGCTTCAATTTTAACCACTCATTAATAAAAGACTACAAATACATTGATCATAATCATAAGCCTAAATTCTAGTACCTGACTTAAAGCCTACCGTAGAATATAAACACTGAAATAGCAAATCATTCAAGCAAACTTTAACATGCATATATTATAACTAAAAATATAATCTTCCCATCTCTTTTCATACACGTGTCAAAAAAATTAAATCAAAATATACTTAACCTTAATTTGTTAGTGGAGAAGAAAGTGTCTCAACACTATACTCTCTCTACCTTTTAAATTAAAGTTAAAAACTAAATATCTTCAAATCAAAATTTCAACCAATCTCTTACTTAACAAAACCTCTAACGTAATCCAATAAATCCCTACATAATAAATGACAATAGTATTTAGACCACAACGGCCCAGTTTATGTGTGAGCACCCTCCAGGATTGACTGTAACCAGAAGGCCGATGATAATGGAATCTCAATCAGGCGCGAAGCTATTGACGTTAAGACGTACACTAGCCATTGCTACAGCTTTCCCCGTCCGTGGGGAGAAACTACATTTGTTAAAATAAAAAATTAATTCTTTTTTTTTCTTCTTGTTTACACAAAGAGCTGAACTAATTGTCATATGATAAAAGAATGCCAATGATAAAAGAATTAACAAAATCGAACTAGGTAATCAGTAAAAAGAAATTTGAATATAGTGTATGACGAATTAAGAAATTTCTTCGCGTTTTTCGTCAGTTAAAAAAATCACGACCTATCGTACTTATTAATATTAATAAATTAAAAAAAAATTATTATCAATGTTAATTAGTTTTAAAAAAATCACTTTCGACTTATATATATACTCTCTGTTTAACAGAAACGAATAGTGTAAAGAAAATCGTTTTGAATATGCAAGAAAAGATTTTGAGTACATGAGTTCTTATGCGGGAAAAAGCGTGAAACGTGATTTACATATTTCTAACTTTAACTTTAAATTCAAATGGCAAAATTCTATTGTAGACCTACACGATACTAGTAAATCGATAAAGCCTTACCGAATGTAAGGAGACCCCGAAATAAATGAGGGCTTTAGCTCAAGTACCGTGTGAAATTGAGTTTTTTTTATGTTCTTGATGGTATATTATTTGGTGAAATAAGATTTAGGATTTGTTAGACATCTCACTTGTAGGCGATGACCGTGGTAGCGAGGAAATGTGTGATTGGAATCCATAATAGAAAGGATAATGGAGGTTTCTATTTTTGAAAAGCAAAGGAATGGAGTAAAAGGTATGGCATTGAGTTCCATCACTCAACACACAATACCTCGAAAATTCGACGGAAAATGAGGAGCAGAAGTGTCTTAGCAGTAGGTTCTCAGGTTTCTTTTGCCTACCATGTTATATGCGGAATACAACATAAAGCTAACAAAAGAAATACATTACGTTTAGATAATTCCTTATATGTTTAACCGTGCGCCGATATTTAAGTTATTGATGGAAATATGATATGATAAAATATTATCTCTATATATAATAAGACAGTAAAAATATTTTGTCTGTACATTTAGTAATTTTGACTGAAATGGATAGAGGGACACTTAAAAAGAATAATAGAAAGTAAAAAGATTTTTTTTTTAATTTCTTGTCTGTCTGTCTGTCTGTAGATATTTTTGTCCACATTTTTCTCTGAAAGTACTGAACCGATTAACTTGAAAATTTCACCAATTACTTTGTTTTAACTCAACTTAACTACTAAAGTTTGGATTATCAAAATCGGTTCATTAAAAAAAAAAGTTATCATCATTTGAATGAACTCAAGGCATTAGTTTGCTTGCGAATATTATATAGTAAGATTCTTGGCTAAAGAATGACATTCGAAACGTCTGGGTTATGTGATTGTTGATAAAAAATATACATTTTTGAAGCACTATTATATAATATTTCATACAATAAAGTAAACAAAATTGAATGTTAGTGGAGATTACCCTCATAGATCATAACAGTTAAGTTTAAGTCGTAATTAAATCAACACAGAGATAAAGAACGATCTTGAAAGAAATATCAAGTAAATATAAAGATTTTTTGGTTGGTTCGTCCGTATAATATATTTAATTAATTTAAAAACTGTACAGAAGTTAATATGCAATTATAGTTATTTTACAAAGAATATTATGAATCCTACAAATTAACAATTTAATATTTGGCTGTTTCTGAATGAGTAAATTCAATTATTCACTGACATCAGCACATTTAACAGAGTTTTAGAATTATGATGAGACGTATATTATATAGGTAAAAAGAACATAAAGTTACAAAAATATATACGTGTAATAAATAATTAGCTTTATGTATATTTTATAATTATCAAATATCAACAATGGTCGTATTTTTTTATTTAAAACAATCAAAAATTCTTTGACGTAATTGTCGTAGTAATACTTTAACGATAATGTCGTAAAAAAATCATATTAGAAGTCATTATAGTTATCAATCAATTGTGCTTATTAAATCAATAATCATGTATTTTAAGCGAGCGAAGCCGTGGGCGAGCCGCTAGTAGTTTGATATGAAAACAGAAATTTAAAAAGAAAATGTTTAAATTGTAAAACAAATGACGTATCCAAATTAACTATTATAATTCCCTAAACTGATTTCTAGTTCCGCTCTATTATTATTAACCAATATAGCAATCCGAAACGGCAGAAAAACTAAAAAAGGCATAAATTAGGGATTTGCGTAGTGCAGAGGAATAGGTCATCAAAATTTAAATATTTTCGTCGATTTTTAATAGAGACTCTGATTGTCAACCAGTAGCTAACTGAGTTTCAATATAGATTTTGGTTATAAAATAAAATCATCTTCATAGATTTGATTTTCCATTTACAAGTATACAGTTGAACTAGTTTTCAGTTTAATCCTCAGTACAGTTAGAACAAACGGAGTAACATACAAGAAAATTTCTCTATCTTTAATTTTCCAAAAAAAAAAAGTTGCAGATAAAACCCAATACTAAATAAACATTCAAAACGACGTCCCTACGTAAATACTTCAAACCTCAACTACAGCACCACAAAACATAAAACACCTTTCACACATCCCCCCCAACTAAGAAGTCGTAACATCCCATCCAACACCTACTGAACAGTAATGTCAGTCTGAATATTCCATTAGCGACAAAGAGGATAAATTATTCCACGAGTGGAAATTAGGTGAACACTCGAGGTGATTAAATGTGGTGTGGAAAATTGTTACTCTTATGTTGGCTGATTCCGCTTTTTGCTGTTGGAGACAGGTTTTTATGGAATTGTTAAGATTTTTTCTTTTCATTTAGTAGAAGTGCATAATAGTCTCGTTAATTATTTCGTTGGATTTCTTTTTTTTTTTTTTTGAAGATGTTAATTGTGAATTTGCTGTAGTGATAAATTATAGAATATCCGTAGGTAATAAATTGTTAGTGATTTACAAATGTAATGTGCTTTTTTAATACAAATACACGTACGTTATTGTATATTTTGATATTGTATATAATCTCTGTATTGTATATAATCTCTGATAATGTATTGAAACAACGCGGCTTACAACGCTGAAATTTGGAAGGAAGGTTTTTTGGAAAATATGGAGGAGCACTAAGTGGATGTCCCGAAATTTCTACTAAAACCCATGGATTCGTTTCATGGTTCACGCAACAGAAGCTGGGGGCTGATGACTTATATACAATTCATTTAATTTTCTTATTGGTACAGAATAATTGCTTCTTCTCACTATCTATGTATCCTTTTATCACTTGTTTTATCATAACTAAAGCATATTATTCTAAGAGAATATAATCGTACAAATACACATCCAAAAAATCTTTACGATAACGTGTAAACAAGTTACATCATCGTAGGAATTTGTTTTCGGAAGTTTCACAAGGTCTGATTAGTGGGTGTTGCGGGTCTTTTGATTCTTGTGAAAACCGGATATTCCTGCGCTCGTTAGAATCAGTGCGAATTTACAAAATATGTACAATGTATGTATGTAAATGTGGTTACGTTTCTCAAAAAGATTGCCCGAAATAGAAAAAGGGTTGATGAACGATTTTGTTATTTTTAGTGCCTACCTACGCATAATGATATAATAAGATGGAATGAGTATTCTATTTTTCAGGAGGAGGAAAGTAATTTATTTTACACATAAATATGTCAAAATGAATCTTAATTTTAAGCTATGTAATGATAAAATTGAAAAAAATACTTACTATTAGTGTTATGTATTATTTTAGCTCATGAAAGTGATTAGGATGATTGTTGTAATTTTGTGACTTAAACCGTCGATTTATGTAACTAGTAACGTAGTTTGAGTAAAAACTTACCAATCTATCCACCAAAAATATTTCTTCGCTCACTTACCTGAAATAAAAAATACATAGGTATATAAAAATATATATGTATATTTATATCAGAAAATGTGTTGCGGCGTTGAGCTCTGCCTGCTCAACACGCAATGCCTCCAGAATTCGGCAGAAAGTGGGGAACGGAGTGTCTTAACACTAGGTTCCCTCTGCCTACCCTGCAGTGTGCGGGATACAGCGTGAAGCTGATAGAAAATGTGTTATTGTATTGTTTTTTTTAACATTGTATTCCTTAAATAGATGATTTAACCTAGCGTTAAGATACTCCGTTTCCCACTTATCGCATAATTTTTTTATTCACTTTTCGATTTTTGAATGGCGGATATAACGCCGCGCTATATCTTATAAATCTGGATAACACGAGGAAATAAAATAATAAATTTCACCACATCTAATTACAGTTGCACTATAAAGAACTCCGGCATTATTATATAGGCACTTATTTACAAACACACATACATTCCACTCATTTCCATACAACTACGAGTATAATATGATTACACCAGTCCCAAGTGTTTCTCGCGTCATTTAAAATGTACAATAGGTTAGATTTGAGCCCCTTTGTGTGATAGGGTCTGGATATTCGGTCTGGGGCGAAGAGTGCCTAAATTGTAAATGACACATAATGGATCACTTTTACAAATGTACTAACTATAGGTCACTATTCTCAAGTTATACTATAATAATTTTTCTAAAATAAATATTTAAAGCAATTGTGTATGTTTAAATTAATTAGATAAAATGTGTTTAAAAGAAATATTTTGTGTAATTACCGAAAAATAAAAATATTGTGTAACATTTTATTTTTTAATATTTATTAACCCACAATTTTATTCTGTAAGGTCATCGTGATGAATCTTAACATATATTTACATATTTATAGAAACTAATAGTATATTTTAGTTCTAGAGAGTACGTGTATCAACTAAAAATAGCACAAAAATTTTATGTGGACATTAGTTAATTTTATAAAACATAATTAATATAAACTAGTAACCATTTCTCTAAAAATACACATTATATATAGTAAAATGTACCTAAAATCCCAGCTTAATAAGCTTATTACATTAAACTAACAAAACTATTCATATTTGAGTTCATTGGTTCAAATTCAAATAGTTTAATAATTGGATCACTTATCGAACACTCGAAACTATAATCTCGTTATGTTCTTTAAGAAATATAAAAGCTGAGGCGATATTGATTTCGAAGTATTCGAGAATACTCCTCTAGCCTCCACTAATAAATGCAGGAGGGTTACGACTCTTACGTTTTCCACGAGTGTTTTATCGATATATTTTATTCAATACCTTTTAAATAATTAATCTGAAATCTATATGAGTTTGGGAACAGGATTTAGGTTTAGGTACATTTTGGTACTGAAATATTTTAATTCTTAATGAAGTGGTTTTGATAACATTTTATCTTATTAAATTAAAAGATGGCAGTTGTTGTCTTGACGACTTGACTAAGGCAACGGTTACCGCAGTCAACGTGGCTAAAGAACGTGGATAAATACGGGCAAAATATGAACTAATCTTTCTAAGCACAGCTGCACAAGCACAAATGTGCTATGGGACAACTCTGACTATAAATGCAACAGTTTTGGCATCCTACTCGTGGGAGTGGTTATATTTAAATTATTTTCATTTTAATGGTAACGATGTATCTAACACTAGATTGCTGCCTGCCCTGAAATGTGCGGGATACAGCGTGAAAGTAAAAAACAAATCACGTTTATCGTTTCGACGTAACTCAGTGCATCTGTGGTAAGTGTTACCACGGACACTAAGAATATGTCGTAGTGATTTCCATTTAAAGTAAAAGCTAGTAATATAAATAAATCCTGTTTCTTACCCTAAAAATCCTTTCATTTCAAAAATTTAAGAATGCAAGAAGTAAAAGGAAATAAAAGTAAATAATTTCCAGCGCCATGAAATAACCTATTACTAGGTTCAACTTGAGAAAAGTTAGTATTGCATTTTAAAATAAATCTACCAACGAATTTCCTACGTTGGGTCTTGAAAAGTCCATATAATATAGTAAATGTGACCTGTGATAAAACGATAGTGAGCCGCAGATTTAAAATCACGTGAGAACGTTTTAGGTTCGATTCCTACCCGGGGAAATGATCTCTGCTCTCACATCACATCATCACTCTGCCCATCCTGCTATATGCGGGATACAGCGTGAAAAAAAATATTAATTTGATTTCGTGCGTGAATTTTAAATGAATGTAGAAAACCTCGACGTGACCTTATATAGGATAGATTGTGTAGTATTATCTTCAGCTTTTAAATATATTAGTCAATTAAATAATTTTCCCGTACAGCAGGAAAAATACACTCTGTTCCCGACTAATCGCTCAATTTTCGAGACATTTCGTATTCAGTGGCGGCACTTAACGCTGTCTTCCGGAGCAACAAAAAAACATTTGACCAGGTGAAAGGAACCCATAATTATCTTGTTTACAGTCAAATTACACATTCAAATCATTGCAGGGTAGGCAGAAGGAACCCGGAAATCTAGTGTTAAGACACTCTGTTCCCTCTAAGATACATCCGTTCCCCACTTTCCACCGAAATCTGGAGACATTACATGTTGAGTGGCGCTTTGCCGTTAAATTTCCTTCCAACTTCCTCGAATGAGAATCGAACTTATGATCTGTCGCATTGTAGGCTTGTGCCCTTGAACTGGCCTCATTATTAGCCCGAATAAATCATTGTAATTTAAATTTAAATATTCCCAAAGGTCACAACTACCGTCTTAAAGAAGAAAAGCTATGAAAATTTTACGATCAAAAGCTTAACTTCACATTAACAGTGAAAGCTGAACTAATATCCTGCTAACATGAAGTGTACAAGAGACCTCACTTCTGGCGCCAGGCCAACTGAATAGGCAACAATGGGTGGTTTTACTGTGAAAATATCAAATTTAATACCTGAATGTATTTGTATATTTTAAAATAATTTCGTTTTCTTATTTTAATTAAGGGGCAGCCTGATAGTTGTGGGTTCTATTATCATTCAGGAGTATGATTGTATTTAAATAATTTCGAGGTTCCCGCTCTAGGGGTCAAAGCGCGGCGTTAAGTTTCGCTAATTTGCGCAAAACGTGAGGACACTCAACACGCAATGCCTCGAAAAATTCAGCGGAAAGTGAGGAACGGAGTGTCTTAACACTAAACTCAATCTGCCTACCCTGCTGTGTTCGAAATACAGCGTGAAGTGGGTTAAAAAAAACCTTACCTAACTTACTATCTGTACTTCCAATAAATTATCCACAACTGACAATCTCACTACTTCACACTGACGCCAATGACCGTTTTATGAGTGTAAAATCGTAGCGCGGTAATCAAATGCTTAATTAAGGGCTCGGTTACAGGATGGAATCGTTTCATATCCCTTTTTATCTTTTTTCTGAGTTTCATCCGCTTTTTTTATCCTATTTTTTTTATTTGAGTATAACAAATCTGTTTTAATTAATATAATTTAGCGTCACACTATATCCCGCATATAGGAGGGTAAGCATAGCGAACCTTTGAACTTAGAGTTATGGCACTCCGTTTCAAATAAGACACTTTAGTACTCGATTTTCCGTCGATTTGCGTGATGAGTGGCGAAACTGAACACAGCGCTTTGCCACAACGCACCGTCAAAACGAAGATATGAAAACATACATATTTCATTTCCTCCAGTGGAAATCGAACCCATAATCTGTCGCGTGTACAGTCGCAAATCTGTGCTGCGCCACAACTGACTGATAATAAAAATAATATAATTTTGCAATATTTTTTATTTATATAGATTTAAAGCCTTGAATAAACCAAATTCCATCAAAGCAAAACCACAGACAGAAACTAGTTCTTCAATAAAATCGACCAGCTACAGCATTGCATTGAGGAAATGCGATTTTTCCTTTAACAGTTACGTTTTCTGCAACTGTAGGGTTGTATTGGGCGTTATTGGACCGTAGTGAATTATACAAGTGGCCTCTCGCTACGCCGCATTCGAGTGTAAATGGAAATATTCTGTGTACACGAAGGAAGTTACTGTTGGAATATTCAATTTTCTATTTTAGATTAGAAAAAGAAAAGAAAAGAAAGAAAATGTAAGATATTTTATTAACGTAGCGCGGTTTGAATCTGCTACTCTGGAAAATTGTTTCTAATTCCGCTATTAACTTAAGTACATGTTTTACAAACGTTAAAAATTTGTAGAAACTGTGAAATGCCTGTAGATAGTTGTGGGTTCGATATTTATACGAGGATATTTCTTTCTAATAATTGATAGAGTAGGAGTCAGTCACCTCGAATGAATGGTAAGGGTAGTGCCGTAACTCTCCCTTTCCTGCCTACTCTGATAACTGCATAAAATATATAAAAATATAAAGGCATTTTAATCATTTAGGTAGTCTTAATTTATGTTATTATAATATTATTTATTTTTCTTTGTGTAGTTAGAGAGGGAGAAGATATTATTTTTTTACATAGCCCGTTGTATAGGGCAACTCAACGTCACATTGTCTTGGCATAACGAGGTAATGAAAATGATCCAATGATGAATCTTAATTGAACCCACAACCATCTCGTTTACAGTGCAACACGAGGGCCTAATTGTAATACTTGGTTGGACCATAACCTTAATCCTATAAAACGTCCATTTACTTGTTTATATGTTTGTTTTCTATTTGTACATACAACTCGTCTTCACAATTACTGGCTCGCATCCAAATATTGTTATAAATTATGATATAACAGAGTAAATGTTCTCAGAGACGTTTCGTGTGAGGGCACTTTCGACCTCTAAGCCCTCGAGGGCACATCAAGGTGGAAATTATATAATGTGAAATCTATATAATGTCGACAAAAGATTTTTCTTTTTGAATGAATCTTATGAATACCTGCTTTGAATATTTTTTTAGTTGAAATAACTGGAAAAAATATTATTTATTTGAGGCTTTTTAAGAAATTATTTTTAAGAAATTATATAAAGAAATTATTTATTTATTTAAGGCTTTTTAAGAAATTATATAAAAAATAAACTGACTAGGCTTATATAGAATATCGGTACATTGAAAATCAAATAGAAAATATACTCTTAACAATTCAAAACATATAAAATTAAACCGAAATAAAATTTAAACAACCCTTGATATATTTTACACCAACCCCCTAAAATTTAGGGCTCGCGTTAATTATTTCTGAAACATTTTAGATTTGAAAATAAGGATCATTTCCTCGAAAAACCGAATGGCCCTATAAATTGTCCGTATCGCGCTTCAGGATTGTAATCCAGTCTTTAATTAGTTGAAAATAAGGCGGTGATATTAGGAAGGTTCCACCTGCCTGATAACGGTTGAATATTTTAAGCTGGCAAGGCTACCGTCTTGTAAAGTGGTCACAGATAGAAATACTGTTGTTGCGTATTCGATATATAATGTTACAGTAGTGGTTTGAATATGATAAAAGGTACTGAGTTACGTGCTAATTATACTATTTATTTATTTTACTTCCCGCTATATCCCACACATAGTGAGGTAAGTCTTAAGGCACGTCGTTCAAACTAAGACACTTCCGTTCTTCATTTTCCGCGGAATTGTGGAGGTATTGAGTGTTGAGTGGCGGAACTCAACACCACGCTTTGCATCGTTCAAAAAGTGAGAATAAAAATATTAATTATTTCATTTCCTTGAGTAGGAATCGAATCCACAACCTATCACATTGGGGACACATGCTTGTGTCTCTGCGTCGTGGCTGGTCTCGTTATATTTATATTATAATATAGAATTCAAACTCAACATAAATTAAATATTATAGTCATTCACCGAATGAGAATAGAATCCACTACTGCACTACGTCAGCCTCAACACGCAATGTCAAAAATTTTACGGAAAGTCAAGAAGGGATTGTCTTATTAACACGAGGTGCTTTGTTGCTACCCTATTACATGCGGAGCACAGCGTGAAACGCTTTTTCCCGTATAAATATATAGCGTGCGGGAAAACGCGTGAATTTACTTTATTTTACACAATAAGCTACTCTAACGGTGCCAAATTGTTAACTTTAATTTGCAGGACGGTGGCATTGGCAAATTCGATTACCGTGACGTCTTCAAGAAAAACGAGAAATCCATCTAAGGAAATGGAATTTAAGGCAACTCCGTCCCCTCGATTCTGCGGCCTTATCCTGCAGGAGTGTTGCCTTAATTTAGCTTTGTTAACATATTTTACACCCAGTTATTTATTTTTATCAAAGAATGATTTTTTGCCCAATATTTAAAAAAAATATAATATTTAAAAAAGATATGACTTTTAATTAAAAAATAAAATAAATCTGCTTCATGCTGTACCCCACACACGCTTCACGCTGTACCCCACACCTAATGTCAAGACACCATTCACCATTTTCCGCCGAGTTCTGGAGGCATTGCGTGTTGAGTGGCGGAACTGAACACCGCGCTTTGACTTGCCACCAGAGCGAAGAAATGAAAATATGAAGATAAATAAATATTTCATATCCTCGAGTAAGGATCGAACCCACAACCAGTCGATTTTACAGTCATACTCTGTGCCTCTGCGCCACGACTGGCCTCGAAATAATTCAATGTCCTCTTGGTGAAATTAATTATTTTCATTTCCTCGCTGTAGTAGACAAAGAGTGGCGTTAAGTTCCACCACTCAATACGCACTAACTCGGATTCGGGTGGAAAATGTCTTAACAGTAAAGACTTTTGAGAATTCCGTTAAATACGAGGTAATGCGAGGGATATAAAAGAAAAAACTAATGCCTTGAGAATACGGCGGAAAGTGGGGAACCGAAGTGCCTCAATAGGAACGGTGTGTATTAACAGCAGCTTCCCAGGTTCCCTATAGTATGTACATTAATTATTGCTTTGTGTGAGATACAGCGTGTAGCTAAAAAAATATAATTCATTTTGAAGTAGTTCAGTATCATCAGCTTAGTTCTTTTATAAGAAGAATCTAGTCACTACGATTCTTTTTTAGCTTGACGCTTTATCCCTTAGACTATAGCAGCAGGTAGAAATAATCTTAAATATAAGATACTGAGTATACTACTTTCTGTCCAATTTTCGACTAATTGTATGCTGAATGGCAGGACTCAACGCCGCGCTTTGTCTTAGCCTAAATAATAAAAAAAAATCATTCGCCCGAATGAAAATCAGATCCACTCACAACATTTACAGTTAAAACCTGTTCCACTTCATCACAACGGCCATATATTTTTTTTTCTATTCTAGTATTAGTATTAAGAGACTCTGTACTATATTGTAATATGTAAAATACATAAGTTTTATACAAATCCTACAAAAACAATATTCAAAAGGAAAATACAGGACCGTTCAATTATCTAATTTAATATCGAATTGCGTTCTCAGATTATATTAGAAACGACGACGGTGTTCTATTACATTGAATGTAATCTGGAGAAAATCATTGTGATTTATAATTCTATGGATAAGAGCCATTGTGGACTGTAAATTAAAAATGGCTGTGGGTTCGATTATCACTCCACTTAATTTTTTTAAAAGTTGTTAAGACACTGCGTTCCCCATTTTCCATCTAATTTTCCAGATATTACATGTTGAGTGGCGGAACTTAACGCCACGTTTCGTCAATAGCAAAGAAATAAAAAAATAAATGCCCTCGAGTGAGGATTGACACCACAAGTGTTTCTGACGATGACCTCATCGATTATATTAATTTCTCAGAATTATTTCTTCGATCTTCTTTGATCATTCTTTAGTACCAAGACACTTCGTTCTTCGCCGTATGCCTTAATTTCATTATTAAGAGTAGAATTTTCGTAATTGTAACATCTAGCTATTATATTCAATATTATTTAATTCATAATATACATATCTTGGTTTTATATAAGGTCTTCGGTTCCATTTTCACCCTCTCGTTCTAATAACGAGGCTAAGCGCGGTGTTGAGTTCCAACACTTAAAACACAATGCTTCAAGAATTCGGCGAAGAGGACGAAAGGAAGTATATTAATGGGGAACGCAATGTCTTAACTAACTACTCCACAAAAGGAAACATTTAATGTCTAAACATAGAAAATTTAAACAATATGATCAATAGTGGGCGTCGACGTACGGATAACGAAAAACACCGGAAGTACTATTTACGTTATCAAATCGCTGACTCATTGCCGGAAGACGAGGTGCTACTAAAAGCAGGACAATCGGAGTCGTCATTCATTTTGTTGGTTCTATATACAGCCTAAAATCAGCTTCACGCTGTATCCCGTACACAGCAGGGAAGACAGAGAGAACCTAGTGTTAAGACACTGCGTTCCCCACTTTCTGCCGAATTCTGGAGGCATTGCGTGTTGAGTGTTGAGGGATCGAACCCACAACCAGTCGGTTTTACAGTCACACCTCGTGCCGCTGCGCTACGACTGGCCTCAATGTATTCAGCCTAAAAAAATAGTATTACAATGTAATTATATTTAAGAAACTTCTGAAATTCCATGTAAACATATGATTGCCAATTTTCTTATGTAAATATAATACACTTGATTAATTCAAGTCATTACCAAGCATTATTTCAAAAAGAGCGTATATATATACATATACATATTTATTTTATAGATGAGATGCACTAAGAATTCAACGGATTTAGAGGAACAGAAGTGTCTTGGGAACTGGGAACGGATTGTCTTAACATTAGGTGTCCATGTTCTTTTTGCCTACCTTGCTATGTGCGTGATACAGCGAAGAAAATAGATAGAAGCTAAAAAAATCCATGCTAATAAAACACTTTCCTTATCTTCTGTTGTATGAGAGAACACTAAATGAACTTTCTCAAAATTCCTAAGGAAACGGGACAGAGCACGATTTTCCATTTTATGGCATCAAATCAACGGAAATAAAGTCACGAGCGATGACTATAGTTTTATAGTAGCATAAAATAAATTTTGAACAGCAAATAACAAACAATAATTCAGTAAAACGATACGATAAATGACAACTCCAACTAAAAATACCAAATCCTTCATAAACAAACAGACAAACACACATAAATTCACAAGATATTAGATAACCATTGCATTACGGAATCCTAATAACTGAATAATATAATTAAACAACAATGAACTTTGATTATAAAAGGAATAAGTTTTAAAATCACCTATCGGTGTTAGTTGGTAACGTCTCACGTGTCACCGGTGGTAGTAAAACGATTGGACTTTATTAGTTGTGTCCATAAACGAGGCAATGGTCGTAAACTAGAGTTAGTCGTGGGATAAACAATGTTTTTAATAGTGGGAACTAAAATTTTAGATGTGTAGGTATATTGTACAATAAAGTTTTTATCAGCTATACGCTGTATTCCATTTAGATCAGAGTAGGGAGAGGGAACCTAGTGCTAAGACACTCCGTTCTGTACTGTTATAAGGCTCAGCCACAGCGAGGAAATGAAAATAATGCATCTCTGAAGGGAATCAAACCCATAACCATCGCGTTTACGGTTAAAAGCTAGCCCGTTGCGCCACGACGTCTTTCTATTGAAATTGAAATGTAAGACAAATATTTATATCTAGATAAGTTACAAATTACTCAACACGCAATGCCTCCAGAATTCGGCAGAAATTGGGAAACGGAGTGTCTTAACACTAGGTTCCCTCTGCCTACTCTGCTGTGTGCGGGATACAGCGTGAAATTGATTTATTTATTTAAGTTACAAATATTCTCTTAGATACCATTGTACCACAGTTGAGTAATTAATATTTGGTTTTATTAGTACTGTCTCTATTAAATACTACCTGTAAAATAAAGTTTTGCAATGCACTCTTTCCCTTACCTAAACAAATCTTAAAAAAATAAATAAAAATCGCAAAAAAAAATTAAAGAATATAACAGTACCTAATAACAAAATTTTTGCAACATTGTTGATACCAGTATTATCAAACAAAATATATTTTATTATCAAGTAGACCAAAAGACGAGCCCAACAATTTATTACCCCTTTTTTTATTTAGCTTTACGCTGTATCCCCCATAGGCAGGGTAGGCAGAGGGACCCCAGTGTTAAGACACTCCACCCCACACTTTCGCCTTAATTCTGGAGACATTGCATATTGAGTGACAGAACTCAACGTCGTGCTTTACCTTGTCATCAGAGTGAAAAAAAAAAATCAATAAATATTTAATTACATCGAATGCTGTGAACTCACAAACTGTCACGTTTACAGCTACACGCTTGTGCTCCTGCCTTTATTCATTTGAATTCCAAAATTAATTACAAATTTAGAATATCCATCGAATAAACACAACAACGGAAACAAAAAATACACGCAGAATCGTGTTTCATTCCACCGTTCCGTTGGTTATCACAAGCTCTCGGAGCGGAAACGCAACGTTTTAAACCCTCTTAATAATTAAGTCACAAAATGTAAATCCTTAATACCCTTGAAAACTGTTTTTAGGGAATCTCTTTGTGAAAATGCGAATGCCCAAGACCGTTTTAAATCTGCTCTCGGTGAAGTAAATTTTCTCATTCGAATTTTTGATTTGGATGCTTTAAGCTTTTTTTAAAGGGACATTTTGCTATTTTTTTTTTGTGTAAATGAATAAATAAATGTTTTTTCATTTGATTTAAATAATAGATAGGTGTATGTAATAGAGGAAGTAGAGGGATCCTAGTGTCTAAAGTCACTAAACAGAGTGTCTTTGGACTTCCCACTCTACTTACCCCCAATTTTCGAGACAGTACTTGTTGAGTGTTAATAAAAAAAATAAAAAACCGCTTGTTGGAGTGAGGGGAAGAAAACAATTCATTCCCTCGAGTGAGAGTCGATCCAACAACTGCGGCGCTTATAATCAGATGGTGCCGCTGCACTACGACGGCCTCAGAGAGAATAAAGAATTACAAGCTCTACATTTCAGGATTTACCTTTCCCACTCAAATAGAGCACTTAGACAGTTTCCAAAAGGTACAGGTTCAAGTCTCGTCAAGATAAACTTTTAATATATTTCTAAATATATATTTTTTGCTACACGCTGTGACCCGTACATAGCAGGGGAGGCAAATGGAAACTGGGAACCTAGTGTTCAGACACTCCATTCCCATTAAGACACTACCGTTTCCCACTGTATTATTAAATAGTTTTATTTCCCTAATGTGTTTACTGACACTAGGATAAGCAACCAACCCTACAGTTTGTATTATCAAAGCGGGGAAATATTTTGAATATAAGCAACTAGCCCAAAAGCATTGCGTGTTCTGTCTGACACTTTGTAAACATAAGATCCTATTGATAAGACACTGTTCCCATTAAAACACTTTCGTTCACCACTTTCCGCCGAGGCATTGCCTGTTAATTGACGGAACTCAACGCCACGCTTTACCTCATTACCAGAGCGAAGAAAACTACCTACACTGAAGCTGCCTACCCTGATAGATATAGGATATAGGATAACAAAATATAAATATTTCCTATACGACTGCAACTGCATGTCAGGTTTACGTTTGTAAATAAATGTCATACTGTATGCACATAAACTGAAGTGGACAGTCGCATGAAATGAATAACTTTAGAGACCGAAGATAAACTTAAAAGGCTCTGACAAAGACTTTATTAATATTCTTAATATTTATACATAACAATTTTTTTTTTGTATTGTATATGAAATATGTATTTAAATATTATAAATAATAATAAAAGTACGATTATTAACATTTATTTTATTTAATTTTTATTTTAATTTCCAGCGATTGCGAGTGGGCAGAGGGAACCTAATGTTAAAATTATCCGTTTCTCATTTTTTCATATTTAAATTTTGAATACATGTGTTGACCGGTGAAACGAAAAATGTGTTTAAATTTCTTTATTTTAATTAAATTCTATGCAGACAAAATCACGAGCAAAACCTAGTAACATAATATCTCTAAGCCCTAACAACTACTATAGTTAGAAACTACAATTTCAAAACACAGTACAAATCTCGTAAACACACAAGCCCGAATTTCCCTACTTACTCCCTAAAGAGCTTAAACTAAAACCTGAAACGTATAACCATTCACAGTCCAGGCAAAACCAGGTCATAATGTTAGCAATAACAGTTAGTATGAGGTCGTTAAACCGGCCTACACAAATATAGGAACATATAAAACATAATCGACCACTTTATCTGACACACGCGCGACTAATGACAAAGAACGTGTCGCGGCGTTGATTATTTAGATGTTACGATTTGTCGTACGACTTGTGGTGGTCGTGTGCTGTAAATTGTTGTGATTTTTTTTTATTTTTCACATAATTTTGGCTAGGTGAATGTGAAGAGAACACAGTGATTTATACTACGTCCATTTCTCATAAAAAAAACGACGCCATTGCTTGTCTAAACAGCCTGGTGATACTAAAAGGCCGTCGTAACGGAGGGGCACATGGCTGTGACTGTAACGCGACGATTATGGGTTCGATCCGCACTCGAGCGAATAAATGATTATTTATCAATATTTTTATTTTTTTAGCTCTGGCACCTAAGCAACAGTCCGCCCATAAAATTCCCTATTGCCTCACTCCACAAAATTAAACAAAAAAATATTAAGAATAAAATAAAAAAAATGCCAGTCGTGGCGCAGCGGCACGGCATGTCTTAGTGTGATTGTAAAAACGATTGGTTGTAGGTTCGATCCCCACTCGACGAGAT
The DNA here is from genome assembly GCA_013403705.1 of Heliconius hermathena. NCBI lineage: Eukaryota > Metazoa > Arthropoda > Insecta > Lepidoptera > Nymphalidae > Heliconius > Heliconius hermathena. Next base: position 192,498 of record JAAIXJ010000247.1, on the reverse strand, counting down.
AAAATATTTACTTAAATTTATATTTTCATTTCTTCGCTCTGGTGCCGAGGTAGGCGCGGCGTTGAGTTCTGCCACTCAACACGCAATGCCTCCAAAATTCAACAAAAAATGGGGAACGGAGTGTCTTAACACTAAGTTCCCTCTGCCCACCCTGCTGTGTGCGGGATACAGCGTGAAGCTGATTTAATTTATTTTTTTAAGTAAAAAATCGTGTCGTATCGTATATTATAAACGACATTTACACTCGAAATAATCGTTACATGTGAATCACGAGATAGTCGCTGTACGCGGGTAAATTGTTTCGCTGATCCGTAAATAAGTACTGACTTCAATTGTAATTTTAAAACCAATTCCGTTTTATTTGCTCTTATAAATCTTTAGAGGCCAGTCGTGGCTCGGAGGCACAAAGTGTGCCTGCAAAATCGGCTGGTAGTGGGTTCGATCCCCACTCGAAGAGATGAAATATTTATTTACATTTATATTTCCATTTCTTCGCTCTGGTTTCGAGGCAAAGCGCGGCGTTAAGTTCTGCCACTTAACACGCAATGCCTCCAGAATTCGGGAGAATGTGTGGAACGGAGTGTCTTAACACTAGGTTCCCTCTTCCTACCCTGCTGTGTGCGGGATACAGCGTGAAGCTGATTAAATGTTTAGGGCACTGTGGCGCAGTGGAACGATTACGGATTGTTATCGTGATGGTTGTGGGTTCCATCTCCAGTCCAAAAATAAATTATTTTAATTTTGTCGCCCTATCAAAATTAAGCGTGGCGTTGAATTCTAGCACTAAGCAGCTACTATATTTACAGTAATATATTTTTAAATAGGTTAGAAACAATATTATACTTTATCTAAGCATTTATAGTACTTCTGAAGTTAAGATAATTATCTTCACGTTGTATCCCGCATACAGAAGGGTAACTAGAGAGGAACGGCGGAAGGAACTGAACGCCACACTTTATATTTACCACATGCATACATTTCACTCAGTTTATCTGGATCGAATCCACAACCCTTTCCATTATAATAATAGCCAGTTTCACTAACAGGTATATAAATAACACGACGTTCAATATAAACAAGGCAACCAAACATCGTTTTAATTAATAATTCACAGTGATGGCGCAGTAGAGGGATATATTATATTAATTAATTGATAATAAAGAATTAATGAGAAAACTACCTCATGATACTGTATTAACGCGTTAACAGTCCGTCGGGTTGGCGCAGTTTTCATTAAAATTTAACAAAAATATATAACTAGGTTGAGAGTGCGGCTTCGCTTCCGTTGTTAAATGAAAATAGCTAAGAGGTGTATTAAAACTATTAACATAATATATATAATATAGCCTATAGCCTTTCTAAATAAAGGGACTAACCTAACCTAACACAAGAAATAATTTTCTCACTTCAAACTAGTAGTGGGCCAGTCGTGGCGCAGCGGCACGAAGTGTGACTGTAAAACCGACTGGTTGTGGATTCGATCCCCACTCGAGGAGATGAAATATTTACTTAAATCTATATTTCTATTTCTTCGCTCTGGTGTCGAGGTTAAGCGCGGCGTTGATTTCTACCACTCAACACGCAATGCCTCCTGAAGTCGGCAGAAAGTGGGGAACGGAGTGTCTTAACACTAGGTTCCCTCTGCCTACCCTGCTGTGTGCGGGATACAGCGTGAAGCTGAACTAGGAGTTCCTGAGATTAGCGGGTTCCACCAAACAAACTGTTCAGCTCTGTTATAACATTAGTATAGACGTAAACATAATTGAATAGCTATAGTACTCATATAGTTCGAAGCCGTTGTGGCGCAGTGGGAGAGCGTCTGAATGTAAACAATGGTTGTTGGGTGGAAGTTCTTTCAGAGTCTACCGTTGTATCCCACATATAGCAGGGTAAACAGAAGGAACCTAAAGCAAGAGAGAAAAGAAAATGACCAGTCTCCCGAATTGAAATCAAACCCACAACCACCACTACGACGGCCTATAAAAATAATATATATTAACCAAAAAAACTTATATTTTAAAAGAATACAGAGCACACGCGTTAATCACATAACAAATTATTTTTATTACACCCGAAACGTAACTGACCGTGGTAATTCATTAGTTATGTAAATAATAGGGTTTCAACATACATTGGACTCGCGAATTTCATATTAAATCTTTCATAAAATATTATACTAATTTTCTTTTATGTGATAATTAAGCAAAAAAAAATGTTTTACTATAGTTAAGAAATGTCAGACTGTTTGTGTAGTGATAGGGGATTCGATTCCGAATTGGGGGAAAATGCATTCCACCTAAAGAGCAAGTATTTAAGATGGGTAGAGGTGAAAGACATTAGAAAATATTTATGTGTAAAAATTTTTAACAAAAATATTTTTTATTTGATTTGACATCAATTATAAGTTTCCGAACCTATTAGTTTATAAATTCCTACGGCCTGCACATAAATAACTAAAAGAAATCCCTAAAATTCAAATATAGGGTAAACAGGGAGAAAGAACCTAGTGTCATGACTCTCCTTTCTCAACATTCGCATTGCGTGTTGAAAGGCATATCTGGATTCCGTAGTTTGTTTTTTAGAGTATTAAAAATTTAAAAGAACCGTTTTTGAGCCGATATTGATTCTGAAACCACCAAAATTACATTTTCAGGATGAAGCTGCCCCATTGAGCCACGACGGCCTCCAACAAATATTACTATTTATGTATACAAAAAGAATAGTAACTAAACAGCACTATTCATTTTATTTTTTTCAGTTTCGCGCTATATCCCGCATATAAAAGTATAGACAGATGGGATCTAGTGTTAAGACACTCCGTTCCACACTTCATAACGTATTTTTATACATTAACTAGCGACCCGCTTGCGGCTTCGCCCGCTTATACCACAGAATTATTTACTTAACACACTGAATTATGTTCGTGTTTTGATATACCTATTATGTATGTTTGCAGCGCAATGAAGATTTTTTATGAGAAAATTATTAAAACTTTAGGTCGCATTTTTGTACCTCCCATAAGAATCTTCAATTGAATGTTTGAAATAAAAACATAACTTATCGATACTTACAATAAAATCCTAACTAATCGGTGTCNAACACGCAATGCCTCCAGAATTCGGCAGAAAGTGGGGAACGGAGTGTCTTAACACTAGGTTCCCTCTGCCTACCCTGCTGTGTGCGGGATACAGCGTGAAGCTGATTTGATTTGATCTATAATAAAATTTATCATAAAAAATTAAACATCTATCAATAAATCTGCTTCAGTAAAGCTGTTCCATTCAAAATGAGGATTCCATCGAGTGTCGGCCAGTTCCTAGTTAATGTTTTAAGCATATTTGCTTTTGTACTTGTTAGGGTATTAAATTATTAAATTCGCTTTTTTGCCTGTAAAGTTGTTTAAATAGTTGTATTAACTTAATAAGGGCAGTCGTGGCGCAAGAGATGAGAGTGTGACTGTCACGCGACGGTTGTGGGTTCGATTCTCATTCGGAAGAATAAATTTTTATTTATTAATATTTTTTTCGCTTTAAAAAAATAGTGGCCAGTCGTGGCGCTGGGGCACAAAGTGTGACTGTAAAATCGACTGGTTGTGGGTTCGATCCCCACTCGAAGAAATGAAATATTGATTTATATTTTCATTTCTTCGCTCTGGTGTCGAGGTCAAGCGCGGCGTTGGGTTTCGCCACTCAACACGCAATGCCTCCAGAACCCAACGGAAAATAGGGCACGGAATATCTTAAGGTTAGGTTGCCTCTGCCTATCCTGCTGTGTGTGGGAAACAGCGTGAAGCTGTTTTTATTTTATTCTCCGGTGACAAGGCGATAGCGCGGTGGTGGGTTCCAGCACTTAACACTCAATGTCTTGAAAATTAGGCAGTTTGTGGTGAGTGGAATGTCTTGACACTAGTTTACCTTTGTCCATCCTGCTATAAGCAGGATACTGTGTGAAGTTACATAAACAAAAAATAATCGTGAACAATTTGTCTATTAGAGTATAATTTTCAATATTATTATAAATATTATGAACGATACACCTCTAAAAGTATTATAATTACATTTTTATTAAAAGCAAAATTTTAAATTCATACACAAAAAGCGGAGAACCTGACACTAAGTTTTTTTTTTAGCTTTTGACACAAGTGCTTACTCAAAAAAAAATCTTAAATTGCAACTCACCGCTTGTATAAAGAAGTCCTTATGCAAAACGCTGACTATTCCAAAGTTAGTGAACTTGAACACCCTATCCATGATCCACATCAGGTTCGACAGGACACCAGGCCGGGGATTCCAGGCCGCCATCAGCATGGGCACGTCGGCCGTACTCTGGTGGTTGGCAAGCACGAGCGTACGTCTGTTAGTGCAGGCGGCTGGCTCATCACCGGTCTCTACGACTGGAAAGAAATAAATATTATTAGTAGGTGTTTTAACATTAGTTTTTTTAGGTCTTTTAGGGTTTGGCGCTGACTATCCAGCTAGGGATACAGCGTAAAGCTAAGTTAAGTTAAGTTTTAGGGTTTAATATGCTTTTATTAGGTTGAGCTATAACATAATATGTATAATAATAAAATTTAAGATTTTGAATTTGAGTAACTTGTAATAATTATTTTTAACATTTTTAAAGTGTTATTTATTCCACACTTAGGAAAGAAAAATACTTATTTAGAAAACGTAACATTTCTAAATAAGTATTGTAATAATTAGTTATACGTAGCTTGGGTGACGATACAATATTATGGTATCGATGAGCTGGTGTGATGATGGAGCCAAGACCTGAATATTGGTAGTAAAACTCTTCAGATATTGCTAGTAAAACATACAATTCCGAGTACATTCTATAGCACTTGTGAGACTAGATGTACAAAAGTGTTTTAGTCAAAAGCAGAGAAAACTAAGAGCTTCAGGCTGTATCCCAGATACAGCATTAGACAAAAAGAACCAAGTGTTATATCACTCAGTTCCCGACGCACCGCTCAATTCTCGAGACAGTGCATGTTGAGTGGCCAAAATGAAAATAACTCATTGTGCCGTGTGGAAATCGAACTTTTTTTTTGCTTCACGTTTGATCACGCACACAATAGAGTAGGCAGAGGGAACCTAGTGTTAAGACACTCCTTTCCCCACTTTCTGCCGAATTTTTGAGGCATAGCGTGTTGAGTGGCAGATCTCAACGCCGCGCTTTGCCTTGACACCAGAGCGAAGAAATCTAAATATAAATTTAAGTACATATTTCATTTCCTCGAGTGGGATCGAATCCACAACTAGTCGGTTTTACAGTCACACTCTGTGCCCCTGCGCCACGACTGGCCTCAATTATGCAAAATGTTTCGCCATTTAACATGCAATATCTCTAAAATGGATGAAAAAAAAGAGAATTGAGTCACTCTTTTATCTATAATCAACGCAATAATACTGTAAAATAAGGAAAATAAATATAATAAAACTATAAAAGATATATAAAAAAATAAACAATCTTATAAAAGCAAATGCTGGAGTAAGGCGCGTTCACATCAACCGTTCGTACGATCTCGCGATAAGCTCGAAATCTTTGTATAACGTCGCATTCAATTTGTAAGAATGTACATAAAATATTCTACTATATATTTATGACTTATATCGAATAAAGTTTATATCTCTGTATGTGATTTTAGCACGTATAAAATATGTGGTTTTTTTTTCTTAGTTTCACGCTGTATCCCGCATAATAGGGTATGTAGAGAGATCCTAGTATTAAGACTTTACGTTTCCCACTTTCCGCTCATTTTTTTAAAATATTGCGTGTTGAGTGACGGAACTCAACGCCGAGTTTAGCGTGTTGTTAAGTTTCAAATTTTAGCTATATTAGAGCATTGCGAAAATGTGTGCATAACATCAACAATTAGTTCCTGTCTCAATTTAATCAATTTTTAAACGAGACTCTTGGTAATTAAAAAATGACAAAACGCGATGGTTGTAGGTTTGGCTCCCACTCAACAACATGGTCATAAAAATCAGTTTTTCAATAAGTTAAACAAAGCACAATATCTAAAACAAAACAAGGCCAAGGTCAAAGTCAAGCCCTCCAACACGCAATGCTTCAAAATAAACGGCATGAAGTACTACTCCAAGAAATCATGTTCAGGTGTAGCAGGATATACAGAGACCGTAGTGCCCAGACACTCCATTCTACACCAGCCGCTAAAAAATCAAACCCTAACCCACCTCAGATCACTACAGAACACAAAAACCACTCAACATTTTATTACCACTATTTTAATGCAAAGTACGTCGCCGCACAGTCTGCAATATAACAGTTATAAAAGCCAGCTCCTATATTACTATAGTTATTAAACTGACCGAGGTTGTTTGTACAGAAGTGAATAGGTAGTAGCGAATACATATTTATTTGAGGGCGTTTGTGCGCTGTGCTTGCGGAACGTGACGAGGAGCTACTAAATGAGGAATAGTATTCTAAGGATATTGAAGTTTTGTATGTTTGTATGTATATAAAAGTTGTTGTCATCGTGATCGCAGTGGAGCAGTGTTTGACTGTAAATGCGAGGGTTGTGGGGTCGATTACCACTGTTTGAAATTAATTTCAAGTCCATCACGTAATGTCTCGATTTCATACGGAAAGTGAGGACGGAAGGTTTCCTGACGCAGAGTAAGAGTACTCTTCTTTATGCAGAATACAATGTAAGGCTAAAAACGATATACATAATTGATATGTATTTTCATAGAGATTATATAGCTAAAGATATCTTTTACAAAAAAATCTTATTTAAGCCCTGAAAAATTCAAAAGTGCTGTCTAATAAGAAAAAATATACAAATCACCATCAACTTAGCCATATACCGTCACGCTGTATCCCTAAGGGTAGGCAGAGGGAAACTAGTCCTTATATATATAATTCTGCACTTTCCGCATAATTTTCGTAACATTACATGTAGAGCGGCGGAGTTCAACGCCGCGCTTTATCTTTTTACCAGAACACTGACAGTAAATAATCATCATTCATTCCCTTGATTAAAAATCGAACTAAAAACCATCGCGTTCACATTCTACCTACCAAGTACTTATGGACTAAAACCAGACAAAAATCCAATAAACGTCGCAAAAATCCCTCTATTTAAATAACAATTCCACTTAAAATAAATAATTCAAATCTTACTTCTTTAGCACTGCCATCTACATAAGTAAACAAGAGTCACCCTCTACGGGCAAAAAAAGGTAATAAAAATGATTAACTTTTTTATATTTTTATGATAATCGCGACCCGGGTCACGCTATTGAGCTCTTAATGTTCTTGGAGACTGGGCTTCTTATTTAACGTGATATATTATAAGAAATGTTGTAATTAACTCTGTTATTAAGGATTTTGTAGGCTGTGACACGCGCTTACAAAAGCGCGATGGTTGCTGGTTCGATTTCTACTCGGACTAGTTACTTTCATTTCTCCAGTCTGGTGGGGCAACTGGGAATACGGCGTTGAGTTATGGGGATGGGCTGATGATGATGATGGGAAAAATATGAATATTTATGGAAGAAACGTGACAATAAAATTAAATAAAAACATAATTAAAGCTATTTTAAGTGAGCACTCGAATATGTTGCAAATGTTATATAAAGCGTGACGTTGAGTTCCACATCTTACCACAAAATGTCTCAGAAAATTGGTCGAAAAATTTAAAATTCCTCCATTTTCACTCAAGTTTTTGTAAAAACAAAAATTCGATTAATTAATACTCTCTTAGAATATTTTATATTTACTTAAAAAACCCTAACGAGGAAGACTAAAGTACAGAACCTAATTTAAATAGTCTTAACCTTTTAGATTACAAAGAAGTCCTCGTTCTATCCAAGGAACGCAAAACGCTATATTCTAAATCCTTTGTAAGTTGTTTAGTAAGCTCCTTCAGGCGGAATGCCTTGCAATTACAGCCAGGAGTTGTCCAACTTTATTAGAAATCATTCTTGGAATATGCACAAAAGAAATGAACTAGCTTTTATATACGTATATAGCTTTGATATACGGTTTCGTTCACGTCGTCAAATGAAAATTACTAACAGCCCTCAACAGATAATGTCTAAAAATGTGAACACATAATGTCTCAAAAAGTAAACCCATAATGTCTCAAAAAGTATGACACACACTAAGTGCCCGAAGTAATTAATTATAGCCTCAGGTGCATTGGGTTACATCAAATCAATTAATGCCATATAATATAGGTTTAGCCTACAATCTGCCTCTATAAACTATCCAACACAAATCTTTAGGTTTATGATATATGTATATAAGGATTTAGAAATTTCAAAATGAGGATGCCATCATGGTGGATTTGGGAAGTAGGTAGGTGTAGGTATCGATCCTTACGTTCGTCATGACACAGCGGCATATTTTGACTGTAAACGCAACGGTTGTGGCTTCGATTCCGACTGGAAAAGTGATTCATTTTCCCGCTCTGGGGAACTAGTCAAAATGCGTCGTTATGTTCTGCCACTCAATATATAATGTCACGAAGATTGCGGTGAAAGTAGGATTACTTTGCTAGCGATATAATAAAAAAAATGGTTCGGTACATTAATACGTCATACCTCTAAAAACGGCAACAACTGTAGAACAGAGTGTCTTAACACTCAGTTCTCTATCTCAAGATTCATGCATTGAAAATCATAAAAAATGGTATCCTCAAATTTTATAACAATTTAGGATTTTCACTATCCATATAATATAAAAGATAATAAGACACACAATCCGCTGTAAAACTCGAAAGTATTATATGCAGTATTTCCTAAGAATTATCTGATTAACTGTAGTAACCTAAGCCGAGGCTCATCTTAAAGAAGCTGGCGCCGTATACTTAAGACAAATTACAATATTAAAATACAAAATTCGACACCATAAAGGCGCAGTTCGTCGGCGTGTGACTCAACATCGATGGTGGTGGGTTCGATCCCTACTCAGGGGTGAAGTAAGCCTCGACGTTGAGTTCCGCCACTCAACTCTCTTTGAGTTGATATTGGAGTTTTCTCTACTATGCCTTAAAGCTGCGTCATCTTTACCAGATGCCTTTTCGATATACCTGTGCTAGAATTCTTCCTTTCAATAAAGTAAAAAAAAAACAAAAGAAAAATTAACTAATTGCGGCACAGTGTACAGCGTATAAGACAATAGCTTAAAAATAAAATTTCAAGTTTCAAGAACTAAATATGAAAAAATACTATCAGTTTCGTCTTGATAATGGTAATGATTAGTAATGGTTCCTCATAAGGAGCCCTAGCCACCGATGGCCTGGTCCATTGTGTCACCGTCGGCAGAGTGTTTTTTATATTTTTAAATATTTTTTTTTATATTATTTTATATTTAAAAATGTAATACTTTAATAAAAAAAACGTATAATACAGGTATAACGTGTAATACAGGATTTTTTACAGGATTGGATAAAATTTCTGTGCCCGTTTAAAAATCTTTAGTTTAAGCGCTATTTATTTATCATGAGGTACTTAGAGACTTTCAGATTGTGTAGCGTTTAACACCGTCAGGTTATACTAATAAGGAAAAATACATAGTAATTATAACATATTAAAATGATTACATATTCTCTCTTCTTTGTTTTAAAAAGTGGGTCATTGAGTTACTCAGATTTACTAAAAAAAATAATAAGTAAACCTCAATTATTATTCTTTTTTTTATCAGCTTCACGCTGTGTCCCGCACACAGCAGAATAGGCAGAGAGAATCTAATGTTACGACACTCCGTTCCCCACTTTCTGCCGAATTCTGGAGGCATTGGGTGTTGAGTGGCAAAACACAACGCCGCGCTTAACCTCGACACCAGAGCGAAGAAATGGAAATATAAATTTAAGTAAATATTTCATCTCCTTGAGTGGGGATCGAACCCACAACCAGTCGGTATTACAGTCACACGCCGAATTCTGGAGGCATTGCGAGTTGAGCGGCAGAACTCAACGCCGCAGATATATTATATGTGTCTATTAATATAATATTCTATCGTTAAATCGTATGTCTGCACCGCCATTTAGATCTGAACAGAAATGCAACCTTTAATTACTTAAAATCCTTTGAGATTCTTAATTATGGTATCGTATTAACTCTTACAAATTTGTTATCAAAACACGGAACGAGGGTTCCGAGACATCTAAGTGAGGTATCAGTTACTTAAACACGATCATTTATTTATCAAACAAATGTATTAAGTTAAAAATTCTAATGAAGATGTTTACATGAGGTGAGCTTTTCGTGAGTTTAAGGGCCTGGAGCACTGAGTATAGACTTTTTTATTCATGTTGTACAGCACACATAGCAGGGAAGACAAAGGGAACCTGGGAACCTAGTGTAAGGACACTCTCTTCCTATTAAGACACTTTATCCCGAATTATGAGAGCATTTCCCCGAGTGGGAATCGAACCCACAAACTGTCGCGTTCACAGTCGCACGCTTGTGCTACTGGACCACTGACCTGACCTGACTGACCTACCCTTACCCTGGTGTACCCTTAATTATGTGTATATTTACAAGTCGTATCTCATTGTTTAAGAATTACTTACATTTTATATCAATATCTTAAATCTTATATTGAAAGAAAGTCGAAGAAGAGAAATTAGACAATAAGTCCTCATTTTCAATTTATTTGGTGTATATAACTTATGTCTATTAAATAATTATGATAAACGGTTACCTTCACCTATTGCCAGCCTGAGGCCGTAGCTTCCTTTACATACCACGCTGGCGACGCTTTCATAGAGAGAAGCAGTTTCACTCTGTTTCCCGCATGGCATAATAAACAAAGGAACTAATCCTGTTTCCACCATCCCGCCTTATTTGTAAGGTATTGCGTGTTGCGTGGTGGAACTCAACGCCGCACTTTGTAATGTTACAGGAGCGAGCGAGGATAATGAAACTGATTTATTATTCCGAGGGCGAATCAAACCCACGTCCTAGATTAGTAGTCAGTAGCGTTAAAAATAGCTCGCGTTTTTTATTAGAAGATTAAAATAGCTACAAAATCTAGGATCTAACTGCAGGTAAATGAATTTTAAATTGATGGAAGGAACTTTTGCGTGTGACATTTACTTTTTGTAATTTACTTTCTGTCTTTATTTTATAGTGCCTCTATATGATTAGAAAGCGCAGAGCGTAGTGATGGATCACTATACCTAATATTAAATATAGTGTTTAGTCTATATCAATACAATTTTAAACCATTCTAAATACTGACAGCGTATATACTGACTATATCAAGGGAATCCCGTCCACTATAGAGGGTTGCAAATTGGTTGATTCACTTAAATGAAACACAGTATATAATTTAGCTTTATATTATCATCTCTTGTATAAGGGGGGAAAAAAATAAAATCAGCTTCATGCTGTATCCCGCACACAGCAGGGTAGGCAGAGGGAACCTAGTGTTAAGACACTCCGTTCCCCACTTTCTGCCGAATTCTGGAGGCATTGCGTGTTGAGTGGCAGAACTCAACGCCGGAAAAAAATAGTTATCTACTTTAAATATAGTCAAGGTGTATCGAGTGAGAACCCCTTTTTATATGTAGGCACAAAATAAATCTAACAGTAGTTAAATCTAATCAAAAGGCTACATCAATCCTGTGGACAGTAAGTAAAATTGATTCATTTTATCTCACAGAGATAAAACATCTTGATGATAGACCCCCGTGGTCACACAGCGTCCAACGGCGGTTCATCCTTGACCTGCCACTATGTTTTTATTATACACGCCTATTAATGTAGCTATGAGGCCAGTCGTGGCGCAGGGGCACAAAGTGTGACTATAAACGCGACTGGTTGTGGATTCGATTACCACTCGAAAAATAAAATGTATATTTAAATTTTAATTTTAATTTCTTCGCTCTGGTGTCGAAGCAAAGCGCGGCGTTGAGTTTCGTCACTCAATCCAGGATACAGCGTGAAGCTAAAACAAAGACAAGCTCAAGTCGATCTCGCCCACTGAGAGATCCGTACAGAAATTGGAATCTTGAGCTTTTCATGAAATTAAAGCTTAGCATAGCCTCTTAGCATAGAGCTCTTTCATCTGATACCTCACTTGAACTAGCGACTAAAAAAAATAAAAAAAAATACATTACAACCAAGCAAACCTGAAATTAAATTACAAAATACCACACTATTATATATAAGCCGCAATATTTGCTCAAAAACTTCATTTTCCAAATGTCCAAATAATAAAATCCTTTAACACTGTACAGTCTCACATTTTAATTTTAAAGCTAAATTTCAACGCAGATGGCCCGTAGTGCTCTGGCTTTAGTTAATTAAAGACACTGTATGCTGGAAATCGCTTTATTATTTTTTTTAGTTTCACGTTGTATCCTGCATGTAACAGGGTAGGTAGAAGAAATCTGAAATGCTAGTGTTGAGACACTCCGTTCCCCATTTTCCATCGAATTCTGAAGGCATCTTGTGTTGAGTGGCGAAACGTAACGCTGCGTTTTGCCTCATTATTAGTGAAAATATTATACATTTAATTTTCTCGAGTTACGAGTATATGGCGTAACCTAACACCACATATGACTATACCAGGCTATCACCATCATAAAAAATAACATATCACGGCAATTTAAAATATACAAAAAAAATATAAAAAAACCAACTAAACTCTAGACTAGACGCTCTAAGTTAACTTAGAAAATATTTAATTTCAAAGAAAAATGTATTCTGAAAATCCTTTTGAAAAACAAGTACTTTGTACTGGGAAATTTTAATTATGGAGATTGTGTATTTACATTTACCTGTCCAATGGAAACATCTTAGAGCAATATTCTACATACTATAGTAATATTAGCTGAAGGATTTATTTAAATAAAATATTTAAAATTTAGAAACTTTGTATAAACAAAAGTAAAATCTTTTAGTCTACATACTTTTATACACTCTGCTGTTACTGAGCGACGGACAGACAATACTACTGGATTAAGAAAGTTGAAATTTGACATCTCGCTAGGTTAGGTAATGTAGAGAGAGAGAGAGAGAGAGAGAGAAAGAGTTTCTGTGGAAACGGGAAAAAATGGGATTTTAAGTCTTTTTTCGCGAAAACAAACTTGCTGGCACTGACTACTGTATGTGAAATAAAGTAATAAAAAAAATGAAAATCTTAAACAGTGGAGTAAATGGAGGCTAATCGTGGCACAGAGCCAGGCAAGTAGCTGCAAACGCAAACGTGACAAGTTGTTGGTTCGATTCTCGATCGAGAAATGTTAGAAATATTTAAAATTTCCATTTTCTTGTTCTGGTGACGAGGCAAAGTGAGGCGTTGAGTGCCGCCACTCAACACGCATTGCCTCTAAACTTCGGGGGGAATTGTTCAACGACAGCGTCTTAATGGGAACGGAGAGTCTTGACACTATTTCCCAGGTTCCTATATTTATTTTAAACGAATCCACCCACATCATATAGTAATCAGTCATTTATAAGCTAAGCTAACTACTACTAATCTTCATATTTCAGATTTAAATAATTAATTAAGCTTATTATTCAGCATTTAAGCTCATAAATTATTTTTAAATGAAAAAATATATGAAGTTTTCACGTAGAAATTCTATTCACTGTATAAATTATTTATTTCATAATACTCTAAAAAGTTATTTATTAATAATTTTATTTAGTAGTAACTTAAAGGTTTTTTTTTTCTTTTCTTTGCTTAACGCCGTATCCCGCATATGCAGCAGGGTAGGCAGAGGGAACCCAGCGTCAGTGAGGTAATCAATATTAATGGTACCTATCCTTAAACAGATGTTGACTTTCTTTCAAACGTCGCCTCACAAAATTGCAAGTAAATAAAAATACGCGTACAAAGTGAGTTTTGTGAACACCAATTTTGCTTTGATCTTATATTGGTTGAATTGAAAGAAAAAAGCTGATTGACTTATATTTTATTGCCTCTTTTCCTTATATTTAACCACCCTATAATTTTCTGAGCTTAAAACATTAAGAGTTGAGTGTCGGAACTCAACGCCGCTATTCTCTGTTTTATTAGTTGTGCAACGCAACAAAAATATGTCATTCCCCAAAATAGAATAGAATCTACAACCATAGATTTTACACCCGGATGCGGTCCTCTATGCCACGACGACTTTATTTTTGTTTTTTTTAGCTCTCAATGTATCCCGCACATAGCAAGGTAGGCAAAGGGAACCTGGCAACCTAGTATTAATTATTATAATATATATTACACTTAAATCCTCTTAAGACATAAAATATATAAAAATATATATAAAACATTTTGTATCTGGTGGCCAGTCGTAGCGCAGGGGCACAAAGTGTGACTATAAATCGACTGGTTGTGGGTTCGATACCCACTCGAGGAGATGAAATATTTACATAAATTTATGTTTCCATTTCTTCGCTCTCGTGTCGAAGCAAAGTGCGGCGTTGAGTTCTGCCACTCAACACTCAATGCCTCCAGAATTCGGCATAAAGTGGGGAACAGAGTGTCTTAACACTAGATCCCCTCTACCTACCCTGCTGTGTGCGGGATACAGCGTGAAGCGTTGTATCTAATACATGAATATCATAGTATTTATATCTCAACTACCAAATTTCGCTTTTACCTATATTCGAGATAATTCAAAGGGGAATCTATTGAAGTAAACCAAACCATTATAGAAGTTATAAATAATTCAACGCGTAAGCTGATTACTATTACGCATTCTCATACATTTCCAAATATATTTTAGGGTAGTAGCGACACGGTGTCTGAATAGACGCGACGGTCGTAGCTTCGATTTCTATTTCGGGAAATAGATTTTTGTAATGTTCTCGCTCGTCTAAAAAGACAAAAAAAACAGCGTTAAGTTCCGCTTCTCAGAGCACAATATCTCGAGATTAATTACGTTCTAAATTGATGTAGGGTATATTTTTCGAATAATTTCCAACTAAATCAACTATTATATGGGTAAGCCATAAGTCGTATTCTTAATCGTATCGATCGTATTATATGATTTTCAAGATATTGCGTATTCAGTCGCGGAGCTCAACGCCGCACTTCGTCCAATAAGAAAGAATTAACAACAAATTATAATAAATACATCCTTTTCATGAATACAAAGAACTCTCAGGATCAAACAGGGACTGACTGAGTCCACAAGATATTCGTTATTGAAGTACTGATTTAGTTTATTCAGGGCCCATTGATCTGGCGTCGGGTGGCGTTATGCAAACAGACCCACCGTCTACACCATTGTTAAGAAGTAAATTTGAATAAAAAAAATCTATAAAATTCGCCATTTGGTTCCCTTGCTTGAGTTTTATTTAAATTTTTATTGTATTTAACCTTAGATTGAATCAGCAAAGTTAAAGTGAGGAGCTGTCAGAAATGTACTATTATTTAAATTACTATTTATTTAAATATAATATTTACAGGTTTTGTGTTAAATAAAAAACAACGTTCTGGCGTGGTTTGTATTGCAACGTCGTCGAAAGTACAGCAAAAAAAATATTTATTAAGCAAGATTGAGTGACAAGAGGGGAAGGAGGAGACCTCAGCTAAGGTGCGAGAATGCAGCGTCGAGGATATTGGACCCCTAAAAAGTATATTCTCGCATAAAGGGTTCTACTAAGGTGGACGAGACGAAGGAGATACAAAACCACCGTAGCGATGGCTTTAGTAGTTTAAAAACATATTAACATATCACTATAAACAAGCAAAGGTTGAGTTACGCCACTAAAATTGGGCATAACATAAAACAGTGACCTAACACTACCCTCCAATCCTGCTATATGGCTTAAATAGAAAAAAAACAAGCACTGTCAAATGCACATAGATACATATTCTCCATTCTCCAAAGTGTGTAAAGCGTGTAAATTCGATTGCCACATCTTCCCTACATTGAAATTTAGAGTACGGTACGCCTCGACGCGCTCTGGTGGTATTTTGTTCTGCATTTCGCGCTATTCCCGTCACCGTAGACAAATGGTGTAACGGAAAACAATTCGTACGGAATATCCGTTGGTTTTTAGTTTAATTTCTTGTGTTGTTGTTGATTTTTTTTTGGGTAAAAAAATTGTGTGGTTGTTAGTAGTTGTTTTGTTTTGATAGTTGTGGGTTCGAAGACTAAGCTAGATTTAGATGAGCTAGATAAGCTAGAACCTAAATGCATTTAAAATTGATAGATACTTTTATAAACTTAGAATTTCCTATTTTTATGTAAAGAAACGGTACATAAGACACTTTCCTATGAATTCTAAAGGCGTTGAGTGTTGATTGGTGGAACTCAACGCCACGCCTCATGAAAAGCGAGAAAATTAAAATATAAAACATATTAATTACATTTTTGATATTTTCCACTCCATTCCTCGACTGGAAATCGAACCCTCAACCTGTAGCGTTTACATTTACACGCTTGAGATTTCCAAATTCCAATAAGAAACATATTTTCAACATTTTCCAATAAGAAACAATTATTAATAACAAGACAGTGCCAGATATCTCACATTTAAACCTATCGCAATTTTAAATTCTATAATTAACTTTAATTCCACTTAAATGGAGACTAATTTTGTTTTCTTTCGTTAATTTTGTTACCCAAACGAGTCTCAATCCTGCAACGTATTTAATATAATTCCCTCTAACTGCTTTTTTATTCTGTTAGGATGCCTACCCTAGGCAGGGGTAAACTGATATTAAGCCACTCCGTTCCTCACTCTCCGCCAAATTTTAGAGACATTGCGTCTTGAGTGGCGAAGTTCAACGCCGCACTTATCTACCAGAGCAGGGAAACAAAAATAATTAAACATAATCAATCTCCCGAACGGGTATCAAACCCACAACCATCGTGTTTACAAACAAAAGCTGCGCCACGACGACCTTAAAATAACACAAATCCTTTAAAAATATTTTAATTTCCATATTATTATTAGACTATAATATTAAACCGCTATGCTAACATAAAATCCCAGGATTTATACAGAAAATTGTACTAAACCACAGCAAAATTCAGCTTCGGCATCTAATATTGAAATGCCGCAGATAGCAGATACGGAGCCCGTGAATTCCAACACATTATTGACGATGTAATAATATTATTGTTTAACTGATAATTCTATCTCAGTTCACGCTTCACGCTGTATCCCGCATATGGCGGGTTAGGTAGAGCTAATTTAGTGTTAAGACACTCCTTTTTCCAGCTTCCGCTCAATTTGTCTGAAAGTTTCGTGTTGGGTTGAGGAACTCAATGTTGCGCTTTCTCTGATCACTAAAGTAGAGAAATAATAATAATTCATCTTCCAAGTGAGAATCGAACCTATATACACAGCGTATACACGACTAAAAGCAGCGCCACGACTAAAAGTGAATTAAAGTTAAATTAAAATTAAATCAGCTTCACGCTGTATCTCGCACACAACAGGGTAGTGGGAACCTAGTGTTAAGTTCGTTGCCCACTTTCCGGCGAGTTCTAGAGGCATTGCGTGTTAAGTGGCGGAACTCAACGCCGCACTTTGCGTCGACATCAGAACGAAGAAATGAAAATAGAAATTTCAATAAGTATTTCTTTTCCTCGAGTGGCGATCGAACCCACAACCAGTCGATTTTAGTCACACTTTGTGACAGCGCCACAAATTACCGAAAAAAAGTTTAAAATGAATATCGATAAAATTATAATAGTTAAAGATTAAAGATATATTGCAAAAGTACTACCAATAAAGTTATAAAAACTGTATAGAAATTACAATGGGTCAAGTTATGTACGTACAACTTAATTAGTTTGTACGCTGGGACCGTGTTAATATATATAAGTACTCGTATATTTGTTATAAAGCGTTTATTTGAGTATATTTGAGGCTATTTAGGCTGTGTGCGGGATACAGTGTGAAACTGATTTTTTTACTTTTTTTATTTGAGGCTAATCTTAATGCAAGGACACAAACGGCTGTAAGCTCTACATACATGTTGTAGGTTCGATTCCTTTATTTTTTAATTTGTTCGCTCTGGTATCGAGGCAAAGAGCGCGGTTTAGTTACGGGGTTGGGGCAGTAAGTGAAGAAGTATCTTATAGGGAACGGAATGTCTTAACCCTGGGGACCCATGCTCCATCTGCCTACCCCTAGGTCTGCGCTACTGAACATGCAACATCTCAAAAATTCAGCGAAAAGTGGGAACCGGAAGTGCTTTAACGGAAAAGAGTGTTTTAACATTAAGTCCTTTCAACCTACTCTGCTATATGCGGATACCGCTTGAATTTATTTCCGTATAGAATAAAAAAAATCTATTCTACCATACAGTTACCTAGATACATTCACATCAAACCAACTAACATAATACACATACAAACATACATACATACATACATACATACAACAATTCCTTAAATACCATGACGCATTGGATGCCACGCCGGTGCCCGCATTAGCGACATAGTGATCATGATTACCTAATAGCTGTGGCTTTGACAATTACGCCTTAGAACCTAATCTAGAAATGATTTAATAATATTATATTATATGAACAATATATGTAGAATATAGTGATCGTTTCTGTATTTGTATATAAGATGTCAAATAAAAAAATCAGCTTCACGCTGTACCCCACACAGACTCCGCTAGGTTCCCTCAGCCTACCCTGCACACAGCAGGGTAGGCTGAGGGAACCTAGCGGTAAGATTCTTTACGTGCGTGTTGAGTGGCGGAACTCAACGCCGCTCTTTGCCTCGACACCAGAGCGAAGAAATGAAAATATAAATGTAAATAAATATTTTATTTCCTCGAAGGGGGATCGAACCCACAACTAGTCGATTTTACAGTCGCACTTTGTGCCCCTGCGCCACGACTGGCCTAAAAGACAAAAATAATAAAATATATATTTTTTTAGCGTCACGTTGTATCCCGTGTATAGTAGGATAGATAAAGGGAACTTAGAGACCTAGTGTTGAGACACTCCGTTCCGATTAGGACACTTCCGTTCCCCAATTCTGGAGGCATTGAGTGTTGAGAGACGGAACTCCGGTTCCAGAGTGAGAAAGTGAAAACATTTTATAAAATATAATTGGGAATCGAACTCAAAACCTTTCGCGTTCACAGTCCCACGGCTTGTGCCACTACGCCACGACTGGTCTCTAGCCGAATTTAAAAAAAATTACTACCTTTCAATATACAAACATAAAAAGAAATGTTTAATCACAAATTAAATATCTTTTATAACCGTATTAAACAGCGATGGCGCCGTCGTGGCACATTAGGTTAGTGGTTGTTTCTCATCACACATTATCTTTATTGAAATGATAAATAGAAAACATGTGACATTTTGTCTTTTATTAAAATTGATGTTATTAGGGAATGAAAGCACGGCAATGGAGAACGGAGTGTCTTTGTTCCCTCAATCTACCCTACTGGGTGGGGGATAGAACGTGAAGCCGATTTGCATTTATAACCTAGCGTAGTGTTAAGATACTCCGTTCCCCACTTTCCGCCAAAATCTAGAGGCATTGTATGTTGAGTGGCGCAACCCAACGCCGCGCTCTGCCTCGAGACCAGAGCGAAGAAATTTAACATTGCCTGTTGTACGTAGATGATAAGCAATTATTAAATCATTAAAATAAAAAACCGGAGGCCGGCCGTGGCGCAGCGGCACGAGGTGTGACTGCAAAACCGACTGGTTGTGGGTTCGATCCCCACTCGAGGAGATGAAATATTTACTTAAATTTATATTTCCATTTCTTCGCTCTGGTGTCGAGGTTAAGCGCGGCGTTGAGTTCTGCCACTCAACACGCAATGCCTCCAGGATTCGGCAGAAAGTGGGGAACGGAGTGTCTTAACACTAGGTTCCCTCTGCCTACCCTGCTGTGTGCGGGATAGAGCGTGAAGCTAACTTATTTTTTTTTTTTTTTAAATAAAAAAAACCAGTCAAGTGAGAGGGTAAGTCAGAGCTCATTCTTTTGTTTTTCTGGGTTGCTGGGAACCTTAGATCTGGCAAGATATTAATTTTACCAGGTTACCCGTCGTCACAGACCCGAGACAAACCGACACACAAAAAGGGTAACGTTATTTTTGTTGAAGTACGAAACCCAAATTTAAAAAAATATGAAAATAAAACTAAAAAATGAAACAAACAAACATCCATTACTCTTAAATCTTCATAACAAAATCCCGCTATACCTACATACTATGTATATATACAACCGGAAATTAAGTAAACCGTTGTCCATCAAACTGTCTTCAGTTCACACTCGACTGACAAAGTATTATTAGCATGTTAGAAAAAAAAGCAGTAAAATGTACTTTTTCTCGCATGTAATTTAGAGCTTTTACATCTCTCAGTTTACTATCAAATAAGTTAGTTTTAATTTTGTAAGAGCTTTGCCAAAACTAGTAGTACTGGTGTAATGAAATATATAGTTTGTATAGCACTATTTTGTGTTGAATTCAATTTTTGGGGCCAATCGTGACGCAGTGGCACAAGTGTGTCACAAAACTGGTTGTGGGTTCAATCCCCACCCGAGGAAATATTTCTTATTTGTCATTTCTTTGCTCTAGTATGTGGTGCTCTGAATAACGCGGCGTTCAGTCCCGCCCATTTCCACTCGACACGTATCGCCTCCAGAATTCGGTGGAAAATGGGGAAGGGAGTGTCTCAACACTAGGTTCCCATTGCCTACCCTGCTGTGTGCGGGAAACAGATGTAAAAAAATATGTAACAAAAGGCAATCCAGATATATAAACTTTTAAGAAATAAAACATCTAGAGATGATTGCGTATAAGCGCGTTCTAAGCCAAGTAGAAAAATACCAGACCAAAAAAGAAAAAAAAAAGATAAAAAAGAAAAAAAATATAATATTTGTAGCTGACCATACCTCTGTAACTTAAATTACAGTAATATAAAAAAAATAAAATGAAATATTACACTTCACAAAATCAAATATTTTCAAGGCGTCCCACGTAAATAAGCGTACTTCTAACACATCAAACGCTCCTAAAGCTTGAAACATCAACATAACTTTCACATATAAATACAATTACTCAATTAGAACCCACGACCTACGCGTCTAAAAATTAGGACGCTACCCACAAGACCACCCGTCAAGTAATCGAGGCACATATGTGTATACTAGAGACCCGCTCGCGGCTTCACTCGCTTGGACTAAACTATTTATTTTGTTATCGGTTATTTTTTGTTTCACACTGTATCACACACCACCTGGGGACCTAGTGTTAACGCACTCTAGTCTCCATTAGGACACCTCCTTTGGCCCCTTTCCACCGAATTCTTAAAGCAAAGAGTGTCGGAGCTCAAGACCGCATTGCCTAGTTACCACCACACCAGACGAGACACAGAGCTGGTGTCGCTCGCGAGGAAATCAAAACATTCAATATTGCGTTCCCTCTAGTGGGAATCGAAGTCACTACCGTTGTGTTTACAATCGTACATTTGTGCCCCTACGCCGCGATGGATGAAGATACATTACAACTGTGCTACAATAGTAAAAAAAATATATAGCTGTTAAAGAGTGTTTTTTTTTCTTTGTTTAGAAACTACCTGTTTAGCTCATTCGTAAAACTTTATTAATATGAGAGAAAAGAAAAAAATAAACACTAAAACCGCTGTTTTAAAATATAACAGTACATAGTTCAAATATTATTTTTATTAAAAAAAAAATCTAATAAAAATATGCAGTTCTATAACTATATTTAACTAATTTATCTAATTAGGTTGAGTGAGCCGAATGACTTTGCTCCATATATTTTTTCCATTTAAATTAAATATTCAACTTAAAATGTATATAATTAGCCCAATTATTTATTCGAATATATGAAAATAGACTGTTTTTACAGGTGCAGTGCTTGTAAATTATTTAAAGGGTAACACTAGGGTTCCCTCTGCCTATCGTGCTGTGTGCAGGATACAGCGTGAAATTGATATATTTGATTTATTTTTTTATAAAATACTGCTACGTCCATCGAAGCGCGGCCGCATAGTGTCTTATTATAAAAGCGACGTTTATAGATAAAATTCTCCACTCGAAATAAATGAAGTATTGTCATTTCCTTAGTCTGCTAGCAAAACAAAGCACGGAGTTGAGTTTCGCCACTAAAAACTAAGCGAAATGAATGTCTCAACACAAAGTGACATATTTTTAACATTATTAAACTGTTATTCCACACTTAGGTAAGAAAAAATGTTATTTAAAAAAACGTATAAAAAATTGAACGTAGCGGGACTCGAACCCGCACCTCCTGGAATCCGACCAGGTCGATTACATATTTTTTTTAAATAATTTATTTAAGTGTGACATTTTACACATTCATGAATTCAAGCATTATATTGTACCTTCAATGCATAACCTTTACACTTGAAAAAGTGATTTTATACCTTATTTTAAGGGAATAAAGATATATATTGCATGATTTTAAGGAGACGATTTCGCTAAGAGAAAATGATACATATTAACAGTGTCTTCTATGAAGTTAGTTGTGGTATAGTCAGTAACTATGCTATTATTATAAAGTTAAAAAGTTTGTTTGGTAGAACGCTCTAATCTCAGGAACTATTGGTTTAAATTGAAAAAAATATTTCTATATTAAATAGATAGTCCACTTGTCGATGAAGGCTATGGGCTATATTATATTATAATAACTATACCACAGGACCATGATCTTAGGTATTGAGTACAGTTAGGGAGTATTTGATTATATCTGGTGATTATGGATTTGGTTTATATTCGTGGGAATGTTTATATCATTTTTTTTTTACTGGTTATATTAGATGAAGAAAAACTTTAACTTTTGTCACCTTAGGGTGACAAATATCATTAATATTGCTAACTTAACTAAAGCCAAAAAAATAATAATAAAAACACTTCCGAATAATTTACTATTAAAAAAAAACTATCAATCCTTCAAAATGATAGGATTCAGTCACATAAAAAAAGACTTCAACTGTACAAAAGTTTGAGGCCAGTCGTGGCGCATAAGCATTGGACTGTAAACGCGACGAGGTTGTGGATTCGATTACCACTTGAACAAATTAAATATATTATATTTTCATTTCTTCGCTCAGGTGTCAAAGCAAAGCGTGGCGTTGTGTACAGCCAAAAATCAAGCAATGCCTCCAAAAATCGACAAAAAGTAGAGAGTTGTGTCAGCACCTATCCCGCTACATGCGGGATACAGCGTGAAAAAAATACTAAAACAAAAAGCTAGTGCACTATCGTATATACGCTATAAAGATTAATTCTCATTAAATTGATGTAAGGTCGCTTGGAACCAGTTTTATATTCATTATGGGTTTACGAGACTAAATAACTCGCTTACTGTAACACAATGTTACATATTAAAATAGCAATCTATATCTTTTGTATGCAATTAAAATATTTAGCGCTGTTGAAAGTATCTTATTTTGTGTTTGTTGGGTGTGGATTCGATTCTTGATCAGAATAAAAAATTTATATTACACAAATACCTCTAAATTTCGACAAAACGTTGGGGAACGGAGTGTCTCCACACTAAGGATCATCAAATTCAAAAATCAAAAAAGAGGAAATACAAATTGTCTTTACACCTTTATATATATGGCAAAATACATAAATACACATACAGAAAAATAGAAAAAGAACGGAAGTATCTTAATGGGAACAGAGTGTCGTATCACTATGTTCCCAGGTTCCTTCTGCCCTGCTTTGTGTAGGATACGGCGTGAAGAGGCGTACGGCGTAAAAAACAGATACGTTTATCTTCAAGTAAATTTTTATTGAATCGATATTGCATCAATATCGTCCCTTTCTAAAGGGAGTCCTCAATCAGGGCATTCATTTACTAATATCCTCTATAGCCCATCAGTTAATATTATTAGAGCATACGGGCGCGGTCGTGACCTCGGACAAGATGGAAACTTTCTATACAATGATCTTTTAAAACTTTTTTAAAACTTTATACATGAGTAGTTTAGAAGATATTGTATTTATAAGATGAATAAAAACATTGTAAATTCCAATTTTATATTAATTTATTGAATTTTAATTATATAACTAAATAAATAATCTATTGAAATTTAACGTATATTTTCTAATTTATTTATAAAAAATAGGCAACGAATTTAAAAAGTCTTTATTTTCTTTAGCTTCCCACTGTATTCTGCACACAGGAGGTTAAGCAGAGGGAACCTGGAAACTTAGTGTTAAGACACTTCCGCTCCCCACTTTCCACCGAAATCTGAAAGCAGCAGGTGTGTTGAATAGCGGTACTCAATACCGAGCTTTTTACCTCAATTAATCATAAATGGCATTAAATAAAAAAATGTGAAAGATTATTTATAGGAAAATATATACATGTGTCTTTATTGCGCGATAGTTTCAATTTCAATCAGAGATAAAGAAAAAGAAAGAAGAAAATTTACATTTTTTTTAGTAACATAATTTTTTATGCAACCAGTACTTTCATTTAATTCGATTTGGTATAATATAGTCCTGAATGTAATATGTATAAATGTAAAAATTACAAAATAAGATGCGCATGCGCATCTATAAATTTATTTTGTACAAATAAATGTACAGAAATATTTATTAACTTTTTTCACTAATAATTATTATTCTTTTTTATTTCTACTTTTGTAGTTCAAATTAACAAGAGTTTTATAAAATTCAAAGTATGTTAAAAATGCATAATGTAATCTATTTAGGTTAAATTAATTAAAAATATATGTCTGTCTATAAATCTTTATTTCGATATATTAAGAGTACAATTCAGCCACAAATTAGAAATATACTTGCTTCAAAAGAAATTATAATTACATAGTATTTAATTTATAAAACATGTAGTATTTTTCATATAAAACAATATTATGACTACGTTTTAGTAAAAATTCGGAAACAATACATTTCAGAACCAATTTTAAAATTTCATCATTAGATGTGCTTCGCTTATTACCGACTAAATATTTTGAACTTCTTGCAAATATGTTCCTGACTGTTTATATGAGATACAAAGTAAGCAAGAACTTTTGGTCCGTATTATTCTGCTGTGCATGAATTTTTAAAACTATAATTATGATTTATTTCCCAATAACAGGAAAAATTTTTTTTTCTTATTTCTTTAAATCCAGAAAATATATGATTTTTACACAAAATGAAAAAAAAAATATTTTTACAAAATGTATAATTAAGCCAAAAGAAGAAATTTTATGAAAGAATTGTCTAAATATATTGCAGAATAAATATGCCTGTTCGAGAACTAGGAGAATATTAAATAGTTCAACACAGCCGTTCCTCCGGATTCCTTCCCGGCAAATGTTCATAGAAAGCCACACGTTGGACGATGGACTGGTAAATATATAACAAATATCAGTCCTCCGTCGGTCCGGTAGCTCACATGAGATCTTTCTGAAGATCTACAAAAAGTAAGGGCAATTCTATTCCAATCTTCTGCAAATAGTTCATAGGAAGTTGAACGTCAGACGATGAACTGGTAAAACTGAACATACCAATTAATCGTATGACGTAACTTCGTATGTAGGATATTCTTTTTAGAGAGAAGGGTTTTGAGGATCTGTAAAAAAAATAATTTTCATCTGTCGACATTCTCAACATTATATTTTACCAATTCCACATCATCATTTGTAAATAAATAATTCGCAAAAGAAAAGCATTTTCAACAAGATTCTTATGAAATATTGTGAAGTGTATAATTTCCTTTTATTCTGCCGACGGTACATGGGAACTTAAACGTCAGACGATGAACTGGTAGAACTTGCAACATACCAACTCCCCGTCTGACGCTACTTCGCATGACATGCCTATTCTCTTTACATTTTGAATATAAATTGTAAGCGTGTAAACAAGTGTACAAGATCAGAAGACAATCACAAAAATCTATGCTACCAAGCTGCAAAAATTCTGAAAAAAAAATTATGTCACCATCTGTCATCAATTTGCATTTTTTTTTATTGAATACTAAAAATAGAAGATTAATAATATAAGTCTCAAATTGATATTTAATTAATAATATATATAAGTAAATTAACAAGTAAAATACTATTTTAAGAAAAGTACTATTTCTTACAATACAACTCACAGATTACTCAAAAAGACTCTTCCAAAAGACCATACATGCTTCCATACACTTTTAGTAGATTTATTATAAAATGCGAGAAGGCTGACGATGAGTTTGCAATAAATGGACATGTGCAAGCCCCCCGTCAGTCTTCGCATCTTATAATCTTTTCTTACAAGTTCCTTTAAGCTGAATTTTTCTTCTTTCTTCTTTTTTGTATATATATGTACATACTTATCAAAAATAACCTTTAAAAAGTCATAAGTAAACAGCTCTCAAAGGTTCACCTAGGAGGGTCCACTCTCACTTTTAGTAGAGTATTCGCGCAAAGACAAGAGACTGACGATGAGTTTGCTATACATCAACATATGCAAGTCCCCCGTCAGCCTTCACTTTACGTGGTAATTCAAAGTTTCATTATTCAAAATATATTAATTAATATTATATTTAACAGTTGTTCTTAATATCAATAATATATTAAAAAAAATATTTTAAAACATATATTACACAGAATATTTTTCTATTTTCTTGCACTGAAGTTAACAAATAACTTTCAATTTCTCTTCTGCCTTGATAGTAAGAAATTCTTCTATAGTTTCTTCTGAAGATTGACCATGAAAGGTGAGAAGGCTGACGATGAGTTTGCAATGCTTTGTACTTGCAAGCCCCCCGTCAACCTCCACCTCACATGATTTTACTTGCCAATCCCAATTAAAAATAAAAACGAAACTACTTCTAGAATATTGCAATACAAAATTATACCATTGAGGCCGGTCGTGGCGCAGCGGCACGAGGTGTGACTGCAAAATCGACTGGTTGTGNTAATTATTTTACATTCATCAGATCAAATTCATAAATAACTATACAAGAATGTTATTAATAATAAGTATCCTAATAATAGAACATTAATTAAAAAAAACCCATTCAATTCTTTTGAACTATATCTGTTACTCTTGTTGAACTATAATAGAAAAAAAAACCAATCGTAAATGGTCAATAGGTCTATCGAAGCTGATCATAGAATAGTTTACAATTAAAAGTACGTATTGTTTTTATTATCATTCAATATCGATACTTGTATAGAATAATCGTTCTCATAATAGACAAAACCTATTCAACTAGAAGTTTTAGGAAATCAATCGATTTTATTAAATTTGTGAATGAGTAAATGAATTACCACCATTGTTTCGTAAAAGCTTAAAAGCCTTTTCGAGAGGTGCTCTTTTTTTAAGCGTCACGCTGTATCCTGCACATAGCAGGGTGTGCAGAGGGAACCTGTTAATCTAGTGTTCCGTTCCCCACTTTCCGTTGAAATCTGCGGGAAGTGAAGATGGAGAACGGAACGTGAAGCATTGCATATTGAATGAAAATTAAAATATGAAATATTTCATTTCCTCGAAAGGGAGTCGAACCCCAAAACCGATCGTGTTTACAGTCGCTTATGCTCCTGCCCCGTAACTGACCTCTTGGGGGAATAAAAAAGAAGGGGGATATAAAAGAAAACCATAGGTTAATAATTTCAACTATACGTTAATTTTTACGTCTGTTTACATGATATAAATAAATAAAATTGGGTCGTCGTCCTATCAGTCAGAATTAATCAATTGATAAGCAGGATGCGTTCGTTACGCCTACAACCACTACTACTTTTGATATGAGAAAGAACACGTTAGTTGCACTTATTGGTTTTTATTGGTGCAATTGCGCAAAATTACTGAGAGAACGACCCTTTGATGAGAAATTTGAGCTACTAATTTAAGAAAATAAAAACTTTTCGTGGAGAACGAGACGTGAGGAACTGAGAGTAAAAAATTAAAAAAAAAACTGAATATGTCAAAAATACTATAGCGGGATTTGAATCCGCCCAATCGCTTTAGGCAACCATGCCGTAAGCACATTATTATCGCGTCAGATTTTTCATACTAATTAATAGATAGATAACTAATCTATCTGATTCGTTAATAATACCCTAGAGTATTTGAGAACCGCACCTATAAAATTGTATTTTTTCTTCCTAAATTGCCAATGCAAATTGAAAAAAGAAAATAAAAATTCAATTTAATTAAAATAAAATTAATTCAACTGAATAAATATTTTAAAGTTTTATACAATTTTTGTAATTTTCAGTAATGAAAATATTTTTTTTTCAAGTAATAGAAATCAAAACAAAGCAGCTTTCTCTATCAATTAATTTTAATAAAAATTTCATTCAAATTTAATAAAAATGTCATTTTCACGCTACATCACGTATATGCAAGAAAGTGGCGGCAAGATAAGCTAGAGTCAAGACACTCCGTTCTCCACTTTCCGCACGACGTCAAGACAACGTGATGAGCGGCGGAACTCGACACTGCGCTTTCTCTTGCCTGAGCAGAGAAATTAAAACAATGAAAGCAATACTGCCGATCGGAAACCGAACATATATAAAAAAAACAAAATTATAAAATTAAAAATACCATCAACAAAGCAGCCAATTAAAAAAAAACAACTCAATCAACATTTCTAATTATTAATAAAAGAAAATTACAAAATAAAATATATGAAAACAACTCTATATGAAACAAAAGAGCACAAAATCGCTACAGCCAAAGTCCCGGGCAGAGCTAAAGCCCCAGTCTTGAGAGACGCGCGCATACCCCCTCCATACTTTACCCCTCTAAAAGCATTCCTTTCCTAGTTAACATACAAACTAACTAAAAATTAAATATAAGATATATCAAAAATATGTGAAATAATTAAAATAAATAAATAAAATTATAGTTTTAGCCATTTTTAGTTATTTTTTTCACCAATTGGAAACGTAACTACTGTAGCGCGCCTGTCTGTGTTGAGACGCCATATGCAAAATCGATACCCATAGATAAAATCTAGTGCACAAAATTATTAAAATAAATCAAAATAATCTACTACAAGTTATTATTAGTATTATGAATGTATATATAACATAATTCTATAATTAATAATAAAGTAAAGCCTTATAAAATTGATTTATTTAACTAATTCTAATAAATAAATTTAAAAAATCGCTTATAAATCACAATAAAAACTTAAATATTCTATTTCTTATATGTAACCTATATTTAAATAAACATAACTTAAAAAATATAAGTAAAAAATACATATAAATAAAAATTTTAATTAAAAAAATCTTATAAATTTAATTAAAAAGCTAAGGCTATACTCTAACGATGGTATTAAATACTATTAAATATAAAATAAATAAAACTAACCTACAACTAAAATCAAAGACAACCAACGCCCATACTAAACTGCACTAAAGTATTGATTTTTAAATGGTCGTCAGATAATTATCTATAAACAAAACAAATACTAAAATTATATTAAAAATACGCTAAAAACATATAAAATTTTAAATTTTAGACTTTTTTGTAGTAGAATTTATAGGAAAAAGACTTACAAAGGTTTAGAACGGCGGAGGAGACACGAGCGCTCTCAGCCAGGGTGAAATGGCGAATCGTTCCACCCCCGCCCTACCGAACGCTACGTACAGAGTACTACCTATAGACCTTTAAAGGCAAACTATTGACTGAATTTTACCAGTTTTGTGTGGATAACAAGAAAAAAAGTTGAATATTTTTAGTTTATCTATTGATAAATATTATAGTTATCTTATATTTTAGGAGGCCGTACAGAGTGGCATTGAGTTCTGCCACTCAACACGCAATGCCTCGAAAAATCGGTGGAAAGTGAGGAGCGGAAATGTCTTAATGGGAACAGAATATCTTAAATATCTTAACACTAGGTCCCTAGGTTCCCTCTGCCTACCCATTTTTGGATATGGTGTGAAGCTAAAACAAAACAGAAGAGCTTACTTATGCATATTTTGATTATAAAATTATAGATTGTTTGTATAGTTTGAATTAATTCTGTTTTTTTTTTATGAATTGATCTTCATAGTATTTATATAAACGTAGGTATATATTGTATGTGTGAATGTAATAATGTCGGAAATCGAAAATTCCACAAACGATTTTGCTAAATTATCTGTTAATTATATGAAATAGTAAGAAATTTAATATTTTTATATTATAAGAAATTTTAATTTCAATTTGACTTGTCTTTTATTTTTTTAGCTTTATGGTATATCCCATATATAGCAAGGTAGGTAGAGGCAACTTGGAAACTTCAAAACACTCCCCCACTTTTCGCCGAATTCTTGAAGCAATGCACGTTGAGTGACGGAGCCCAACGTCGCGCTATGCCTCGTTACCACAGCGAGCGAATAAAAATATTAAATATTTCACTTCCTTGAGTGGAGTACCAAACCCACAACCCTCCCCTTTTACAGTCGCACGTTTTGTGCCCCGGCGCTACGACAGCCTCAGGGCCGTTCGGGTCTTACATGAGTTTATAAATGAATCTCTCTCTCTCTCTCTTAAATACTGCGAATATTCAAAGGTACACAAATAAAACCCATAAATATTCTATAATTATAAATATTCTATATATAAGTCTGTCTGTTCATACAAAACTATGAACCGGACGCACTTGCAAATAAAAGTAAGCGAGCTATACATACGCAAGATCTTAAGTATCAATATATTAGTACGGGAGACGAATACTTCAAACTGTGGTCGATACAGGAACGACGGCCCGCACCCTCAATCACTTTGACGTCCTTGACCACAGGTACTATGAGATGAACTAAGCTAGCACGTCTTCATTCAAGATATTGCTTGTTGAGTGGTGGAACTCAACGCCGCGTTTTGTCTTGTTACCAGAGCGAAGAAGTGAGAATAATTTATTTTTCCGAGTGGGAATCGAACCAACAACCGTCGCGTATATAATAGATGCTGTCTTTATAGGCCAGTCGTGGCGCAGGGGCAAAACGCGACAGTTTGTGGGTTCGATTTGCACTTGACGAAATGAAATATTGAATATTTTCATTTCTTGGCTCTGGTATTGGGGCAGAGCGCGGCGTTAAGTTCCACTCAACACGCGATGTCTCGAGAATTCGTATAAAAGCCGGCAGCGGAGTGTCTTAACACTAAGCTCTTACCCTGCTATATGCGGGATACAGCGTGTAGTAAAGTTAAAAACAAAACAATAACAAAAACTAAATTATTAAACCTACGCCTTTGAAATTAAAAGTAAATAAGCGTTTTACGTACATACGCATCTATACAAGACCGTAAGTACCAATATATTAGGACAGGAGACAAATAAAACCGGGGTCGATATGAGTAGCGACGGCCCGCACCCTAACTCCGGCTCCTGACTACAGGCTACAGGTAATATGAGACATACTATCATCATCTTTAAACAATAATGGAACATTTTGTGTGTATGTGTGTCTATTTTTGATATTGAAAATGAGTGTCCAATTATTTTTTTGCAGCTTTACGCTGTATCCTGCAAGTAGCAGGATAGCGATAGAAAGCCTAGTGTTAATACATTTCGCTTCTCAGTTTCCTGCAAAGTCTAGAGGCATTACGTGTTGAGTGGCGGAGCTCAACGCCGCACTTTGAATCGACACTAGAGCTAATTATATACGATAAAATATAGAAAATTACATATATCGATTATATAAAAATTAAATTGGCTGGTGACATGTACTTTTATTATTTTGTTGAAGCTTCAGAGGGATGCTTGTGTGAGGACACTCCGTCGTCTGGTTTCCGCCTAAGTAGCGGAATTAAACGCTACGCTTTATCTTACTACCACGTGTGAACGTGCGAACCTAGAACCATCGCTTTTGCACCAATGATACAACAATCTATTTTTTCAATGGATGAATGACTTAAATCTATAATATAGGGTCAATCAAAACTAATTTACTTATTCTAAATATTTCTAATTCCACTAGTATATCTATTACAATAATTTAGTGATGTACACTACGAAGACTCTCTCCCTCCGCCACACAAGGCCCGCGCCTCCGACGTCAAGTTCCCGGTAACACGCCAGTCACATCCCTACGTAGCGTGAATAAATCAAGCGCCGGCACCTCTTGATCCTTTAAATAAGTACGGCCGCATGTGTGAAATATCGAGTGTGTTCTTAGGATTGTGCGTTGCGACGCGACGGTACGCAGAAATGTTGTAAATTATTAATTTATTGAGGTCGATCGTGGTACAGTGGCAAAGCATCTGGCTGTAAGCGTGACGGTTGTGTGTTCGATTCTCAGTTTAAAGAGGGAATGAAGTGTTTTAATTTTCTCGCTCTGGTAACGGAACGAAGCGCGGCGTTTTCTCCCCTCGCATACGCAATCAATGATTGGAGTGAAAAAAAATAAAAAACTACCGTAATATGAAACTTGTGAATTTCATTATTTCATGTCCAATAAAATCAGTCAAGTACGATTAGGATCACGTTTGTAAGTTAACGGGAAGTACCTACAACTTATAAAAGTTACCTAAGTTTATATTTGCAAGCATACGCACTTTTTAATATTAAATGAACTATAGATGTAAATTTATAGTAGATTTTTTCTGCAATATTAACCAATTAATTTCCAATATTCGGATTTTCTCCGTTATTTGTACTGTAATACAAAGACTCTATTCTCCATAAATAAATCCAATATAACATTATAACTAATATAGCAATAAGAACGTCAACTGCAATACTCCATAATCTATATATTAATAAAATCGGCTTCACGCTGTATCCTGCACACAACAGGGTAGGTATAGGGAACCTAATGTTAAGATACTCCGTTCGCTACTATCCAACGAGTTCTGGAGGCATTGCATGTTGAGCGGCGGAACTCAACGCCGCGCTTTG
Source organism: Heliconius hermathena (assembly GCA_013403705.1). Taxonomy (NCBI): domain Eukaryota; kingdom Metazoa; phylum Arthropoda; class Insecta; order Lepidoptera; family Nymphalidae; genus Heliconius; species Heliconius hermathena. The sequence continues at coordinate 159,748 of JAAIXJ010000247.1, read as the reverse complement.
CCTCGACACCAGAGCGAAGAAATGAAAATATAAATGAAAATGAATATTTCATTTCCTCGACTGGGGATCGAACCCACACCCAGTCGATTTTACCGTCACACTTTGTGCCCCTGCGCCACGACTGGCCTGCGGACTTTTTCAATAATAAAACTAAACTAAGCTAAACTAGCTTCACGCTTTATCCCTAGCGGGGTAGTCAGAGAGAATGGAGCGCCAAACGCTACGGTTTTTTTTTAATAATGTTTATAAATTACATTAAATCAATAAATAAAATTACACACACTACCCCATGCATTGGACAATATAAATATACACTCTTGTATTTATAAAGTGGCATACACGTTGCTATGGCAACGCGTATTATTTACGCGTCAACTGGCCCCCTAGTACATTAGAAATAGAAGTAGCAGTACCGACGAAAAGCACACGGTAAGCTATTCGCAGCACGTCTCCGCGGCGCGTACGTCGCACATCCTTGTAGATCCACGCGCTTAACCTGTTAGTTTACCTGGTTTTACTTGATTTAAGTTAAATTAAATTTTAGACTAAATTTCAATGTTTTCACTAAGATAACGTTTGTGAAATAGAAATAAAAAAGATTTTTTTTTTCAACTGAAATGTATCTATTACTCCAATATATTCAACATATTAATAACGTATTAATAACGTAGCGGGACTCGAACCTGCACCTCCTGGAAACCGACCAAGGCAGGGGGAGAAATAAGTATTTTTCTTTCCTAAGTGTGGAGTGTGGATAACAGTTTAAAAATGTTAAAAATATTTCAGTTATTTTCATCTGTCACATCCGTGCGTTGTCTCAGTCTGTCAGCCTCTCAGTAACTTAAAATTAAAAAAAATTAAATTAGCTTCACGCTGTATCCCGCACACAGCAGGGTAGGCAGAGGGAACCTAGTGTTAAGACACTCCGTTCCCCACTTTCTGCCGAATTCTGGAGGCATTGCGTGTTGAGTGGCAGAACTCAACGCCGCGCTTAACCTCGACACCAGAGCGAAGAAATGGAAATATAAATTTAAGTAAATATTTCATCTCCTCGAGTGGGGATCGAACCCACAACCAGTCGGTTTTGCAGTCACACCTCGTGCCGCTGCGCCACGACCGGCCTCCTCTCAGTAACTTAAGAGTTTAATATTCACGTAATATAATATATTAAAATATTATCAAATTTTACCATTTAAATCTGGTATTTCTGTTATTGTTTTATAGTATGCATATATGAATATGCTATATATGTATGAATATGCTATAGATTTATATTGTAGCTTTACACTGTGTCCCGCACAAAGGATAGAAAATAAAAATATTTCATAAATATTATATATCCTTGAGTTGGAATCGAACCCACAACCTATTGCGTTCACATTCACACGCTTGTGCCCCAGCGGCGCGACTGGACTCAAACACTTTTTTCTTTTAAAAACGTTGCTAATGTTATATGACACTATAGTAGTGTCATATAACATTAGCAATATATATAGGTACTCTTGTATAGAAATAACATGTAATAATAACGAGACCAGTCGTGGCGCAGGGGCACAAAGTGTGACCGTAAAACCGACTGGTTGTGAGTTCGATCCCCACTCGAAGAGATGAAATATTTACTTAAATTTATATTTCCATTTCTTCGCTTTGGTGTCGAGGACAAGCGCGGAATTGAGTTCTGCCAAGTGGGGAACGGAGTGCCTTAACACTAGGTTCCCTTTGCCTACCCTGCAGTATGCGGCATACAGCGTGAAGCTGATTTTTTTATGTAATAATAAATGTATCTGCAATTTTACCGTGTTGTAATGAATGTGGAAATATCAAACCGTACTATAACGACTCTATAATGGCCGCTTGTGAAACTGTGCTAATATATTTACCTATATCAACTTAATTTAGTTTTGCTAGTTTACTACGAGAAATAAGAAACATAGAAATTATAATCTTTTACTTTGAAAGATAAAAACAGAATAGAGTTTCATCATCATCATTTCACCTGACTTTGGCTGATCTTTTACTGTTTTTTTTTTATTATCATAAAAAATATATAGATTTCTTCTAATTTTGGTAACATTATATTTGAACGAAGCGGAACCCTCTTGGAACCCGTCTACGGTTCTAGTTAAAAAAAAACAGGAAGTTGTACCTGGGTATCCCATAAATCGAATTATATAGTTACATTACCGAAACCGACCACGAATAAAAAAAACGGTTCAATAAACCGATGATAGTAAGAACGTGACTTTTGTAGTAAAATACCTAAACTATATGACTAATATTCTATTCAACTAGAATCTAAACACTAAGACCGCCTCCCAACTTTGAGATAGATCTTGAGAGGGTTTTCAAGATGTCGTTTTAATTGATAGATTGTAATATATGAATGAAAACGGCGTCTCAAGAGCGATTTTAAACACGAGCCTAAAAGCTTTTAAGACAAAGCCTCTTTGTTTTTTAGACATTTTTTGTTTTTGCGGTCATTCGAAATAACTATATTCTAAGCTTTTTCTTTTCCCAGGGCGAAGAAATTAAAATAATAATGCATTCTCTTGTATGTTACATCCGCACACAACAGGGTAGGCAGAGGGCAGAGTAAGCTAGAGTTAAGACACTCCGTTCCTCATTTTCCGCTACTTATTGAGTGCCGGAACTCAACATTACGCTTTGACTCATTACTAGAGCGAGAAAAAAATATATTTCATTTATTTGAGTGGGAATCGAACTCACAACCTGTTTGTTGCGTTTACAGACATAGCGCACCGAAAAGTATAGAGCAGAAGTGTCTTAATGGGAACGGAGTGTCTTACTCTAGAAGCCTTCGCTATTATGTGCGAGATATAGTTTAAAACAAATCACTTTTACTAAGGAAATTAAGTTAAGTTTGACAACTGTTACTAAAACTAAAATCGTAAGCAAATTAAGACACAAATAGTACAGATGAAGTAAAAATATAAGAAAAGATATAGTTTTATATATAGTTTATTGTCATTTTCTCGCTGTGTTGCCAGCGCGGCGTTGAGTTCCGCCACTCAACATGCAATGCCTCTCGAAATCGGCGGTAAGGACTCGACTGAAATAGCATAATTAAGTTTAAAGTTATGTATTGTCAACTTGTTCATTATTTGTAGAGCAAGAAATAATTTTTGCCTTTCATAATATTAGCAATGACATATATACATATATGTAGGTAATAAGTACAAAAGAAAATCAAAATTCAAATATTTATATTTGCGCATTTTTACTTTGGAACAGAAAACCCAGAGGTACGGCACCTTGCGACCTTCCACTAACTTATTCAAGATCATTTTGATACTAAAAGAAAGAAGAACTGTCTTATCACAAATCCTTATCAGATCAGAAATGTACTGGCGAATTTCAAACATACAAACTTTATTTTTAAATTCACACTATATACCACCATAGGGTAGCCGAAGAAAATCAACTCCGTCCCTCACACTCCGCCCAATTTTTCAAGACATTGGGCGAAACTCCACACCACAAAATTGGCAACCGAACCCACAACTTTCACGATTACAATCAGACACTATTCCACCGCAAACCACAACAACATACAATACAAATACTTCATCACAAACATACATACACAGCCATGTGTGGTGCCATCAAAAATTAAGGCCACATCCACCTCCAGCTACACAATCGTACTACTTCCGTGAACAGATGACTTCGTGATGAGCTGGTGAGCAATCTCCGTGCGGTAATAATGACGCGTTGCGACGTATTTACAATGTTTGTATATATATGTATTATATTAGAATATAGTTTTTTTAAACATTTTTAAAGTGTTATTCCACACTTAGGAAAGAAAAATACTTATTTAGAAAACGTATAAAAATTTGAACGCAGCGGGACTCGAACCCGCGCCTCCTGGAAACCGACCAGGCGCTCTGACCACTAAGCCATGCGTTCTCGCCAAGCTACGTCGAAATTTTTATACGCTTGTTACAACTTATTTATGTTGTTAGCATCTCTGTAGGGAGATTTCTAAATAAGTAGTTTTAAGTTGTTTTTATTTAAATTGTATTATATTAGAGGCCAGCCGTGGCGCAGCGGCACGAAATGTGATTGTAAGACCGATTGGTTATAGGTTCACTGAGGTTCGATGCCCACTTGAGGAGATGAAATATTTACCTAAATTTATATTTCCATTTCTTCGCTCTGGTGTGGAGACTAAGCGCGGCGCAATGCCTCGGAGACCAGACTTCGGCAGAAAATGGGGAACGGAGTGTCTTAACACTAGGTTCCCCCTGCCTACCGTGTGCGGGATACAGCGTGAAGCTGTTTTTTTAATTTGTAATATATTAAATGATTACAGCTTTTTTATCACAAGTATTTTTAGAAAACATAAAATATTTGAATTTGGAAATCACCCAACTTTTTCACTTTTATCTAAGTTTATGATTAGAACTTTGATGAATAAAACCTCATGTTCAGATTCCAATTAGGATTAAGACTTTAACTAAGAGTAATCATAATACTCACTAGATTCCAAGGTTTCCACAGTATCCCGCATGTAGCAGGGCAAAGGGAACCTAATGTTCAGATATTACGTAAACTACTTTCTGCCTAATTTGCTGATTTTTCGATTTGTACTACTACTACGTGTCTTGAGTGGAAACCTCAACCTCAAAATAAACCCTCAAGTGAGAATCGAACCCACAACTGTCGCGTTCACAGTCCGACGCCATTCCATTACGTATTTATGGAAACATTATAATACCAAAAGTCCTTATAAATATTTCATTCCAACATAAACATGTCTAACTTTAACTATTACATTTTATTTACTGAAACCGAACTCCCGTGGCGATTGTAAAACTGCAACTGAATAGTTCAACAACTTTGGACGTTGGTTATTGGCTTGTGCACTCCATGCGTTTTGATACTTGGCATGTAATCTATACTAATATTGTAGGGTTGAAGAGTTTGTTTCGTCGATTTAACTCAGGAACTACTGTGAAAATTAGATTTTCTTTTGTTTTGAAGGTTTATAAAGGCTCTATGTAACTAATTGTACTGAATGGGCAGATATTGTAAGAAAAAACTTGTTTGTTTGGTTGATTGCGCTAATCTCGGGAACTACTTCGAATTGATTTCTTTAATTGAGCAGTCGATTTATCGAGGAAGATTATATCGATAATAGCGTTAACTATTTCAATATGAATGTAACCCACTGTATTTATGGCCAAAGCTACTTTGGGCACTTACAAATTGATTTATATATCATACACTTCTTTTTCTTCGAGGCAAAGCGCGGCGTTGAGCTCCGCCACTCAACACGCAATGCCTCCAGAACTCGACGGAAAGTGGGGAACGGAGTGTCTTAACACTAGGTTCCCTCTGCCTACCCTGGTGAGTGTGGATACAGCGTGAAGCTGATTTGATTTGATGTTTTGATTCTTTTTCTTTGAAAATGGAATCAAAGCAGCAAACAAATGCTTGTGATAGCACTGTGTTTAAGTGATATTTCTCTAATTACCCGACTTCGGCGAAGCAAAAAAGAGGGTTATTTATATCCTACATTGCATACGGCAGGATAAGTGATGATAACCTAATGTCAATTCACCTACCGCCTAAATACGAAAACGTTATGTGTTGAGATATATTATGACATAAATTATGACATAAGGTGGCGTTGAGGTCCGCAAGGACCTCAACGCCACCTTATGTCATAATTTATAAAATACAATTAATATAAGTAATGTAGGTAAGAAAAAATGTTATTCTAATAGTAATAATGAAGATACATTTCGTAAAACATTATGTAGGTATATATATGTTAGCACAGGTTAACCTCACTAAAAAGATATCAAGATTCGATTTTAAAGGTCACATGGTAGGTAATCCTTCTAAATTATATAATAATTGGCTTGGCCTGGCTTAAAAATATTAAATAATATTTATTACATTTATTCAAATTTTTTATCCTGCATTAGACGACTTCATATTGAGCGTCGTAACTCAACGCTGCCCGATCTCTATATGTACGGAGAAATGGATATAATTAATTATCTCAAAGGAGTTAAACCAATAAACCTCTATTATTACTCATACAATAAATTAAGCAGTGTTAAGACACTCCATTTTCCAAAAAAAAAAAAGAAATTTAAAACGAAGTAATTTAAAAAAAAATAACGCTATACCAAAATTAATATCGGCAAAATGCACTTTTGGTAAAAACACACGGGCACTAAACTCCCGCAGCGAGTGGGCAGCACCGATTAGTTTTCGAACTTATAATTGAGGTATCGACGGGCTCAGGTTAGAATGTATTCGTACGTATGTTCCATAGTTCGTTAAAAGTGTTATGGGAAGGATTTTTTCTCTTTTCTTCTTTCGTGGGTGAGGAAATGAAAATATTTTATAAAGTTACAACTATAGCTTTTACAGTTTTTTTAAATACGAAATACTTTAAAAAATAGTCATTTAGCATTTCAATATCGGAAAAAAAGTAAAAATATTTCCCATATAAATTACCAAATAACAAACAAAAAATAATTTACAAAATCACTCCATAAATACCAATAAACACACACAAAAAAAAATATTTCAGCACTGATCAAACACAATAACAACCTCTCCCTTTTTTACAAGTTGGTTAAAAACAATAAGCTATCAATCTCAGAACCCGGCAAAAGCACAAGACAAAACTTATTTTATTTTCTCTATAAAGTTCCAGTGGAAGCTCCCAACAGAGTCAACTATGCATCGCAAGGCGGTCGGTAGACAGTCGATAGACAGATCGGAGTTGTGAAGTTCCTCTCCCTGGACAATTATGGAAAACTGAATGTCGAATTTCTATCCAATAATATATATTTAGATATCTATATTGTATTCCAGTGGAGGCCAGTCGTGGCACAGCGACACGAGGTGTGACTGCAAAACCGACTGGTTGTGGGTTCGATCCCCACCCGAGGAGATGAAATATTTACTTAAATTTATATTTCCATTTCTTCGCTCTAGTGTCGAGGTTAAGCGCGCGGTGAGTTCTGCCACTCAACACGCAACACCTCCAGAATTCGGCAGAAAGTGGGGAACGCAGTGTCTTATCACAAGGTTCCCTCTGCCTACCCTGCTGTGTACGGGATACAGCGTGAAGCTGATTTAATTTTTGATTTTTTTATATTGTATTATATTATTAATACGCAGGCGTATTGCTAGGTGGTGAGAGAAAAAATAATGTTGAGACACTTCGTTCTCTACTTAAATGAAAATGAAAGTGTGTTTAAAAGGGAGAGTCTTAGGAAAGCGAAGAAATAAAATTTAATTATTTCTCTGAGTTAAGAAAGAACTCATAACCACCGCGTTGACAATCTATAGCACTGTGAGTTGTCACACTGAGCCAAGGTGGCTTTTAATTTACGTAGTAATAATCCTTCTAGGAATATATAACATTATAAATGTTAATATTTGTGAAGATGGATGTTTGTTTCACTTTCACGCAAAAACTACTGATGGGATTTACAGAAATATAGCATTGTATATCAAAACAAACATAGGCTACAATTTACGTAAAGATTTTGTACAATTTTGTTATAATACAAAAATAACCATAAGCAGACAAAGTCGCGCGCAGGTACCTAGTCTAATAATAATAATATGTACTTTACGCAAAAAAAAGTTGATAAGCAAGAGTTCAGAAGACAGGCCTTTTTTAGTTACATGTTAAATAAAAATATTAAATATTTCATTTCCCCGTACGTTTTAATAAAATATGACATAGATAAAAGTATGACATAATCTTTATGAGAGGCTTTTCTATAGAATAGTTTCACATAAAGACATAATACAACAGATCTTTATTATGAAACTTTTATTTAAAAAAAATGATTTATGACACATTTAAATGCAAAATCTTAATTTATATTACTTTAATAACCTTAAACATATCTTAATCTTTATAAAATCGACAAATTAATCACAAAACTACTAGTTTATAATGAATAAAATATAATAACATACAAAAAATGTTATTTTAGGACAGAATCATGTTGAGACTTGTCGAATTCGACTGCAGTAACAAAAAAATTGTACAGAATAGGCGGCGTAAAAGCATTAAACACCATTTGGGCTGTACGTTATTTAATGTCCTGTCTATCGATAGTTTTATCTAAAAATAATAAAAATATTTCCAGTGAATAAACTAAACTAAGCTAGCTTCACGCTTTATCCCTAGCGAGGTAGTCAGAGAGAACGGAGCGTCAAACGCTTCGGTCTCTACATACCTCTTTCGCCTCGTCCACTGCCATCAACCTTTTCATACAAGCCTTCCGGGGGGTCCTCATGCTTTTTACGTGACCTTCCTCCAATATCTTTGATACTGTGTTTTCGAAGGTCAACCGAGGTCTCCCCTCTTCCTTTCCTCTCTTACCACTCACTTTTCCATCATAAATCTTTTTTGCCATTCTTTCATCACTCATTTCATTTCGACGTGGCGAAACCAGCTGAGCACGTTTTTCTTCTTTCTCGCTGTGACATCCTCGCTAGTTCCTGCCATTCTGTGTACCTCTTCATTGCGGATTCGATCAGCTAAGTTGACTCCGCATATCCTACTTAGAGTCGCATCTCCACAGCATTCATCTTTCTTACATTTCTAGTAAATATAGGGTTTTATTATAATTAAAAGCTAAGTTCTACTGTTATATTTTTTTAACGTAAGTACACATGAAAAGGAGAACATACTAACACACTGTCAAATAAGTAATTTGATTGATAGTTAAAGATAAATAATAGAGAAAATGAGAAATAAAGATAGGTTTTTTCTTAAGTTCATGCTACATCTTTCATATAGTAGGAGAGCATGTTAAGTGGCGGAACTCAACACCGCGCTTTATCTACCAGAGCGGAGAAATAAAAAATAATTAAAAACAATCAAAAAAATTCCATTGAGTAGGGATCGTACTCACCACCACCACGTTTACATAGTATTAACCAATATAAAAAATGTTAAAAGAACTTACAGTCACTTTATATTTTATACCGACAACATAAACTTTAGGTCAACGCTATCTAAAACGTTTATCGACAGTATTCATACTATTATCGATATCCGCAACATCGACATCCCTAGCTTGTAAAATTTTGTAACGGTACAAAAGGGCACACAATGGCCAGGTGAGAACAAAAAATAAAATATAGAGTTTCGAACGACTGATTTCTGATAGATAGGTTAAAATAGAAGCGTGAATTGTTAATGGCCCTGTCGTATTTACAAAGAAGCACGCTTTTTCCCGCACAGGGAACGAAGCTTCTTAAAACTATATTACCTGATATTATATTTTTTTCTCGTTGTATTCCGCACATAATAATGTAGGCAAAGGTAGCCAGGGAACCTGGAGTTAATTCGATTCTCGTTCGGGGGAATGATTTATTATCATTTCCTCGCTCTAGTACACAAAGCATGCCACGCCGTTGAGTTCCGTTACTGAACATGCAATATTTCGTCCACGCAACGCATTGAACGGAGCGTGGGTAACGGAGTGTATTAACACTGTTTTCCTTCTGCATACTCTTCTATATGCGGCATAAAGTTAAAAAACATAATTACATAATTATTACATAAACAAATTCCAAAACCAAACATTTGTTTAATCGAATAAAAACATAACTTACATAATTCAACACGAACGACAATCCCATGCTCTATAAAAAACATATATCATACAAAAAAAAAAGCATTAATTATCCGCCAATAACCGAGGGATATGAGTTCGTTGCCATTTAAAAGTTGTGACGAATTCGAAACCGGTAGAGTCGCCCTAATTTGTAAGATCCTGTACTTAAACAGTATAAAATTCCATCATGCATGTAAAATTATAATAATTACCATTGCAATTTAGTAAATATATAAGATTTTAATTATTAAAACGTTAAATTAAAGTTACTTTTAGTGGGTTCAAGTCCCGCTTGAAGGAATGTTTATATTTTCGCTTCCTAAATAAAAATAGTTTAAATTCAAAGTCCAAAACGAAGAATATATAAGGCTTATAGGTACATATATTGATATAGTATAAGATTGTCACTTTTTATCCTCTTGTGGGTGAAAAGGAGTATCTATACAAAAACTTATTTAGAAAACGTATTAAACTCCTGGAAACCGACCAGGCGCTCTAACCACTAAGCCATATGTTCTCACCAAGCTACGTCGAAATTTTTGTACGGTTGTTACAACTTATTATGAAGTTAGGTTAGGTAAGGTCTCCAGGAGGCGCGAGTTCGAGTCCTGCTAAGTTTTATACGTTTTCTAAATAAGTATTTTTCTTTCCTAAGTGTGGAATAACACTTTAAAAATGTTAATAAATAATGTTAACAAAAAGAGTAACTATACACTTTATGACTGTATTTGCCCAAAATCCGGTCAAGTGCAAGTGGGTCTCGTTCATCGATGGTTCCGTACCAATTTTCTTAAGTAACGGGAACGTGACTTATAAAAATAAACAAACTTAAACTTACACTAAATTTCTATATATAAAGTTGTAATGGTTTTTTTGTAATATATCTGTAAATTTCCATTTTCTGATCATTACCTTTTCATAATTCTAGCTCCACGCAATCACGAAAAAAAATGATCTCGACGAACGGACAGATGGAAAGACAGATATTTTGTCTTTTGAGGCACGGAACCCCAAAATCATCATAATATATTTAGCTCAAATAAAACCAGAAGAATTGACATGTCTAATTTATTCTTATATAACTCGTTTGAGCCAAAGGAATGCGGTTACCGAAAAAACGCAACTAGAATGTATTTCTGCGATAAATACTTGAATGTCATTGACGTTGCATTTTATCTTTTTAATCGCAATACATGCTTATTGAATATTATTTCAAAGTTACTTATTTTATTTTCCAAAAGAGAATCTAGTGTTAAGACTCTCCTATATAGTTTTTTTTATGTGAATTATTTTACACTCAACATGCAATATATCAAAAATTGAGCGGTGTGTAGATAACGGAGTGTCTTAGCACTAGGTTCCCTATACCTACTCTGCTATACATCGTGAAGGCAAAAATAATAAAAAAAACTTAAATAATATTGAGGCCAGTCGTGGCGCAGCGGCAAGTGTGACTGTAAAACCGACTGGTTGTGGGTTCGATCCCCACTAGAGGAGATGAAATATTTACTTAAATTTATATTTCCATCTCTTCACTTTGGTGTCGAGTTCTGCCACTCAACACGTAATGCCTCCAGAATTCGGCAGAAATTGGGAAACGGAGTGTCTTAACACTATGTTCTCTCTGGCTACCCTGCTGCGTGCGGGATACAGCATGAAGCTGATTTATATTAACTAATATTCAAACCCACAACCACAGCTTTCAATTAACCACTACGACCATACAAAACCGAAATGAATATCACAATCATTTAAAAAAAACCGCTTTCTCTACAAAAATCATAATTATGATACATACAAGTAAAAACATGATGAATATATAATAATAAAGGAAATGTCATTTAAAACTCGCATTTCCAAACCGCAGATTATATAATATCGACACCCGATTCTGTTCCTCATAACAATAATATGGCGTGCAATAAAATTATCGATGGTACAAAATATAAGCTTATTATGTATATATATACTTTTTAAAATATATTTTTTTAATTAAAAATTTTTGCTTTCCTTAACTTCACACTGTATCACACATAGACGACATTTGTTCCTGATTTTAGCTGAATTCTCAAGAGATTGTGTGTTGAGTGGCGGAACTCAACGCCAAGCTTTGCCCCGTTACCAAAGCGGGTAAAAAGAAAATATTTCAAAACGAATCGAAACCACAACCGTCTTGGTATGCAATGTACATTATCGACATTCAACTATTATTTAATATACGTAGAAACTAATACAGTTATACAAAGTAGTGATAGATCATTATTTTCTGCGGACGTAGAGAGAACATAACGTCAAGGCATTCTCCACTTTTCGCCCAGATTCAGGACATTTTGTGTTAAGTAGCGGAACTCAACCCCCCATATTGTCTACTAAAACGGTAAAATATAGTAAAATATTTATTGTAATATGTAAATATTTTTTTAGGCCAGTCGTGACTATAAACGCGGCTAATTGTGGGTTCGATCCCTACTCAAGAAATGAAATATTTATTTAAAATTTTATTTTCATTTATTCACTCTGGTGTCGAGGCAAAAGTGCGGCGTTGAGTTCCGCCACTCAATACGCAATGCCTCCAGAATTCGGCGGAAAGTGGGAAACTGAGTGTCTTAACGCTAAATTCCATATGCCTACCATGCTGTGTGCGGGATACAGCGTGAAGCTGATTTTATATTTTTTGCAATATTTATTAATTATCCATTGATACGATAATATTTATTACTAATTCTTTTCAATAAACTTATCAAACCAAAAAAAAACTCTACAATTCCGCTACATTAAACAACTTAACACAGCAAAAACCGTATAAGTCATATTAAGAGTAAATCCCGTTATTCCCACGGTCGGAAATCTCGTTTTTTTGAGAGGTCGCATTTTGCCGAACAATTTGTTGCTGATTATCTCTTATATTATTTCTTTGTTCTTGAGGAATTTCGGGGTTATCGCGTTATAATGTTAATTTTTTATATATTTCATTTTGATTAAATGTTTTAAATCAAATCAAATCAGCTTCACGCTGTGTCCCTCACACACCAGGGTAGGCAGAGGGAACCTAGTGTTAAGACACTCCGTTCCTCACTTTCTGCCGAATTCTAGAGGCATTGCGTGTTGAGTGGCAGAACTCACAACTCAACGCCGCGGTTTGCCTCGACACCAGAGCGAAGAAATGGAAATATAAATTTAGGTAAATATTTCATCTTCTCGAGTGGGGATCGAACTCACAACCATTCGGTTTTACAGTCACACTTTGTGGCGCTGCGCCACGACTGGCCTCAATTAAATGTTATAATTACTATGTAAATTTATTATATATAATTCTATATTGTAATAATTAATTGAATAATTTGGTCGGACTCCAAACGCGGCCCGGTGGGACAAAGGTGAGATTGTGAATACGGTTGTGGGTCCAATTCCTACTTGTGGGAATGATTTAAAAAATATATTGAGTGGAGTTCCGCCAATGTCTCAGTATTCGGCGGTAAATTGTCTTAACACTAGGTTCCCAGATTTAGTCTGCCTACACTGTTATGTGCAGGATATAGCGTGAAAAAACAGATTTCCTAGTAACTACCTATCTACATACCTAACGACTTCTTCTAATAAATAATTAGTTTCCCATTACCTACCGCAAGAAGGGCTTGAGATAAAAAAAAACTTAAACGCAAAGTCACATCTAAATTTGTTCAGTGGTTTTTGCGTGATACACGAACTTACACGGTTCGTTGAAATTACCGCGCACATGTTGTAAGTTAAGGCCAGTCATGGCTCAGGGACACAAGAGTGTGACTGTAAACGCGACAGATCGTGGGTCCGATTCCCACTCGTATTTAATATTTCCTTGGCAAAGCACGGCGTTAAGTTCCGCCTTTTATCATCAATACCTCCCTAATAACAGGAGGAAAGTTTGGAACGGAAGTGTCTTAATGGGAACGGAGTATCTTTAGACTAGGTTCCCAGGTTAGCTTTGTGTACCCTGCTATGTACCGGATACAACGTGAAACTCAAAATAAATATTGTAATTGTCCAGAAAATGTTAAACATGTATCTTTGTCTCTTCAAAACAGAGTACATTTGACAAGTATACTTTCTAATTGTATCCTTTTTCAAGAAACTTTCGCTTCATACATTCTTTAAAAATGATAGTGACAAAACACTCCGTTTTCCATTTTCTTTCTTTCTTCATCTTTACTCGATTTCGAGAGTGTGTATTGAATTGTGCAACTTAACGCCGCGCTTTGTCTTATAAAAAGAAGCAAGGAATATATACGAATATGTAAAATTCCTTCGAATGGTAACGAACCTATGATCACAATAACATTTTCAATCTGAGATTCTCCCACTGCACAACGATTGGCATTTCGCCATCGGCAAAGGGAACCTAGTGTGACTCTCCGTTCCCTACTTTCCAACGATTTTTTTATTTTTTATTTTAATGACGGAACTAACGACGCACTGCGACAAAACGACCTCAACGACGGGATTCAATAATCCCATATAAGCAATAGAATTTAAACTAGAGATGTTCTCATAAAAAAAAGTAATGTAACATATTTTGTACGTAAGTACATACATTTGTGAAATTTCATACTACAATGTAAGCTAATACGAAATGACCTACATTGTACCTGACAAAGTGCTTCACAATTTGTAAGGTATATCAGGTAAAATTTCAAATCAAATCAAATTAAATCAGCTTCACGCTGTATCCCGCACACAGCAGGGGAGGCATAAAGAACCTAGAGTTAAGACACTCCGTTCCCCACTTTCTGCCGAATTCTGGAGGCATTGCGTGTTGAGTGGCAGAACTCAACGCCGCAAAATTTCAATTATAACTAAATATTTAAACATGGATATTTTTTTATAAATATTTTAAATTCGATTTATTCAGGAAAACCTTTGAATATCTCTATGAAAAATCGTAACCGAAATCGATGTTTATGTTAGATGAGTAGTCAACCTCCTACCTCGAAATTACTGTATAATCCAAACCAGCTACTTACCTGAAACAAAATAAAATATTATAAGTAAAAAAAATCTATGAGTGCAAATGGTATCATAATATATTTTTAATTAAAACTATGAATATAAATAAATGGATTTTTTTGGAAAACCGTTCACTATATAGCCACGGCGTTAAGTATCGAATTTAACATGCAGTGTTTTGAAAATAGGACAGACAGTGGGAAAAAGTGTTAAGGTTTCTCCTCTCCCTTTTTCTCTCCTATTTGCGGGATACAGCGTGAAGCTATTACTACTAATATCATTTAATTCCACGACATACTTATTCCCTAAAGCACTTTACTCAAAATATCGCACGCCGCAACCAACCACATGGGTTATTAATTGTTTTATGATTCATAAAACGATTATTATTAGGTGGGAGAGATACGATTTATTTATAAACATATTCTTATTCGTTATTTGTACTGAATGTGGACGAAATCTAATTCAATTCCATACAAAATTCGGAATTACTTCAGGAAAAGTTTATCACCTACAGTTTGATTTTAAGAAAATATTTTATACTCTAAAGATTCAAAAAACTGATTCAAATAGTCATGTTAATTCAACAGGGGGAAATGGGGGAGATGAGGAACAAATGAAAGAAAACTTTTACTTTTTTAGATTCTACTTTTTTTATTTTAGTTTTGTGCCGTTTCCTTCTTATAGCATGCTATATAAGTCCAGAGGGAATTTAGTGTAAAGACACTCCGTTCTCCACGCACTGCCCAATTTGATAGACATTGTGAATTGAGTGCGCGGCGATTGGAACCCAACGCCACACAGGTTTCAAATAATTGAACAACGCAGTGACTTATTACTAAATTCCACAAAAAATGCGTTAATAAATGTATAAAAAATAGGCTTTGAAAGTTGCCAACAATTTCAGTTATTGAAATTTAGTATAAAATGTCTACAGAAGCCTAAAATGGTATGGATTCAAACAATTGATTCAATTTCGAAAGCTATTTTGATCTCCAAGATCTGTAATGTCTTAGAATATTTTGAATTTTGAATTTCCATGAAAAGTAAGACGTCGATTGATAAACAACTTACCTAAATTAGAGAGAACGTACAGCAAGAAATAATATATTTATATAAAACATTTTGCCTGAAAGTAAATCTATACCAACATTATAATGTTGAAGAGTTTGTTCGGGTGACCGCGGTAATCTCAGGAACTACTGATTCCAATTCTAATTAAACATACATTTTTGTTTTGGGTAGTTCATGTATCGAGAAAAACTAGTTCATACAATATATTTTTTCAATTACAAGTAAGTCTCACCAAAACTCTTCTAAAAACATCGAGTAACTAGAATTGCCAAAAAGTTAATTTCCTATTTTATATCAAATAAAATCGAATAATACTAAATTATGGTTCCAGAGCCAACGGTGCGCGCGTAAGTATGGTATGCTCGTATGAAAGTATTTTACTACAATTTTATGGATCAGTAAAAATAAAACAAAGATCGGAGTTTAAAGGGAAGTGTATCGGGGCATTCAATTGTTAACCTACTTTCGCTGATTTCTTTTTTTTTTTGCTTCACGCTGTATCCCGCGCCATAATAGCAGGATAGGCAGAGGGAACCGAAGTATTGAGACATTCCGTTCCAAATTCCGGCCCAATTTTCGAGACATTCGAGACAGTTCTTGTATTTTGTTGTTAAGTTTTTTATATGCCCATTTACGCTCTATACATTTCCACTCAATTTTCGAAACATTGCATATTGAATGAGGAAATAAACTCTACACATTGTCTTTTTACTACAAGTTTTACGACAATGGGAATCAAACCTACAACCGTCTTCACCGTTGGCACCAAAAACTAAATACTTATGGTAATAATAAATGTTAAACAAAACTGACACGGGCTGCAGAAACAATATTTTAGTTTTCCCTACATTACATACCCAATACCCATAGTTCGACGGGCCTTGTCAAATAGTCCTGAAAAGGGTTAGGAGCCGTTCCATCTGTCAGGCATAAGTTGCGGCGTGATCTTGTATGGTGAATAAAATATATCTTATTCGTAATAATAGTCGTTTTTAGACTTAAAATTAAATCAAATTAAATCAGCTTCACGCTGTATCCCGCACTCAGCAGGGTAGGCAGAAGGAACCTAGTGTTAAGACACTCCGTTCCCCACTTTCTGTCGGAATTCTGGATAGTATTGCGTGTTGAGTGGCAGAACTGAACAGTTTTTAGGCTTAATTTTTATAATACAAGGATTTTTTAACATTTTTAAAGTTATTCTACACTTAGGAAAGAAAAATACTTATTTAGAAAACGTATAAAAATTTGAACGCAGCGAGAACGTATGGCTTAGTGGTCAGAGACCCCTGGTCGGTCTCCAAGAGGCGCGGGTTTGAGTCCCGCTGCGTTCATATTTTTATACGTTTTCTAAATAAGAATTATATAGAAGAAATTTAGCGTTATGGAGAAAAATGTAAAATGGAGTGTCCATTCTACATTTTTCTCCTGGAACAGAAAACATTACGTGTTGACCTGCGAAAGTTATGACCGTATTTTGTGTTGTCATAAAAAAAAAATTAAAATAATTCAATTCCGCGACCGGGGATAAAACCCACAACCATAGCGTCATTTGCACTCGAATCCACTGCGCTATTATGCTTTAGTTTTTTTTTATCCCACAGTTATTATAAAAATCTAGATATAATACTCTGTTAATCAATACTATTCTATATGTAGGAACAAAAGTCTCCAAAATAGACTCAAAGTTAAAAAAGCAGTTGCTTCAGTAAAAATCAAATATACGTAGAACTAAAAAAGCATTCTATTATGCAAAACATCATCCAAAATCACCAAAAATCCAAAATTTAACTAAAATCTTATAAAAAATCCATTCCTTTGTTCTCGCGTCTACACCCGATATGTATAAACAAAGCAGAGTACCAATCACTCGGTGACAGGTTATCTCTCGTGAGGTCAGGGCAGTACTCGTGTGCAGGATGCTACGATAGTAAAGCTATAATTATATTATAGATGAATGACTGTTTTTTTTTTTGTGTTTTTTTGTTGGAAAATTTGCTTTATGCATTTTGTAAATAATTAGAATGGACAGAGGGAACCTAGTGTTAAGACACTCCGTTTCTCACTTTTCAGACTTCAATAGCGCTTTGTCTTGTTACTTGAGAGAGGCAATAAAAATAATTCTTTCCCTAGATTGGGAATCGAATCCATAACCTTGAGTTTACAGTAAGAAAAACGACAACGTGTATTTTTTACAATAATGGAAAAATCAATACTAATAAATACTACAATTAGTAGGTAAAAACTTATTTGTACATAAATAAATTCACAACTATATTACAATACGCTTGATCTAATTACTCATCTTCAATAAAATTAAAAATGCGCACAAAAATATTGCACTTTTCCCATAATGAAAAATACAGAATACGAGGAAACCGTAGAGCAAAACAATGATTTTTTCAATGTATGTATACAATTCGAACAAAGTAATAGTAATAATAGAAATTTCATATATTAATTAAACGTAGATTCAAAAGATACGTCAAAACAAATTAACTACTTATCGTGCTTAGATATACATATTTTGAGGCCAGTCGTGGCGCAGCGGCACAAAGTGTGACTGCAAAACCGGCTGGTTGTGGGTTCGATCCCACTCGAGAAGATGAAATATTTACTTACATTTATATTTCCATTTCTTCGCTCTAGTGTCGAGGCGCAAAGCGCAGCGTTGAGTTCTGCCAACACGCAATGCCTCCAGAATTCGGCAGAAAGTGGGGAACGGAGTGTGTGTGTTAAGCACTAGGTTCCCTCTGCCTACCGTGCTGTGTGCGGGATACAGCGTGAAGCTGATATATATATTGAAAGCTATCGTAGCGCAGGAACACTAGCGTGACACAGTAAGCGCAACGATTGTGGATTCGATTCACTCTCGGGAGAACGAAATATGTAATATTTTCATTTACTTGCTCTGGTAATAAGGTAAAGCGCTGCGTTGAGTAGCGCAACTCAAGACGCAATGCTTGAGACATTCGTCAGAAAGTGGGGTGGAAAAGATCTTAATGGGGAACGGAGTGTCTACATATAGCAGGGTAGGCAAAGGGACACTCCGGGTACTCCATACGAGGTATAGCGTGAAGCTAAAAATAAAAATGCTTCCCACCTTATCCCTAGCGGGATAGCGGGCAACAGAATGCCCAAGCCAGACGGCCTCTGCATACCTCTTTCACCTCATCTCATATCATCGACCTCACACATGCCCTCCAGGGCCTCCTCGTGCTTCTTGCAAACTCATAGTCAACAACTACTTACAGAACTGAAGTATGCATTGCATTACCAGTTTATTACTGCATTACAGTTTAACTGCATTACAGTTTAAATATTATAAAAAATCAAATCAAATCAGCTTCACGCTGTATCACGCACACTGCGTGCGTGAGTAGGCAGAGGGAACCTTGTATTGAGACATTCCGTTTCCCACTTTCTGCCGAATTCTAGAGGAATTGCGTGTTGAGTGGCAGAACTTAACGTCGCGCTTGTCCTCGACACCAGAGCGACGAAATGGAAATATAAATTTAAGTAAATATGTCATCTCCTCGAATGGGGATCGAACCCACAACCAGTCGGTTTTACAGTCACACCCTGTGCCCCTGCGCCACGAGTAAATATTATAAAATATTAATATATAATGAATTGAAATGCCTATACAAGCATATTTGTAAATAGTATATCGCCAATCAACCGTACCGACGACCGCCCGACCGCAGTTCGCATGTATTCCATACATTTACATAAATTAGAACACATTAACAGTTTACATTATAAGGTCGTCTGAGCTGAGCTTAGATAGAGCTATACCTATTTAAGTACTTTTATTATTACCTTTTTTTAGCTTCACGCTGTATCCCGTACACAGTAGAGTAGGTAGAGGGAACGTAGTGTTAAAACTCTTCTTTTCTCGTTTACCGCTGAATTCTGGAGGCATTGCGTGTTGAATGAAGTTTTTTTAAGCCGCGATTTTCATCAACACCAGAGCGAAGAAATTCAAAATATTAAATATTTCATTTCCTAGAGTTGGAGTCGAACCCACAACCTGTCGCGTTTATAATCGATTGGCTTTATTTATTATTCATTAGGTTCTAAATGACTAAATATTGATATTTTAATTTAAAAGATAAATATTTTATTAAAACCAAAATAAACCGGTCAATTGCGAGTCGAATTCGCCCACCGAGATTTCCTTTCAGGTTAGTAGGTCAACGGGAAGTAAAACTCATTAAAGTTGACAAACTTAAATGTGCGGGCATACGTACTCATTTTATATAAAATGAACTACTAAATAACTAATTATAAGTTTGTTAACGTTTTTATCTATAATATAAATATACATTTCCATTTTTCGTATATTTTACTTTATTTGTGGAAGTTCTTATTTATTGTCAAAATTTTATAATTATACAAAACCAAACAAAACAATTATATTCCAAATAGTTTCCTTTTAAGCTCTTAAGAATAATATTATATTAAAACAACGAAATCGAACTCACTATCCTACACCCACTCCCAGCAGCACCATATTAGCACACGTTTTCCACTTGATTAAGCGATATGTTGATATTAATTTCAAGGAAACCGACCAATCAGCGGCCTTCGTCCGACCGGAAGCTATTAACCTCACGAATACTAGTATACCTCTAATGTGAATTAGTCATAATATAATATAGTTATAAAAGAAATTATTAAGTATTAGGAGAAATACAAAAAAAAATCTGGTTCCCCACTGGGAAAATCTAAATATTAAATATTTTTTTTTAATTAATTTAATTTTTTTTTTCATATAAAATTATTGAAATAAATAATCTCTAAATGTTAAGGGAGTTTGTCAGTTTAGGCGTTGTTTTTGTATTAGTATGTACAAACGAACAGACAAACACATAAAAAATTTTAAAAATCATTGTTTTGGGTTATTAAATGTTGAAAAAATACCTTAGAATTAATTGTAAAAAATATCGTTTCTTTTATCTTGGTCATATTCGTATCATATAATTTTACATACGTAAGTTTATTACCCTATTACTCCGTAAGTACTCCTATGAAATTTTGTTTGTATATTTAGCGAGGTTCCTGGTTACCTAGTTAACTATAGTTCTCATAAGAAATAATGTAAATATATCTTTTTCTTTCTGAGCATAGGACAATCCGCCATTCCTGCTTAGATTTCATAAGCGGGAACGTACCTAAATTTATCCAAAAACCAATTAATATAAAAAAAACCAATCCCATACTAAAACAACATTTATTCCACACATTCCAATATATTCCAATACTCCTCCATAATCCCAGGATAACCAACTCTACACAAAGCAAGTGTTAGTAAATCAAAACAGACCATATGACGGGACATTTGCCTGCGGCGGTCGACAGTGCAGTCGATTTGTCAAGCCCCGACACGGCTTTGCTCGATCCGTCTCTGTAATACCCGGTACGTACGGGAAGTACGGGGTGGTGTACGGGTATAGGGGTGTACGATGTTTGTGCGTAAGAATGTTATATATATGAGCCAAGCGAGACGGTACTGTAAGCGCGACAGGTTGTTGGTTCGATTCCTACTTAAGGAAACTAAATATTTAATATTTTCATTTCTTCGCTTCTGCTGTTTGGGCGAAGAGTGCGGCGTTGAGTTCTGCCACTCAACACTCTATGTCTTAAAAATTCGGTCGAAAGTGGGGAGTGGAGTGTCTTATTACTAAGCTACCGCATGTAGCAGATGCGAAACAGCATGAAGCTGAAAAATAAATTTATATATAACACGTTATTTTACATTGGTACAGTGTCTCCCACTGTAAGTATAAACTAAACGGTTTGGGTTCGATAAACGGTTGAAAAGAATGATTATATAATATATAGTTATACATAGTACCTTTATTTACAAAAAAAATGGCAACGAAACGAAATGAGAATCAAAATCAATAGGTAGTTCAGGAAAAAATCAAAAATATTTATCGTTTGTTCTATATATTTGTCGTTAAATCCAATTCCAATTTTTGTACGGAACCTTCGGTGGGCGAGCCCGACTCACGCTTGTCCGGTTTTCTAACAGGTAATGAATTTTAACAAATATATCGTTATTTTTTTAGCAATATTGAGTGGTAAGATGCATGGGAAGAACTCGGTTAACCTTCGAGCATACAATATCGATGATACTGGAGGAAGGTCACGTAAAAAGCACTAGGACCCCCCGAAAGGCATATATGAAGGCATATATGACAGTGACAGTTCCAGAATTACAGTGCACATACGGGATAAAGTAAAAAAAAACTAATATCTTTTCAACTTTGATTTAGTGGCACAACTTTAAAATTTGAGGCCGGTCGTGGCGTAGCGGCACGAAGTGTGACTGCAAAATCGACTGGTTGTGGGTTCGATCCCCACTCGAGGAGATGAAATATTTACTTAAATTTATATTTCCATTTCTTCGCTCTGGTGTCGAGGTTAAGCGCGGCGTTGAGTTCTGCCCCTCAACACGCAATGCCTCCAGAATTCGACAGAAAGTGGGGAACGGAGTGTCTTAACACTAGGTTCCCTCTGCCTACCCTGCTGTGTGCGGGATACAGCGTGAAGCTGATTTATTTTAAAATTTAAACGACAAAAAACCGTATAATTTTCAATTTTACATATCACACAATTTTAATTTTACAATTTTCAATTTTACAGATCACATAGCGATCCAGGGGTTAAATATGCAAATCGTAGGTGAACGAACGCTCCGTACGAAGGCGAGTAAGGAAAACCGCAAATATAAGGAATAACAATTAAAGATAATAACATTGTTTATTTCTGAATGATTCACTAGTTAGCTATAAGTAAGACACATTAAAAGAGGATATAATATTGTAAGAAATATGTACCTACTTATATCTTTTAGCTTAACACGCAGCAGAGTAGGCTGAAGCAATCTGGGAACAAAGTGTTAAGATACTCCGTTCCCATCAAGACACTTCCGTTTCCGACTTTCCGCCGAACTCTGGAGCCATTGCGTGGTGAGTGGCGGAACACAATACCACGCTTTGCCTTGTTCGAGGCAAAGTGCGGTACTGAGTTCCGCCACTATATGCCACTATATGTATGCCTCCAGAACTCGACGGAAAATGGGGATCGGTGTGTCTTAACACTAGGTTCCCTTTGCCTACCCTGCTGTGTGCGGGATACAGCGTGAAGCTGATTAAGAAAGTTGAAATTTGACACGTAGGTATTGGATAAAATTGCAAAAAATAACTGTTTTATGAAATAAGCTTAAATTTTACTACAACAAATCCTTAGGGGCCAAATTCTATAACTGAATAAATTGTACGAGCCTCTATTGTATAATTATATGGTTTGAATAGTTACTTTTTGTGTAAATAAATAAAAAATATTCTTATATTATTTATGTTAAGGCCAGTCGTGGCGCAAGGGCACAAAGTGTGACTGTAAACGCAACTGGTTGTGGCTTTGATCCCCACTAGAGAAAAAATATTTATTTAAATTTATATT
This sequence comes from Heliconius hermathena, assembly GCA_013403705.1. NCBI lineage: Eukaryota > Metazoa > Arthropoda > Insecta > Lepidoptera > Nymphalidae > Heliconius > Heliconius hermathena. The sequence goes on along the minus strand of JAAIXJ010000247.1, from coordinate 136,589 downwards.
TCTTTTTCTTCACTCTGGCATCGAGGCAAAGTGCGGGGTTGAGTTCCCCGACCTCAGCCCGCAATGCCTCCAGAATTGGGGAACGGAGTGTCTTAATACTATGGTACATGGTTCCCTTTGTCTACCCTTCTGTGTGCGGGATACAGCGTGAAGCTGATTTAATTAGACTAAATCGTTTTTTTTATGTTCTATAATCCCAACAAAAAAAACGTCCCCAAAAAAAGAAACACATCAAACGCAACAGATCACAAAATACGATCTCAAGGCTACCTCAATGTCACCCAACATCACGTTACTCTTACACCCCAACACTATACCCACATAATATAGCGTCATACATTATAATTCCGAGGCCATTCGTAACGGGAGGCTGCTATAACTCCTCCCTGTCGGCCCTATTTCATCTTGATACATTACTGGAATAACTCTAGCTTCACTAAAATAGATTGTGCCCTTGAAACGCGTCTTGCTCTACTTTACTCAAATTTGAGATTATCTTGTGGTTTTGTTTTGTGTTGTTTTGGAACTATTTTTTATTGAGTTTATATGGTAATAAACTTATAGAAATAAAAAAAAAGCGCAGCGTTGATTTCTGTCAGTCATTAATGTTTCAGAAATTAGGCAGAAAGTGGAGAATGAAGTGTCTTAACACTAGATGCTTTCCCTCCTGTTTAGCTTCGTGATGGATCCTGCATAAAGCAGGATAGATAGTGGGTAGGCATTGCGTGTTGCATTGATTGGTGAAACTCAACGCCGAAAATTATATGTCTTTAACAATTTAGATACGTATAAATGGAAAGAAAATAGATTTGGTGTAATAAAAAAAATATTTTGACCTAAAACCCATAAATTTTACATGCATTAATTGTATCATAAAATAATATACTCAATTCCGGTTAAGCAAAGTCAAAACAAAGACGCTATAGTTCTTCGAATGTTAGTGACACACTACTTGGAACAAATAAGCAAGTTGCGATGACCTCTTTCATATACTCATACATAGAAATAATTATTTGATAACAATATTAATTCACCGTCGTGGCGCAGTGAGAAAGTATTTTAAGGTGCAGGTTCGATTCGCACTCAAGGGAATGTTTTTTTTTATATTCAAATAAGTAAAAAACGGAGTGTCCCAACACTTTCTATCCTACTCCTCTTTTTTCACTGACTATTCCTGCTAGAGCGATTTATTCAGTAAGGAGGAGAAAGCTTTAAGTTTATGTAAATTAAATAGTATAAATATTTATGTATATAAAAAATATGAAAGATGCCTGACTACAAACGCAATGATTGTGGGTTCGGTTTTTATGAGAGAGGATTAAATATTTTCATTTCTTGACTGGATTTGGCTTGATTTCCGACGATTCAACAAGCAATGTCACGAAAATTGGATGGTTCGTGGAAATCGGAGTGTCTTAACACTAGCTCTCTCTCTCTGCGTACCCTGGTACACGCGGGATATACCGTGAAGCTAATAGAGAAAATAAAAATCATCTGAATGCCATAAACTAATTAGTTTCACTGTTGATTAACACTGTTGAAAACAGATTTTAATCTGTTTTTAAAGTATTTCCCTACATCTTAATACAGTTTGAATTCACAACACGCAATGCTTCCAGAATTGCACAGACGGAAAGTGGAGAACGAAAATGAGAACGGAGTGTTTTAAAACCAGGTTCCCATGTTTCCTCTGCCTAACTTGCTATTTACGGGATAGAACGTGACGCAAAGAAAACCTTAATACAGCTACTAGACGTTGTTTACGCTTCATGCTATAAATATTTTGTTAAACAAAAAATTACTAAAAGAGTCGTTTAGGAGCATATTCTAATTTGCCACAGCACTCACATCCGGCGCCATCTGCCCGCCGTGGCTGGGGTGACCAACTAGTACTACTTATTATGGTACACCGTAAAACATGCCATAAAAATTTATATTAGACTAAATTAGACTAGTAATAGCTCGTAACCCCGTTTCCGTGGACTATTAAAAGTGAAATTCTGTTTTTTCCGACCCCATGGGAACCTCAATGCCAAGATAAAGCTTTCTTGCAGTATTGTTCCTTCTAGTTTGCCTCTCAGATACTCAGTAATGAAGTATAAACTAAATTTTACAATAATAATTAATAATGGCTAAAAGAGTCGTAGAAAATGTAATTTATCTTATAAACAAAACATTTACTTAATTTTTTGAGTCTGGTAAGAAAACCCAAGCGAAGCGAAGCAAAGCCATCATAATCCGTAAGCAGCCCGTAAGTCCGTTCTTTTAGTAGCTAAGATGCCACAGACAAACACACAGGCACGTAGACAACTTAGAATAAAACAGTGACAGGCCACACCACATGGTGTCCCTACTACCAGCGTCGTAGTGTCCCATTTCAAGTGTTGACCGACATTTACCCTCAGCGCGGGGTTGACAGACTCTACACGGATACTTGGTCAGGATGGGACTAATAAACAAAACTATAATTCTACAAGTGAACTTAAAACTTACATAAGTATACATATATTATGGGGTTATGTTACTATATTGTTGGTGTAGTTCAAAAGGCAAAAATACATATTATATAATTATTGTAGAAAAAATATATATGAAAGATTCAAGACGATTTATTTGCCTTCTCGTAATAAATTAAATTTTGTATTAAGTTCGTGTTTATAAATATTTTTTAAACAAAATAATTATAATAGTAAATAAACTAGTGTTAACTTCTGTAGAAAAATTGTAAAATTAATGTTAAAATAAAGGAGATATATAAAAATCAATTATTGATATTTCAAACATTTTTGGCAATATGTAGCACTAGCACCAAACACACATCTATGCTATTGATATGAAGCTGAAAGGTTTGTTCGGTGGATCGCGCTAATCTCATGAACGACTTGCTACTTCTTTATCAAGAAAGGCTTCAAGGAAGGATTATCACGTTTATCACAAGTTACCTCGGGCACTAAAAAGAATCATATGTCGTCTCTAAGTTTTACTTTCATCCATTTCACCACAATAACTAAGCTGAAGCTACATTTTATAGCTTTACATTATATCTCACACAGAGTACGGTAGGCAGAGGGAACCTGGGAACCTAATGTTAAGGCACTCTGTTCCCATTAAGATACTTTCATTCTGGAGAGATTGCGTGTTGAGTGGCGGAATCCAACACCGAGTTTTGCCTTGTTACTAAACCAAGGAAATGAATACATTAAATATTTCATTTCCTCGAGTGATCATCGAACCCACAACCTGTCGCGATTACAATCACAAGCTTGTGCCCCTGCGCCACGACTGGCCTCGAAGCTAGACTACCAATCTATTATGAAAACCTAAATAACCGATTCGAACCCACACCTTCACATAAATCCATATCCTAAAACTAAATAAAAAATTCAACATACAGTATTGCTTCCCTCCGAGAGCCAGGCATCGGATGAATGACCTACATTAACCGGAATGCAGGAGTAGTCTCGACCTCCATAGGTCCTCCAGTGCATAGGTCACCTGGTCCTAGCTCCGATAGGAATGTAATGAGAAATCGTTCTTTATAAATTATTATAGGTTTTGACATCTTGAACCTGTTCGTGTTATATGAGTTTAATGTTTTTATTGGAATTGGAATTAGTTCGTGTGAGGATTTTTAAATTGCTGTACTTATACTGTATTTAACTGTGAAATTAAATATTTTTTTTAGCGTTCACCTTATTGCACCTTATACCTTATACGCACAGATATAGGCAACCTAGCGGTAAGACACTTCATTCCCATTAAGATACTTCCGTTCTACGATTTTCTATTGAATTTAAGAGGAACTGTGTGTTGAGTGGAACTCAACGCCGCACTTTACCTCCATACCAAACTGACCTATTGGAAAAATTAAGTATTTCATTTCCACGAGTGGGAATCGAACCCACAACCGGTCGCGTTTACACGCTTGTGCCCGTGTGCCACGACTTACTTCTATGGAAGAATAAAATATTTATTATATCATATATCACGCATTATATATTTAAGGCCTCCGTGGCGCAATAGGGCAGCGTCTGACTGCAAAGGCGGTAGTTGATCGCATTCAAGTTCAAAAGAATGAATTAATTCCGTGTCCTTGCTCTGGCAAGATGAATAGCGTTTAACTCCGCTACTCAACACTTAGTGTCATAAATTCAGGTGAAAAACGCATTATACATTAGAAATAGTATCAGCTTCATGGTGTATCCCGCACACAGCAGGGTAGGCAGAGTGAATATAATGTTAAGGCACACCGTTTCCCACTATCCGCCGAGTTCTGGAGGCATTGCGCGTTGAGCGGCGGATCTCAACGCCGCGCTTTGCCTCGACACCAGAGCGAATAAATGAAAATATAAATGTAAGTAAATATTTGAGATAGAAATAATATATAAGCGGAAAAAGCACACGAGTATGTTCTAGATCAATCTACATACGAGTTGTAAAACATTGCAACGTAACACGAAACGTATTTTTTGTATGTAGCAAGTTAGAAAAACTGCAGTTCAGGCGTTTTAAAAATATAAAATTCTATATAAAAATAAAATAAAACGAAAGTCAAAAAAGTCGAAGGACTCTAGTGCATAGCTCGGTATTGAGTTCCGCCCCTCAGCAGCGCCTCAAGAGTTCGGTGGAAAGTGGGCAACGGAGTAACTTAACACTAGGTTCACAGGTTCCCTCTACCAGCCCTACTATGCGCGGGATACAGTCTGAAGCCAGAAAAAAAAGACGAACTCTAGCTATTTCAGCATACTGATCTAAATATTACAACATTTTATTACAGTACGTGACTTACGTACATTACGTAACTTACAGTTTTTACTGATAGTATCTTTTGAATAAAATATTGTTAAGGTTCCGTTACCCGTAAAATAATTTTAAGATCACAAAGAATAATCGTATGGTGACAAAGTAAATGTAATTAACTTGATCATTTTTAAATTATTATTTCGTAATGATTATTGTGGTATATTGATAATTTCATTAATAATTTAATAGCTATACATACACAGAGGCCAGTCGTGGCGCAGCGTCACAAAGTGTGACTGTAAAACCGACTGGTTGTGGGTTCGATCCCCACTCGAGGAGATGAAATATTTACTTAAATTTATATTTCCATTTTAATGAAACTAATTTAACCGGATTAATCGCGTACAAACTAGTTATATAGATAATTGTAGTTTGATATAATAGTTATATCAACTGACAGACGAATGCCACCTCAGTCTACTCGTGACCACGGACTACTGCAAAGTGTTCGAAACGTCGAGTTTCCAAAATGTAAAATCTTAAATATACGCGATTAATCCGGTTAAATTAGTTTCATTTAAAATGTGTAATAATCGTGAAAATCAAAGAACTTATTATATTTCCATTTCTTCGCTCTGGTGTCGAGGCAACGCGCAGCGTCAAATTCCGCCACTTAACACGCAATGCCTCCAGAATTCGGAGGATAGAAAAATATAAAAAAATAAACATACAAATACTAGAGCAACTCATCTTCTTTTAAATACCAGGTAGTGAGAAGTGACCACTAACTGTACTTTACAAAGTTGCTCAAAATTATCTTTCTCAAATGAAACGAAACGAAATGAAATGGATAATTTATTAATATTGTTATAAAGATAACAGAACAATGTATCCCATGCTGTTGTACAATACATCCTAGCATCAGCCTGAGGCTGTTTCCACGATAAAGAAGATCAAAAATCAACACTATTTCTTAAAACATAAAGTGAAAATTTCAGTTTCGATTGAACCATCGACTATCACCTATCCGCTTTCAACACCGAGAACTATACTGAATGCAGTCACGAACGACATAAATAATACTAAATCTTGAAGAACATCAACCAAAGTGGCAGAACACAATCAAAATGGGTCCTTATTTTCGTTTAAACTGGGCGTAAAATTCAAAAAGGTAATTTTAAACTCGAAATATGTGTGAGAGTGACAAATATGTAGGCTTACGTAGGAGAGAATGGGATGGAGCATTTCCTTTAGTTGTGTTGCAGTTTAGTGATGCGCCCAAATAACCATCTCGAAAGATCTGAAGTGATGTGATATAATGTTTATATTTTTAAAATGTTAAAAATAAAAAAAAAATCGGTATATAACTACACGTAGAGTACTAATTAAAGACTAAATGCAGAAATTACATTTTATATTATCTTTTTGTTTATTGCTACTCAAAAGATGATTATATTGAAGTTATTTTAAGTCAAATCACGGCGATGCATTCCACCACTGAACACGCACAGCCTCGAAGATAAAAATCGGGAAACGAAGTTAAACTAAAAAATATATACGTAAACTTATTTCCTCGAACAAATCTTTAAAAAAGAGTAGAAATAAGCATTTCTCTAACATTTTATTCTCATAATGGCCATAATTTATTCCGCTAGTGCAAGCGCTAAATCAGTTTTCTTATCGAATGACCTAATTAAAATTGCAGTAGAGTCCGTTAAAAGCTCGTCTCGCTGAGCTTATCTTATCTAATACAATGTATAATGGCACATACAATATGTATGTAAGTATAATTAAATGCAACAAAGGAAGCTACTAGGATGGGGAATTAATTATAGGAGACTAGTTGTCGTCAGCAGTTTTGTTTGACTTTAAGATGTAAAATGAAAATCTTTTTTTTTTCGTTAACGTTGAAATTTCGTGAAATCTCTTTATGCCACCACTCCATATTCACCTATCAAACCTACCATTTTTCAGCTTCTCGCTGTATCCCAGCACATGCAGAAGTGTAGGCAAAGGGAACCTGGGAACCTAGCGCTAAGACGTCTCCGTTAAGATCTACCAAACCTTCTGATATTTCCCGCGGAATTTTGGAGGCTTTGCGTATTGAGTAGCGGAAGTCAAAGCCGCGCCTCGCCTCGTTATAGAGCGAAAAAATGCCACAACCTGTCGCAGTTGCACGATTGTATCCTGCGCCACGACTTTTCTTTTCTTTCTTTTTCAAATTTAAAAGTAAAGTTAAAAAAAAAACAAACTCAATTCCCATCACTACACTAAGTTTAAGTAAACAGTATGAATGGCGCATACGCACGCATTCTTTCCAACGTGAAACAACAATACCCGCACTACTCTCTATCTCTCTCTCTCGCTCTCTTACAGTTACCGTAACAGAAAGGCTTTATGAGATTAATTGTCTTAAAAGTGATCGTTTGTATGAGATGAATTGAAGATGATCTTTTATGCCTAAGTTATGTTAGTAACTTGATGTGATGTCTCTGTTTTAGTGGATAGATAGATCAGCTTCACGCTGTATCCCGCACACAGCAGGGTAGGCAGAGGGAACCTAGTGTTAAGACACTCCGTTCCCCACTTTCTGCCGAATTCTGGAGGCATTGCGTGTTGAGTGGCAGAACTCAACGCCGCGTTTAGCCTCGACACCAGAGCGAAGAAATGGAAATATAAATTTAAGTAAATATTTCATCTCCTCGAGTGGCGATCGAACCCACAACCAGTCGGTTTTACAGTCACACTTCGTGCCACTGTGTCACAACTGGCCTTATTTGGCCTTGCGTTGAGGAGGGAGGCGTTGAGGTCCGCTACTTATCGTGGAATGTCTCGAAAATTGCACAGAAAGTGGAGGACGTAGTGTCTCAACACTGGTTTCCTGCAACGTCTTAAAATAAAACATGATAATAAAAAGAAAAAAAAACTTCATGTAACGTTTATGTCATACATTATTACAAGACTCCCACCGGCATACCAAATCTCATAAAAGATACCTAAAAGTCACCGTACCCTCCCACACGGGGGTACAAAGGAACCTGCGACAGTAATTTACTTGCGTTTCCGCAATATTCGAAAGAGCGTAAGCACGAGGCGTATATTGCGTTATGAATCACAAACAAAAAACGACCGAGTGCCGTTTATGATATGAAAACGCTTTGAATTTATAAATGTGTTTCCTTATATTGTAATAGATTTCCAAATGAGATATATTCGTTTTAATAATGTTATACTTTTTATATTAAATGAAATATTTCAAAATCAAAATATTTACAACTAATTGAGGTAATCGTGGCGCAGTGGCACAGCGTCTGTCAACGCAACCATTGTGGGTTCGATACCAACTCGAGGAAATATTTTTTTAAATATTACTGTTAGGTAAAGAAGATTGCTAATTTGCAACATTTGGGATACAGCATGAAGCTGCTTTTGATAGGAACTGAACCTATACCCAAACGAGTAGTCTGACTCTCTTCGACTATACCATGATATCATACAGTACCCATGTATATTAACTCTGTAATCTTCAACAGATTTTCACTTTGGTAGCAAGACAAAATATGGCGTTGATTTCCGCCATTCAACTTATTAATCTCCAAAACAGATCGGGCAGAGAAACGGGTTATTTAAGCCCTCCCAAACCCGTAACCTGCTGTAAGCAAAGTACAGCGTGAAAAAAAAAGAAAGAAAGTAAAGATCAACACGCAACACAAACTTTTAATTCACAAACTTATAAGATCCAATAACACCTATTCACTAATCCACGGCCTCACTAATTCTTTCTTGATCAAACTTTCGATATCTTGCTCTATATAGAGTCTATAGCATATTGTGCGTGAGAACTGCTGTAATTACTATATTTTGACGGGAACCAAAGGCGCCGCTAGGGACGGTTAATCGGCTTTATTTGAACTGTACCCTCACATCATACTTAATTCAGTTGTAAAACTGACGCCAGCTTCAAAGCGTTTTCGCCGCGATTATGCAGTTGATTACATTATTAGAGGGTAAAAAATGTTAAACGATATGAAACTATATAAAGGGATAGATGTATGTATGATAAGTAATGATTTAGATTTTTGATGATCTAATTACGCCTTATGTACGAATTATTTTTTATACATATTCGTATATTTTCGAAGTTCGCTTATCATATTTTTATCTAAAAAAAATTTTAAATTGAATCTTAACTAAAATCTGTAACTTATTCAAGCTTTCCAGTTGTCTGTTGCTGCCATTATATAAGCAATCACAGCCAATTGCTTACCACTCCATTCAAAGCACAAAGGAAGCCATGCACACCCATCAACATTGGACTAACAAGAACATGGCTTAAGCCTTTAAATCGCCTCTTTCGTATTAAAAATATAAACGTTAAGGATATTCATATATCCAATAAAAAAAAGGAAACCTGTGAAGTAAATATTTATATAAATACATTCGAAAAATAAATCATACTTACTAGAAGTATCGTTTAATAGATGACTATTTTGGACGCGTACCAAGTTCCCCATTCTAAGAAAACATATCAATATCATAGAAACTTTATTGTTATTTATTGTGTAGTATTTGATAAATATATGCACATGGTTCCTTTGATTTACAAGACGTTTTTATTTATTGGAAAACTTACAATTTTGAATGATTATAATATAATAGGACGTCGTCAAGACGCAGCAGTCCTACATGGTAGAATAATTATTGTGGTTTTCTAGCTCTGTTTAGTAGATAAAGCGCGGCGTTGAGTTCTGCCATTCACTCTAACACGCAATATCTCGAAAATTGGGCAGTAACACAGGACGTGTTTTAACGCAATGTAGGGAACATTCTACTTTGTCATATGCGGGATAAAGTGAATCTATATAAAAAATATAACACAATATGAATAATAATACTGCAACTGCTAGTATGGTAGGTGGGACACACCCTTTCGCAAGAATCTAGATTTAAATTCTTTCTCTAATTAAAAATATTTTACACCAACTTAATCAGGCTTTTTAAATCTCAATTGAGGTAACGGAGTGATGTGTCACTACTGTCTACCTATATTTTGTAAAAAAATAAATAAAAACTACTGAATATAGTAAATTTTATAATAACATTTATTTTTTTATACCTATACAACTGCGGCAAACTTAAAATATTTATTTTTCTGAGTTGATATTGGACTCAAACTTTAACACAGTGAGAAGCCGAACCACTGTGCCACTATGGAGTAATATTAACAATGCATATTACTCCTAAAATTAATTAAATTCTATCAACATTCCCATATAAAAGTAATAAAAACGCAGTCCGTGTGTAAGCTCCATAACAAGTTTCGAACAGAACAGTTGACGAAAGGGATTTACCAATAAACCGAGTATTGATTTAAAAGTACCTGCGGAGGGACAGATCGCATGTTCGAGGGAAAGTAATAAGAAACTTTTATTTATTTTCACTATTGTAACTAAATTCAGAGGCCAGTCGTGGCGCAGGGGCACTAACGTGCAACTGTGAGCGCGACAGGTTGTGGGTTCGATTTCTCGGTCTGGTAACGAGGAAAAACTCGGCCCGATTGTGTTCAATCACTTATCGAATTTAGCGGAAAGTGGAGAACGGAAGTGTATTAATGGGAACGGAGTACCTTAACATTAGGATTCCACTACCTGTGTGCCCCATGTGCGGGATACAGCGTACAAGAAAAAAGAAAAATAATTAAATTAACAAAATTGTCGTAGGTACATATATACTATATAAATCTTACAAATACTAGTTTTAGCCCTGGGGTTTTGCTTGTATAGTAAAATGGAAATATCTAACAATTGTATGTAACACACGACAAATTATAAAAGTATAAAGTGATGTTATATAATCTATTACCTCCTTTAATAAAGACTGTTCGATATAAAACATTTTTTAAAATTCGGAACAGTTGTTCCTGAGATTATCGCGTTAAACTTAACAAACACTTTAGCTTTTATTATATACTAGCGACCCGCGGCTTCGCCCGCTTAAAATACATGATTAGTGATTTAATAAGCAGAATTGATTGACAACTATAATGATTTCTAATATGATTTTGTGAGTTAACCATAAAAGATAGACATATGCTGTCTTGGGATATTGTTTTTATAATTTTATGTAGAATATTTCCGTTATACATGGTTTCGCTGTAGTTTTAACCATTAAGACTGTACACGCGACGGAAGCTTAAAAAATCAAGTAATTTCTCCCGTTTTCCCAACATTTCCTTTCACTGCTCTGCTCTTACTGATTGTAGCGTGATGAAAATCATACTATGACCTGCCCAGGAGTATGAAGAATAACTGTACCAAGTTTCGTTAAAATCCGTCAAGTATTTTTTGTTTCTATAAAGAATATACAGACAGACAAAAATTTTACTGATTGCATTTTTGGCATCAGTATCGATCACTAATCACCCCCTGATAGTTATTTTGAAAATATATTTCATGTACAGAATTGACCTCTCTACAGATTTATTATAAGTATAGATTTCAATATTAGCAGAGATTTCTAGAGTCATCAAAAGATGCCAATCAAAAAACGTCTGGATACAACATGTTATTTAATTAGTATATTTTACATACATACATTGAATATGCATAAGAAATATCAGAAACTACTTTTCTTTTTTTTTCCACTATTACGGAAAACTACTAAACTAGGCTTGAAGGCCTAACTTTGAAAACTTGGAAGTCCAATTTTAGTACTATATATAATACAATAGATTCTACTATACTCAGTAGTGAGGCTAGTCACGGAGCAGGTTAACAAGCATGTGACTATATATAGAAAATAAAATATTTACTATTTTCTTCGCTCTGCTACCGAGGCAAAAGCGCGGCGTTGAGTTCCGCCATTCAACAAGCAATACCTCCATAATTAGGCGGAAAATGGGGAACGGAGTGCCTTAAAACTAAGTTCCTTCTGCTATCAACGAAACACTAAAAAAAATTCCTATGTATCCTATACATAGAATTAAAAATTTCTTCTATTTTTACTAATAAAAAAATGAATACAAACCTACATACAACCTTTCATACAAAAAAAAACCATTAAAACAAAGTGTTTATTGTCAAATAATCCCCCTAACAGGTGGTAGAGTCGAAATACACCAATACCAGTCGAAGCGATGCGAGGGTCCAACTCCTCGAAGAAAATCGATACTCGCGTCTCCCCGGAGGATTTCTAAATAGTAAAACCGTTTTATGTGCGGGAATAACGCAAGGTGGGAATAACACTCTTTCTTCAACTACACGCCAAATTCCTAAGTACTTTTTGAAGTTCGCCTTCGAACTATTTTAATTTTAAAAGTTTTCATAATAAAGTTTGGTCTTTTCTTTCAATTTTCAGCACTTTTGTGAGTATAGATGAAAATAATCGACTAATGGATGGTTATTGGAGTTCCATGTTTTCTCAAGTATACCTTGGGAATTGCATTTTTATATTGTTAAAAAAAAAATTATATTGTATATTTATTTTATTTGTTTTTAATTTTTTAGCTTCATGCTGTATTCCGCACACAGCAGGGTGGGCAGAGGCAACCTAGTGTTAAGACACTCCGTTCCCCACTTTCCGCCAATTGCTGGAGGCTTTGCGTGTTGAGTGGCGGAACTCAACGCCGCGCTATCTCCTCGACACCAGAGCGAAGAAATGAAAATATAAATGTAAATAAATATTTCATCTCCTCGAGTGGGGAGCGAACCCACAACCAGTCGATTTACAGGCACACTTTGTGCCCCTGCGCCACGACTGGCCTATATATTTATGTATATTTTTTTATCAATTTCCTCGCGTTTGTAGCCCGGGTGAGGAAATTGAAAATATTGATTCATTCCCCCGACTCGGAATCTAACTTAAAATCGTCGCGCTCACAGTCACACGCTTGTGCCACTGCGCCTCTGAAAGGGCCCCCTTCATGTTAGTAAGTACGCATACCGTCTTAACTACATATTAGACTAGTAATCCTCAAAATTTCAGTTTTACTAAAATTACGTAGGTCTGGGGACCCTGGGATCTCAATCTATAACATTATTAAGAGAATGTACTAATCTCATAATTACTATTAACATATTCACATAAAATCCCCCAATCCACGAACAAAGATAACATTACTATATAAAAAAAACATAACTTAATTAAAATCTTACTAGATATCGCAAAATGCGAATGCATACACGAACAAGCTTTATTAGTGCTGGGACAGCAAGAATTATAAAAGCTGCTGGAAAATTGTAAAGTTCATTTTGAAATTCACAGAGTATCGGGAGCTGGAAACCTTAAAAAAAAGAGGAAAATCTATGCGGAGGTTTCTATATTACTAGAGATATTACTAGAGCAGTATGTAACTAATACATATTAGTAGTATGCACATACTAATTCTGATTTAAATTCCAAACACAGTATATATTGTAAATTGGATTTTTTGTTGTTTTTTTTTTACCGTAACGCTGTATCCCGCCTATAGTAGTGCAGTAGACAGAGCTAACCTGGGAACCTAATATTAAAATATTCCGTTCTAATTAATACATCGTCGTCGTCGTCGTGGCGCATGGACTGGAATGTGCGACTGTAAACACGATGATTGTAAGTTCGATTCCCACTCAGGAGAATTAAATATGTAATATTTACATTTCCTTTCTCTGGTTTCGATGAGTTCGTCCACTCTACATCCTATGCCTCGAGAATTTGGTAGAAATTGGGGAACGGAAGTGTGTTAGTGAGATTATCTATAGTGAGAGATATATATATAGCCTACTCTGCTATATACGATAAAACCAATAACCAAATCTAGCTAAATCGAAATGTACGGCCGTCTACAAAAAAAAATAAACAAAGAAATTTAACACTTCTACATTAAAATAAAATTTTCACATCCTGTCTTCAAACCTAAGCCGCCACAGGTGTATAAATCACACATACATACATACATACAAACATATATTCATAAGATCCATACAAATCTACCGTATGTTTGTCTGTTTGCTCTAACATCCGATAGCACTAATTCAGTTATCCTCTCGGCTAGATAGGATTGATTGTAACAACATCCTAGGCGAAGACTGCTAATATTTGACTTTGCTTCAGAACTAAGTCCTTAAGTTAATATTAGTTAGATGCTAGTCGTGGTGTAGGTGCACAGGCAAGTGACTATAGACATGCTGGGTTGTGGGTTCGATTCCCAATCGTGGGAATGAAATGTTTTCATGTCCACACTCACGATAAAGCGCAACGTTGAGTTGCCCCAATCAACACGTAATACCTCGAAAATTGGGCAGAGAGTGGGTAACGGAATGTCTTAACACTTTTATATAAGGGATATAACGTTCGATTGACACTTCGTTCCCATTAATACTCTTCTGTTGACCTACTTTCCATCGAATTTCGAAAGCATTGCGTGTCAAGTGGCGGAGCTCAACGCTGCCTTTTTCCTCGACGCCAGAGCGAAGAAATGAAAACATTAAATAGATATATACCTCAAGTAGATATTTAACCCACAACCTGTCATGATAACAGTTACACGCTGTGCCCCTGCGCCACGACTGGCCTTGAACTTAGAATTGGTACCCTAAACTGAGTAAAAACTAAAAAGTTATATACTCTAACGTTTTCCCCTACAAAAGATGGAGAAATAAAATAAAGATATAATAATAAAATAAATAAAAACATAGCGCTCATAAAAATTTCAGATACATAAATTCACTACTACAATTCAACAACATTGTAAGTATTCACTCGAATGAATAATATTTGCAATAAATATCGGCAGATAGTTCTATTTGTCATTTTCATACATTTTCCATATTAAATTGTACACAGAAAGAACTTAGTGACGCGTTTGGTGGTTATGCAGCGGAGCTAAGCGCCGCACTTTAATTGAATAATTCCGATTATTGACAGACCTTGAGTTACGCCAGCAAATGTCTAGAAAATAGAACAGAAAGTGGAGAACGGAGTCCCTTAATATTAAGCTCCTACCCTGTTATATTGCAACAAAAAAACAAAAGAAAACTTCACCGGGCGGAAATCGAACCCATTACATTAAGTAAAAACGATGTTGCAATGCATTTATTTTATATGCATATCGATAAACAACTGGAACTAAGTAATGAAAAACATTTACATACTAAGTCTGGGTCAGTCTAGACGCAACACTGACTCACGGTTCTTAGAACAAGTTGAAACTAAAAGGATTATATTACATTACTTGGTAATAAAGAAACATTTTTGAAGAAATAAAATTTAATTTAAATTATTATACTATAATATTATTATTATTATTAATGTTGGATAGCCTTTATAGTAAGTGACATACCATTGGGCTATTTTTAGTAAGGAAAAGTGCGGCGTTGACTTCCACCATTCAAGACAAAGTGTCTTGATATTCTATTCTCAGCTCTCCCCCTGCTTGCTACTCTGCTATCTGAAGGCTATTTTAAAAAGTGAAAGCTATTTTAACTTCACACTGTATTCTGCATATAGCAGGGTAGGAAAGAGGGAACCTGCGAACCTAGTGTTAAGACACTCTGCTTCCCCATTTCCATTAGACACTTCCGTTCCCCACTTTCCACCGAAAAATACATTACGTGTTGAATGGCGGAATACAACACCACCCTTTTGCCTCGTTACCAGAGCGAAGAAAATGAAAATATTACATATTTCATTTCCTCGAGTGAAAATCGAATCCACAACAATCACTCTTACAGTAACACGCTGAGCCTCAAAGATCGATGATAATTATACTTTATATAGTTTTATTATATAAAACAAGTATAATACATCAAAACTACAAGCCACACCTAAGTTACATACATATACATACATACCATAATCCACCAAAGGTAAATCTAGGGTTGAGGTGCAATCTAGAAGTTTCTACATATAGAGATTTCCACTAAATCATTAGTAGTTGGAGTTACAATCAATACCATTTCACTGAGAGGATTAGAGACTGGTTTCAATTATATACGAATGTACGGAGATAGGAGATGCGCTTTGATAGTTTCCAAATATATTAAATATATTTGGAAGTTTAGTAATTTTATAAGTTATTGTTCTTTTTTTTTCTCTTATGATTTTTTTAATGGGAATCGTATTAGGTTAGTTTTTTTTTTAGCTTCACGCTGTATGTATTTAAGGTGGAGACAGACGCCTTTTTTGAAGGTGCCCAGGTCGTATCGACCTGGAAACCTGCGGCGCGTGGAAGGAAGTTTCTACGAAACCGTACAGTAGTGGAGTGCCACGTAGCCAGATGTTGTGGGTTGGACTTGTGGATGTCCAAAGAGGAAAGAGCTCGTTTAGGAGCTTTTGGTTGAACTTAACTTAGGCTTTGAGCTCTGGCAACGCAGAATGGTCGGCGGATTAGTTCCTTGTTCATCCAAAGCCGAGTTCTACAGCCGAGTTCTAGCAAACAGAGCGCTCAGGAGATCGGCTTTTTCTTTCGCCGTATGGACCAAGATGTCATTTCCTGTGCCTAGTGGCTGTGTCGTCTCTAGATGGTGATGGACGGCATCTAGGTTGGAATGTGGACCCCTTATGTTACATAAGTCTACATGAAGCTAAGCAGGGGTTGCCGTGGAGTAATTTACTTGTACTGTACTTTAGTCGCCTCTTACGACATCTTACTTAAGTTCCCTTTACCTTCCCTGCTGCGGGATACAGCGTGAAGCTAATAAATAATAAATACATCTGTAACGTAGCGTGACTTTTATACGGTTTCAAAACATATTTTCCTTTTCCGCTTAAAAAAAATTAAAACCAATTTCTTTTAATTACAGTAAACTTGAACTTACCTTGAACAGCGATATCCATGAAGGACATATGAATAAGCTAGATATTGATTATTCACTCAATATACTGTGAACTTACATTAATAATTTTGTAATGCACTCAACTGGCTAGTGAAAATTGAATATGACCTTGTTGCCACATAATAGGTTAACTTTTCCTGGTAGAAATTCGTAATTTTTTTTTAGCTTAAAGCTATATCCCGCTCATTGCAGCGTTGGCTGAGGGAACCTGGGAACCTAGTTTAAGACACTCTATTCTGTCAAATTCTTGATGCATTGCGTGTTGAGTGGCGGATCCCGACACCAAAATTGTCGCGTTTACAGTACACCACGACCTCCATAATATGTTCAATTTAAAGAATTTTATAACTTTCCATTCAAGAAGAGTATTGCTAATCTCTAATTTCTATTCAATTCTTTTTTTAATTTATTCTAATCTGAGATTGAGATTAGAATAAATAAATAAAAAGAATGGAATGAAGAGGCTAGTCGTGGCGCAAGGGCACAATGTGTAATTGTAAAATGGACTGGTTGTAGGTTCCATCCCAACTCAAGGAGGGGGGAACGGAAGGGGGAACAGAGTGTCTTAACACTAGGTTCCTTCTGCCTACTCTGGTATGTGCGGGATACAGCGTGAAGTTTCTTCTAATCTCTATTCAATTTAAATATAATACAGCGTGCTGTAACCCTCATATATCAGGGTAGGCAGAAGGAGCCTAATGTAAAATCATATCGTTCCCCCTACATCGCTTAATTTTCGAGCCGAATGCATTTGGGTGTTGAATCACAAAACTCAACACCAACCAACGCTTAGGTCAAAAACCACAGAAAATAAAATCTTCGAATGAGAATCGAACCCACATGCACCGTGTTCACGTACTTCTAATATTTTAATGATGTTATTCCTTATTATCAAAAATGAAGCCAGATTTTCATAGACATATAATAAAAAAAACTGTCAACATTTCCAAGTACATTTTAATTAAGAGCTTTGACGAAAATATTTTCGTAGTATAAATAATATTTCGTTACGTTTTTAAAATAGCATAATTAATTGGAATATCATCATAGTATAATTGGGACGTATGTATGTGATGATACAACTACAACGGTAATGGGTTCGGTTCCAACTCGGGGTAGTGTTTATGTTGGAGTATGTAGTGTTAAGCTCAGCGTTGAGTTATGAGACTGAACACGCAATGGCTCAAGAATTCGGACTGAGGAAGCAAATGAGACCGTGGTGTCTTAATACTAGGTTCCCAGTTTCCCTCTGAAATATATATATACAACTCAGCAGCTTTTACTTTTAAATAACTGTATTGTACAAGAGAACACCAAAGAATCGACAATTCGACGGGCAAGCAGTAAATCATGAGCATCGCGGGGGGTCGCACACGTGAACCGACCCTTCTCCATTGTAACTTGAACCGCTTGGACAAAAACTATTGGAAATAATCGCTCTAATCCCTTCGATGCGACGTGGTTAAAATGCTCAAGTACTGGGTGGTGGGTTCAATTTCAAACAATAAAAAAACATTTAGTTACTTATAAGTTAAATATATAAATAAATTAATAAAAAAAAATAAGCTTCACGCTGTATCCCGCACATAACAGGGTAAGCAGAGGGAACCCAATGTTAACAATCCGTTCACATCTTTCTACCGAATTCTGGGGGCATTGAGTGGCAGAACTCAACGTTGCGCGTTGCCTCGATACCAGAGCGGAGAAATGGAAATATAAAAGTAAATAAATATTTCATCTCCTCGAGTGGGGATCGAACCCACAACCAGTCGGTTTATAGTCACTCTTTGTGCCCCGACGCCATGACTGGCGTCAACTTAAGTATATAATGATATAATAATAAAAAAAATATAAAAGACACAGTATAGTATATAATAAATATAATTCAAGCTGAGAGAGAAGTGATCTGTCACTATTGTATTTTCGTGTTATGTTAAATAACTATTTTAAAAAGTTATTATATAATCATTTTTTATAGTTCATTCCCACCTACTGATATTGCGTCTTGGGTGGTATGACTGAAAACCACAATGTCAAAATCATATAATTTATAGAATATATATATTCATAATATAATATGTAAATGACTAAATTTAAATATAATTTTGTAAATATTCAAACGAACCAACATTAAGTAATTATGCAGCAATCAAATAAATTACAATAAGAAAAAAAGAAATTACAGTCTCATAAAGTATGCATATATTATTGATTAATAGGTAACGATAGCTTTTACAACTCAAGAAAATGTTGATATTAGAAATCATACAATATCGTTAAGTTTAGAATTTCGTAATATGAAATAATGTGTTTCTTTAAAATTATTTTCTTAAGCTCCACACTGTAGGTAGTGTTAACACACTCTGTTTCCCACTTTCCGCTCTATTTTCGAATGTGTTGAGAGGCAGAACTCAGCACTGCGTTTTCATCTTCTTACAAGAGCGAAAAATTCCTCCTGAAAGGATTTCAATCCACTACCGTCACGTTTACAAAAAGATGAACACGATCAAGACGACGAAAAAAATTTAAAAGAAAATTACAAAGTAATTCCTTTCTCCACTCTCCGTCAATTCATAGGCTTCCTACTGGATGGCGAAACGAAAACCGCACTACATGCAACCTTTGAAATGGGATTTGAACCAACTACCCATTGAACGTTTTATATATAAGATATATTATTTCTTATCAACAAATATGAAACTACAAGCACTATATTAAAATAAATCACTAATTTTTTTTTGTCTATCTCTCTCTCTCTCTCTCTCTCGCAAACAGTCTGGTCCAACAAAATTGTATAAAAAAATCAATAAACTAAAAAAAAGAGTCCTTCTCAACTAACTGAACCGTACACTTAAATAGCCCAAATAGCAGTCTTGTCTGGCAGTCCAAAATGCGCTGGTTGTTTTGGGAAACAGCTGTTGAGAGCGTTGTAAGTATCTTTAGTTCCCACCGCTTACGTGATCTTTGTGACCACGTATATATAAGGGTAGGGTGTTCGAATTTATATATATTTAGATAGAGTAGCGCCAAATTTAATATGGGAAAGAAATGGGAAAGAAAAGTTACAAGTTGAGAGAACGATTGAATTGAATAAATAAATAATTTTTATTTTCCAATTATGAAGACAAGACAAAACACAACGCGGTGTTTGGCTACGCAAGGAGTTGACTAATGTGTCGAAATTGGGAAATAGTGTTTTAACAGTAGGTTAGGCACACAGCGGGGTAGTCAGAGGGAACCTAGTGTTAAGACCCTTCGTTTCCAACTTTTCGCCGAATTCTGGAGACATTGCGTGTCAAGTGACAAAACTCAACGCCACGCGTCGCCTTGACACCAGAGGGAAGAAATGAAAATATTTATTTAAATAAATCTTCATTTTTTCGAGTGAGAACCGAACCCACAACCAGTCGATTTTACAGTAGCCTCAACTGACTACGTGGAACTAAATAATAATATTAAAAAGTTACAAGTGTGGAAAGTATAGGGGATTGTAATAATAGTGTCGCGATAGGGTTCCTAGGATATTTAATTGAACACTAGCCCCAGCTTTAAAGAACACGCGCCCCTATAAAGTTGGCGTGGGGTTAAGCTAATTCTCCACGAACGATATTACTGATAAGTTTAAAAAATAAATGTTGTACGTTCGTAAAACTTATTAATATATTTAAAATCTTCGTATAATTAAAATTCTATTAATACATTCACTAATAAAAGTTGGCTGAGTGAGTAGTGGCACAGAGGCACAAGTATATAGACTGTAAACGCGACTGGTCGTGGGTTCGATCCCCTCTCAATGAATTGAATTATTTATTTAAATTTATATTTACATTTCTTGGTTCTAGTATTGAGGCATACAATATGAAGCTGATTTTAATAAACGTTAAAAGAATCACAAGTGAAGTATATGCAACGGAAGATTATTCTACGATTCGGAAAATTAAAAAATAGACAAATAAAAGAAAAAATCGATTAAAAATAAGTCAAAAATTTTAAAATTATTAATATAATATTATCACCCTAAAAATAATTAAATTCTAATTACACCATGCTTCACATACTTATAAATAAGTATAGAAGACAATTTTCTGCACACGCAACCACAAATAAAAGCTTGAGCTTTAATTAAATTTTTAACACAACCCCCTATTCCCACAGCCCCCCACCCCCACTCTTGGACACGTCAGAAAAGATTCAAATCCTTGTACGTTTTGTCGTTGCTCATTCAGAAAACATCCTATTAAGTAATTTTTTCTGTCCAAATCTAACATCGAGGGTTGCATCCCATATGTGCCTGTGGGATTTTGACGAAATTAATAAAAACAGTCTCTATAAGGGTGAAATAGAGTCAAATTTTCTGATTATATCATCGATTTGCGACCAACAGCTGGGCACTGCGCCATCGACCCTCAGTGTTGCGTGGTAATAATAAATTTCCAAGGTATTCTTAGGGGTGCAAAGTAAGGGTTGTTGTCGGTATGTTCTTGCGAATTTAATGTTTTTCTAATTGCAACGGTCTCTTTTGGCTCAGTGGGTTGATACGGAGCGAGGTGAATAGGGATCGGGGTTTAAAAAAAACGTTACGAATCACGGTTTATGGACTGTTATATATTTTTTTAATTATTTTAAATGCTGTTGAGGTGCAGATGCACCTATTATAGATTGATAACAGTACTCATATATAGTAAGTGATAGTTTCGGTTTGAAAAAATTAAATCAGTTTTACGCTGTATCCCACACACAGCAGTGTAGGCAGAGGGAACCTAGTGTTAAGACACTCCATTCCCCACTTTCCGCTGAAATCTGGAGGCATTACGTGTTGAGTGGCGGAACTCAACGCCGCGCTTTGGCCTCGACACCAGAGAGTAGAAATGAAAATATAATTTTAAATAAATATTTCATATCCTCGCGTGGGGATCGAATCCACAGCAATCACAACCAATCAACTTTGCAGTCTCACTTTGTGCCTCTGCGCCACGACTGGCCTCTAGTTTCGGTTTGAAATTTGAAATAAAAAGAATATACTTCTACTACTACAATGAAATTTCTATACTATATATAAAGCTAAAGAGTTTGTTTGCTTGAACTACTAACCTCAGAAATCCAATGGAAATATTTTTTACATACGAAACATGTGTTTGTATTATACAAACAACCCACAACATTTTTTTTACCACATACAACAGTTTTTTAATGGAATCATTCGACTAACAACACGTGACAATATGCAATTGTGGGTATTTTTTTTATACTCGTATATAAATTATAAAACAGGTAAAAGGTATGAGTCGCAAATAAGGCATGAATAGAAAAGACCTCCTAGCGAGTTGATGACAGTAGACGAAGCTAAAAGAATAGCTGTAACTTTTGAGCATTTTAGCCGACTGCAAAAATGAGGAGGTTCTCAGTTTGATTGGTATGTTTTTGTTCACAATTAATTGAAAAAAATATATTAAAAATATTCTTTTGTACAAAAAAACAACTAAAACAATATAATTTGCTATGAAATACTAGAAATAGATACTATTTCATATGTGTAATATATAAAATATTTACAAAATCAACTTAGACGTAAAACAGTCTACGATTTTAGTTTTATAGTGCAAAAGCTTGTAAATGTTAACGAACGTAATACGACAAAAGTTCGGCCTAAACTAAATTTGCTTCATGCGATATTCACATATCTTTTTTATTATTCATTAATACCTTAACAACGTAGCGGTACATTGTTTGACTGTACGCTACGGTTGTGGGTTCGATTCCCATTCAATTAATTATTTATCTCCATATGGATGATTTTTTTCACTTTTTCCGGAACAAGACAAAGCGCAGCGTTGAATTCCGCCTATCTAAGCATAATGTCTTAAAATAGCGCTGATCATGATGAATGGAGTGTTTTACCACTATGATGCGGGATATCGATGAACCAAAAAAATATGTTCTCAATTAATTGTATACAAATAAAATATATCCATTTTTAATTTACTAACATAATTATTTAGAACCAAATAACGAATTACTCTAAAAACATAACACATAAAAATACAAACAAAACATATTTTCAAAAGTTTAAAAGCAAATAGATAAGTAGAAATCAAACCTACAGTCCACGTGGCTATAAGAGAAATTTCTTTAAACTCCCAACCATCTGAAGACGTCCATTCAGCATTCAACAACCAATACAAAAAGACCTCTCAACCGTCTCAATTCAAAGGAACCTCCGGTAACTAGTTACCAATATTCCGTTTCCGACGTGCCTTAGTTATCTGGTTCCTCTATGAAAGGGGGTGAAAGGGGTTTGTGTAAACAATCTTTTGTGAAGAGCACGGCTTAAAACGTTGAGCAAATAGATTATGGTGTAAGGGTGGTGACGGTCGTTGCGTTTGCCATCCACTTATTATGTCTGACACAGATTTCACTTGTTACTTCTAATTTGAGATGATATTTCGTCCTTTTACAGCATCCGACTATAAAGGTGACGGGTATGGGTTTGATTCCCACTCAGGGAAAAGATTTCAAATTATTTTTAATCCCACTATGGAGGATATGATGACGCGTTGAATTCTACCACTTAGAAAGTTCAGCATTTAGTTTCACGCTCTATCCCGCATATAGCAGGGTAGGCAGAGAAACTTTTCGTCTCGTGTTGAAACTGTCGCCTCGACCGGCCTCAATACATTTACCCCTATACACAATTGCAACCCCGACATCTAAAACAATATGTTTTTTAACATAATAGAAAATACACAACGGAGTGTTATATCAATATACTCTCCGCCTCAACTAAAAAAAAAACAGATTCCCACACAAAAAAAACAACAAAGGTCCCTAATATTTAAACAAAAATTTACATTAAAAAAGCGTGTTTACCGTCAAAACACCGTATTCTAGATACATATCTATAGTAGTAGTACAAAAGGCTCGACATCAGTGAACAATCAGCGTACGGTAATAGAGCGCGTTTCCATTGTGTCACGATTTTATCTGTATGTCGATAGCTAATATGAAAATGTTCGTATGTAAATTGGAGAATTATTTTTGGACTGCTTTTTGCATATGTGGTATAAAGGTTGAGGAGTATTTGAATTTGTAGGAATGTGAGAAACTAGATGGTTTTTTTTGCTTTACACTGTATCCCGGATATAGCAGGGGAGATAGAAGGTACTTGGAAATCTAGTGTTAAGACTCTCCGTTCCCATTAAAACACTTCCCTTCCCCAATTTTCGCCGAATTCTGAGGAATAATCGTATTACGTGTTGAGTGGCAGAACTCTTATCCCGCTCATTACCAGAGCGACACAATTAAAATATTAAATATTTCATTGTCCCAAATGGAAATCAAATCCACACCTACCACGAGGAATTCAAACGGAGGGGTAAAATTATTTATTATTTTTTAAAAATTCAGTTAAAAGAGAAAAAATAATTTCTACGCTCTGCTAACAAATTGAAACTCTGCATTCACTTCCACCACTACCGAAGTGTCTTAACACTAGGTTCCCTCTGTCTATATTTTAATATGCGGGATACAGCGTGAAACTAAGAAAAAAAACCAACAATACAAAGTGCCAACAACGATCCCCACGCCCGCCGACGCGACAACCCCCCGTGAGCGTACGTGAGCAAATTAAAACTTCGACTCAAACTAAATATGAAGCGGGACCCCGAAGCGGGAGGAACTTTGGGGTGTTCTTTTGTATTGTTTTCAAATCCATATTTTATGCCTTTTTCTGTCTACAATGTTTTAGCGAAATAAGTTTCGAAATCTGTAAATGACGCTATGATACCATTTTTTTATGGATCCACGCGCGAATGCTGGGTAGGCAGAGGGAAACTAGGGATAAAACACTTATTTAGAAAACGTATAAAAATTTGAACGTAGCGGGACTCGAACCCGCGCCTCCTGGGATCTGACCAAAACCTGATCGGTTCAAATTTTTATACGTTTTCTAAATAAGTATTTTTCTTTAAGTGTGGAATAACACTTTAAAAATGTTAAATAGGGATACAACATTCTGTTTCCTACCTTTCACCCAATTTTCGAAATGTAGCGAGTTGAATGGCGAAAATCAACCTCGCATTTTATCTTAAATTAGAGCAAAAGACAAGACGAGAAGTGGGAAATAAAACAAAACATTTCCACGCAGCGAGCGGAAATAAAAATAGTTTATTCCTCCAATTAGGAATCGAACCTGTAACCGTCACATTTACAGTTAGAATATAGTCGCTACTATATAAATGAATTATATAAATTTAAACACAGAGTTTGTGTGCTAAGGGATGAAACAATATTTTCAATTCCTTGATCTAGTAAGACATATTTGTAGGGATAGCGTGGCGTGTAGGGTAGCAAGCCAACATATAGAGGCCATCGTGACGCAGAGGCACAAGCGGGTGACTGTCACTGAGTTCCGCCACTCATCACACAATAATGCATCCAGAATTCGGCGAAAAGTGGGGAGCTGAGTGTCTTAACACTAGGTTCCCTGCTGTGTGCGGGATACAGCGTGAAGGTGATTTAATTTTTTTTTATTTATATTACTTAAGAACACTCACAAAAACTTATACCAACGTCATTAGCGACCACCATACCACGATAATCGAAATCAATAGTCATAAATTTTCAGTAATAGAATCAAGTATTGACCAGTAAAAAAAGTTTAACTTTTAAATTAAAATTTAACTATTAATAAAATCCAAGAAAAAAAAATATGGAGGCGTAATTCTTTTTTATATATTTTGCCTTCAATTCACTAATGTGTTCATATCTAGAGAGGACTTAGCCGATAAATAACTGATATTATTTGTTGGAGACAATGTTGTTGATGACGACTAAGACTGACTGGGCAAAGCACGGCGTTAAGTTCCGCCACTTAATACACATTATCACGATAATAGGTCGTCACTATGTCAACAGCTAAATTTTATATAAGAAAAGGGAATTAAAATTGAACTTCTCTATCAAATATTTGGGTTTACCAAATAAAAAAATATAATAAATTTAAACTTAATTTTACATCTCTTTGAATCTTGAACCGTGGCACATAAGTTTTTTTTTCGATTTGCCTTTATTGCTGTTGACCTGGGATGGTCTTTACAGCGTCACCGGGCGGGGAGAGGCTAGAGTAGCTCGCCCCTGAAGAAAAAGTACGAGCTTTGAGGGACACTCGTGAGGAGTTGGCGATCGCAGGGGAATGTCCTGTGTACGCTGATCAGGCGGGGAAACATAAATAGTAAATAGGTGAATGAGTAATTAAAATATATGAATTAAAAAAATCCTGAGGCCAGTCGTGGCCCAGACTGGCCTGTGACTTTAAAACCGACTGGTTGTGGGTTCGATCCCCACTCGAGGACATGAAATATTTACTTAAATTAATATTTCCTTTCCTTCGCTCTGGTGTCGAGGTTAAGCGCGGCGTTGAGTTCTGCCACTCAACACGCAATATCTCTAGATTTCGGCAGAAAGTGGGGAACGGAGTGTCTCAACACTAGGTTCCCTCTGCCTACCCTGCAGTGTGCGGAATACAGCGTGAAGCTGATGCTGAGCTTTAAATATATTAATATTACTAATAAAAGAGACACTGTAAAACCTTCAATATATTATAATATAAATAAAAAAAATAAACGAACTTCTTTTTAATTTATAGTAATAAATTAAACTACTTTCTCAAGTATTTCTTTCTCAAAATAATAATAATATATAACCGCATATAGTGGAGGTACAAATTCAAGTGCTATGTTTGCTCGTGAGCGATTCGTATCTTAATGTTAAGAAACTTGAATTATGGATAATGTACAATTTGCTTTAGGCTTAGTTAGCCATCGGTTTATTAATTGCGCCTTTGTGCAAAGGATTAATTAATAAGAAGAAATTCTAGTAAAACTATTTTGATTTAGTAATAGCATATAGCAGTAGATCCTAAATTGAAAGAATAAATAAAATAAATCAGGCTGTATCCCGCACACAACAGGATAGGTAGGGGGAACTGAGTGTTACGACACTCCGTTCCACAGTTTCCGCTGACCTCTGGAGGCATTGCGTGTTGAGTGGCGGAACTCACCTCGACACCAGAGCGAAGAAATGGAAATATAAATTAAAATAAATATTTTATTTCCTCGAGTCGGAATCGAACCCATAACTAGTCGCGTTTACAGTCGCACTTTGTGTCTCTGCGCCACGACTGGCCTCGAAATTGAAATCGTTGCTTATAGACTGTTCAGACATTGTGGCGAATTGGGGCAGAGTATGACTGAACGATGCGATAAGCGTGGGTTCGATTCTCACTGGAAGCAATAATTATTTTCAATTTCGGCCTTCGACAAGCGAAAAGCAAGCGGAAAACTCAGATCAGAGTGTCTCAACAAAAGATTCTCTACACTACCATGGTAAGTAGAAAAAAAAGAAAACGTTGCAGACGCATGGGCTTATGAATAGGGGACTCCCCATATCCATAGACCAATTCTAGACTAGTCTTTTGCCCATCCCAAAAATTTAACTAACAAAAAATTTGGCCCTAAAATTTAAAAAAAAATGTTTACAAGAACTTATCTGTTCAAGGAAAAAACCTAGACTCCCTTGCTTACGTGTAATGGTGAATTCGTTATTGCATAGTCTTGTACTCTGCCAAGATGAAAATTATAGAATGGCTAGTGACACTAGATTACACAAACACTGAATGAAGATTTGATGATGATATCAAAATAAAACAACAAATATATATTATCACGCTGTATCCCGCACACAGCAGGGTAGGCAGAGGGAACCTAGTGTTAAGTATATATTATATAGTATTTGATATACACACGCACACACACACACACACACACATGTTTTATTTCATTATTATTACCATATTTTTTTTTGGCTCGCTACAATAACACATAAGCTTATGTTTAAAACAGAGAAGTACTAGCTTCTAAAACACAGTTCATACTTATTTAGGAATTAGTAGCTCTAAAAATGTATAATTATGAATGTTTTCAATAAAAATACATTTTATTTTATTTTTTTATTCTTGTATTATATATTATTAGTCACTTTTACGAGGATCAAAAACGAATGGAGTAGGTATAACATCATATTCTATATTACATTTTTTCTATAATACTAATTGGGCTTGTAACTGTATGGTGGTATTGACGTTCTTACTTCATTAAGTGAAGTACTAAAAGCCAGAAAAAAAAATATTTTTAACGATATCGTTATGAAAGTATAGCCTGTGGCCATTCTGGACAAATGGATGTGAAATATATAGGTATATGATATTACATATAATTTAAAATTAAGACATTGTAGTATACATAAGACATTGCTAAACAACGCAAGACATGCTCAAGTTATTTAATTTTTCCATTTAATACAAAATATTTTTTTACCCTTACTCTGTATTCCGCACATAGCGGGGTAGGCAGAGTGAACATGGGAACCTAATGTTAAAACACTCAAGACACTTAAGACACTTCCGTTCCCCACTTTCCGTCGAACATATATACTGAAAGCTAATGTATTAATCTCAGTTAAAATGGATAGTGAAGGATAATCTACTATTGGGAATGAAGAAAGACGGTATATTTCAAGATAAAATTAGGCAAATCTTTCTTTTTAAACTACGATATAAAAAACAAAAAAAAATAATAATAATTGAATAATTGAACCTAGTTGTTTATATTTTGTAGTATTACGAACCTTCTGCAAATGTGGTGTGGTTTGGTTAAAATAACCCAGTCTAAAGAGAGTCCTTTCGACAAATAAAAGACGTTCAACTTATAGGCGAAACTCAACGCCGTGTTTGACCTAAACGGAAAAATAAAAATTATTTATATCAATCTTTCCCCTGTACCAACTCTACTGAATTAAACCCACAATCATCGCTTACATCTAGATCCTGTTCCACTGCGCCGATAGCGATAGCTTCAAATTAACCCATATTATATTATAAAATATAAAATCCTAATAAATTAGCACATTATTATTCATATATCTTATAACTAAATTTGGCTCAACGAGCTACTTATCTTACTTTTCCGAAAGAACGCACATCTTTTATCTCAGTTTTATGTGAAATTTGACGTGCATATATCAAGCGGGGCCTTTTACTGGAGCGCGCTATTTTGACATGTAAAGGACTTTAAGGCTATTATATCGTTATACAGCTATATTTTAAGACGAGATTTTTGTTTATTTTAGCACGAAATATACCGTACAATGTAGTGTAGGCAGAAGGAACCTGGGAACCTAGTGTTAAGACAAGCTTTTTCCATTATAAGACATTCCTCTTCCCACTTTCTACCGAATTCTGTAGGCATTGCGTGTTGAGTGGCGGAAGTTAACGGCGCGCTTTGCCCCGTTACCAGAGCGAGATAATGAACATATTTAATATTTCATTTTCTCGAGTGAGAATCGAATCCACAGTACGTCGCGTTTACAGTCGCGAGGCTGTACGCCTGCGCCACAATTGGCGATTTTTTCTAAGTTTACGGTTTATCGCTTTATCCCATATATAGTAGGGTAGGCAAGAAATAATCAAATCATGGTATAAGTTGATTCTGCAGCTTTTAATACATTTTACTAAGTTTTTACTTTCCCTCATAACTGTTATATATTTTAACGTGGTTAAAAGTAACAACGCACTTTGTCTTAACTAGAATGTGTGCGTTATTTTTAACATTTTTTTCATCTAATGGCGTAGAGGTGAGATCGCCTGGACGATTTCCAGGAGGCGCGGCTTCGAATCCCGCTACGATCAGATTTTTATTTTAAGTAGGTAAAATTGTATAGCGATAGGAATTTTCAGATGGGCACACGATAAATAGTATGGAGTTGACATCTCCTTTATTAGTTAAGGCCGTACTTAACTAGTAAATGATTACATATATAATATTAAAACTAAACTAAAATAACCTTACTTATTTAGAAAACGTATAAAAATTTGACCGTAGCGTGACTCGAAACCGCGCCTCCTGAAAACCGACCAGGCGCTCTGACTACTATACGTTCTCATCAAGCTACGTCGAAATTTTTATACTCTAGTATTTTTTATTCCTAAGTGTGGAATAACACTTTAAAAATGTCCAAAAATAAAATAACTTTAACTTATTTACAAGCAACATCAAAAATCATCCTCAAAAAAAACAGAAAACGCCCACCCATCCTATCCGCAGATCTCACGGACATTTCGAAATGGATGATTTAAATAGATCTTCTAGATGGGGTCCTCTCGATAAACGCGCGGACGTGACGGACAAAGTAAAGTTGGTAGGTACCGTAATGTCAGATATATTTTTAATGTAGTAGGTTTTTTGTGGCGATTAGATGAGTATTATGGGAGGGAACAAGCTGTGAGTATGGAAAATAGAATATATCGACAATAGAAAAGAATATTATGTCAATTATTTAATGGATCGATTAAAAAAAAATAATCGATTCATAATAATTGATCGATTTCCAGAAAAAAGAAGGGATTCGATTGATAAATCAGTTCATTCACTATTCTATATATTTCATTTATCGTCACGCTGTATCCCGCGTACAACAGGGTAGGCAAAGAAAATCTAGTATTAAGACTTTCCGTCCAATTTCCTAATCATTTAAATAATGAAAACTCAATCTCGCTTTGTCTTGTTACCAGAGCGAGGAAAATGAAAATAATTAATTCCTTCAAATGGGAATCGAACCTATTACCATCGCCGTTTACAGTCAGACGCTGTACAGTCAAACCTATACCTAGCCTACGTTTGTACCATAATATATACCTAAAACAAACACCAAACGTACCAAATTACCTTAATTATATGAAAATGAGAAATTCTATATCATAATACAATTTTGTATAGGGTTATTTCAGTGGATATCGTAAATAGATTTCACCTGAAACAATCCCACGCAACTTATTGATTACATGACTACTATTGTGTTAAATAATTTGATATGACCTATTTTACTTCATATATTTCTTAATTTTTTTTTAGCCTCGCGCAACAAGCAGCGTTGAACTCCGCCACTAAACACGCAATCTTTCGACATTAGAGTTTTCACACTAGTTTCCCTCTTGCAGGATAAAGAGTAAAGTGTAAAGCTGCAATTGAATGGGGAACGGAGTGTCTTAAGATTAGGTTCCCTCTGCCTATCCTGCTGTGTGCGGGATTCAGCGTGAAGCTGATTTAGTGAACCTGGTATGAAAAACTAACAAAAACACCCTACACAATAAATATTCCTTAAAAGGAGGGTGGAGATAAACGCACTCATTCCAAATTCCCTCCCCGTCTGAGGGTACCTATAATAAAATTATTGAACTGATATTGAATATTTCATTCGGCATAGCGTTTACTGTATTTGTTGAAAAATTGTTAGAACATTGTTTATTTTGTTCTGGTTAAAAATTTGTTTTTTGGTTAATATTTAAAAACAAATGTCTTATTATGGATTTTAACTTTAAAGTGATAAATTAAACTATTTCCTGTATTGTATTTATAAAGGAATATTTTGGCATTATAATTTATATCTGAGGTCATTTTGCTGTGACGGCAGAGATCAGCTAAATGTAAACGCAATAGTTATGGATTCTATTCCCATTCAGAGTTTCGAATTTCGAGAGACGTTTGATCGAGGCAAAGGCGCATGCGAGTGTATTAGGTTCCGCCACTCAACATGCAATGCCTCCAGAATTCGGCAGAAAGTGGGGAACGGAGTGTCTTAACACTAGATTCCCTCTGCCTACTCTGCCATATGCGGGATACAGCGTGAAGCTGATGATTTATTTTAGATTTTAAATACAGGTGATGCCTAAAAAAATTACATACAAAAAAAAATAACTAATCTATTTCTTATCTCACGTGTTCCTACAGTCGATGACCGCTACAAAATCAGTATAATCATAACTGCATACATACATTCAATTGGAATGCATAATGCACGTCTCCACGCCTAGAGTCGAGTTCCACTCGAGGGCACCATAAATATTCGTATCAGTAAAAAATTTGCATTGTAAATTGTACAGCTGCGATTAGAAGTGTACCTAGCTATGATTTTATGTTTAATATATTTATTATAAATAAAAAAGTAGGTTTTCAGCAAAAATATCAGAGATTTTTTTTTAAGGCCAGTCGTGGCGCAGGGGCACAAAGTGTGACTGTAAAACTGATTGGCTGTGGGTTCGATCCCCACTCGAGGAGATGAAATATTTACTTAAATTTATATTTCCATTTCTTCGCTCTGGTGTCGAGGCAAAGCGCGGCGTTGAGTTCTGCCACTCAACACGCAATGCCTCCAGAAATTGGCGGAAAGTGGGGAACGGAGTGTGGTAACACTGGGTTCCCTCTGTCTACCCAGCTGTGTGCAGGATACAGCGTAAAGCTGAAGAAGAAGAAGACGAAGAAAAAGTATGTTTTCAGCAAAAAAAATGTGAGATATTTTTTTTTCTATTTGGGCCAGAACTGGACTGGACTGGAGACGATTCGTGTTTCAACTTGTGTCAACTTGTTCTGGTGAACATAAACACGTTCCATGTTGTTTAGATTTGTGATATGTTATGTATTAAAGTTTTTGTATTAATTTTGTAGTGCTAAAATGCGGAAGTCAAATAGAATGATTCAATTTTAAACTTTGCGTCGCCAAAGAACGAAGATGTGAGCCTAAATTGGATTCAAACTAGCAAGCAACCTTTGCATGTATTGTTTTCTCCAGATAATTTAAATATAGCAGATAATAGTATAAAAACAGTAGAGTAATCTTGTCCTAACCATTAAACCGGGTTTCTTAATTTTACAAATATATAATATACAGTATTTTATAACATAAAAAAAAGAAATATAAGTAATATTAATTAAATATAATAAAAATAAAGGCTTTAAAAAAATCTTTGCGAATTATGATTTTAGGTGAAAGAAAAATATAAAACAATAGACTGAAACATTCAACAAAGGACTCTACAGGAACAACTTGTTAAAAGAAGATTTTTAAAAGAAGAAATGTCTCGAGATTGGAACACGAAATACTAGCCGTGTTATTTTTTTTAATATTATCGTATAAAAATGTTGGAAAATTGTAATAGTCATAAATTACAGAGAAAACAAAAAAAACCCTGGAAAACACGTTTTTTTTTAAATCGTTTTTTTTTTTTAGAAAACATAAAAAAAATACGTAGCAGGATTAAGCTCGCGACTCTTAGAACAAACTCTTGGTGCTTCTAACATAGTAATATCCTTCCTTAATATACGATAGCACTTTAAAAATTAAACACAACAACTTAAAAACTATCATTCCCTATACACAGCAGCGGCGTGGCGCAGCGGCACGAGGTGAGACTGTAAAACCAACTGGTTGTGGGTTCGATCCCCACTCGAGGAGATGAAATATTTATTTAAATTTATAGTTCCATTTCTTCGCTCTGGTGTCGAGGTTAAGCGCTGCGTTGAGTTCTGCCACTCAACACGCAATGCCTCCAGAATTCGGCAGAAAGTGGGGAACGGAGTTTCTTAACACTAGGTTCCCTCTGCCTACCCTGCTGTGTGCGAGATACAGCGTGAAGCTGATTTTATTTAATTCCCTATAACAATATCTAATATATTACACACTAAGAATCTATAAATAAAATCCATTTCTCATACAAACAACATATTATGTAAAACTTTTTACAAGACGCCGTACATACATGGTCAGGTAGTGTGGAGCTGACCACGTACAGGTTGCTGGCGTTACTCGTGATCAGTGATGCATAGCTGCAGTTCCATTGACCCTTGGTGTTAGTCTCATGGGCTTAGCTTTTAGGTTGAGTATCGATTTTTTTTATATTGTTAGAGAAAAAGAAAATAGAGATAGATCACTTAGTTTTACAATTTATATTCATTAACCGACTGCGCGATACAAAAGGTAGGTAATTTGTTTATCAGTCTAAGTACGTTTGTACATATGTTTATTTCTATGTATCTTATTTTATATCTTATTATTATGTATCTTAATAATAAATAAATAAATCAAATAAATCAGCTTCACGCTGTATCCCGCACACAGCAGGGTAGGCAGATTGAACCTAGTGTTAAGACACTCCGTTCCCCACTTTTTGCCGAATTCTGGAGGCATTGGGCGATGAGTGGCAGAACTAAACGCCGCGCTTTGCCTCAACACCAGAGCGAAGAAATGGAAATATAAATTTAAATAAATATTTCATCTCCTCGAGTGGGGATCGAACCCACAACTAGTCGATATACAGTCACAATTGTGCCAGGCCACGACTGGCCTCTAAACTCTAACTAATATAACCAATAAACCATAAGCCATCAACAATCAGCGTATCATCATACTTTGATGATCCCAACCAATATAATATACATATAGAACAGCATTAAGAATTCTGCACACTACTCGCATAGCACATTGTCGCCCTTTGGAATTCGGCCAGGAGCTGGGACTCGGGGCGTTCGTTCAAGGACTATTGATAAAATTGTCGCAACGTGTTTGTGAACATTCTTTATACATATTAGATTTGACTTGTTGTAACTTGTTTTGACTTGTTATTTTTATCGACAATAATAATCTGGATCTTGTCTGTAATATGACATAGCGAGTATGCTGTGGCATGACTGAGAAGTGATGGTAACTATGTCTGAAACTAAATTGTTTTTTTCTCAGCTTCACGCTGTAGGCAGAGAGAATTTAGTGATAAGCCACTCTGGTCCTCACTTTCTGCAGGATTTTCGAAACATTGCGTGTTGAGTAGCGGAACTCATTGCCGCGCTTTGCCTTGTAAATAATATTTAATTTCCCCAAGTGGGAATCGAATCCACGGCCGTCGCGTTTACAGTCACATACTTGTGCCAGTGCACCACGACGGCCTGAGAATTTGAGCGGCGGCGAAAAGGCTGTATACATTTCCTTTGGTGTCATTTCTGTTTTTGAAGTGGAGTAGTGAAGGTGAGTGTTAGTACATTGTAAGGGGCCCCTGATGCATACACCTGTGGTCGCAAGTCCCAGGTACTGGTATTTTCAGCTACACGCTATATCTCACAGTGTAGTCAGAGTAAACCTAGTGCTTAGACACTTAGTTCACCCTTTTTTTCGTTTTTTTTAACTTTGCTTTGAATTGTAGAACTTAATGGCGCGCTGTCTTATTACCTAAGTCAGAAAATGAAAACAATTTACTCCCCAGGAGGAAATCGAATCCACATCTGTCGCATACACGGTCAAATACTGTGCCCCTGCGCCACGACGGCC
Source organism: Heliconius hermathena (assembly GCA_013403705.1). Lineage (NCBI taxonomy): Eukaryota > Metazoa > Arthropoda > Insecta > Lepidoptera > Nymphalidae > Heliconius > Heliconius hermathena. The sequence goes on along the minus strand of JAAIXJ010000247.1, from coordinate 101,829 downwards.
TCAATTAATTCCAACAAAGTCTTATCATAAAAAAGTAATAAATCGAAAATATATTTAATAAAACTAACACGCAATAAATCTTCATTTGATAATGAAATTCATAGAATCAAAAACAATTTACTTACGTTGACGAATGGCGCCAAGATCACGCACACATACACTACTAAATATCAAAACATACACACATACACTAAGAAACATCGCTTCCGATTGGTTAAAAAAGAACTTGTTTGACAGCACACTGATTTACGCATAATCTGTAGAAAGGAAGTCGGAACCTTTTAATAATTTGTATCTAATAAAAGACAGGATGGAGTTAATTTTAATGAAATTAAATGAATAGCAATTGTAATATTTCCCGATGCAGGGACAATGACCGCCTGACCACAGCACGTGCTTAGTCTTTACCTACTAGAAGGATATTTGCGAATTGAACTTAATATTTATTTTTAACTAGCGTTTCGCTTGTGGCTTTTCCTGCGCGGAATAAACGAATATTTTCACTTTTCGGTAGTTGAGCGCTGAAAAATGTACATTTTTTTATTTAAGCCTCAAATTTCAAACCCTTTATGTTCTCAATTTTAAATTCTAAATCAATAGCTATGAACGATTATATAATAAGTATAAGCTTTTCTTTTAAAACATTTTGTCTTTTTTTTTGCATTATCACATGAAAAGTTAGAAAAGGTAATAAATTCGATTCCTCGGTCTTTTAAGACATAGCTCGTCTTAGTGTTCTACTCTAAAATGGACATATAATGGTGAATGGATTTTTGTCATTTATTTGAGAACTACTATTTAACTTTAACTTTTAAACTTATTTTTTTAACTTACTCGTTTATAATTCAATTATCTTAAGACCTACCTAAATGTTACATTATACGTACATAATCAGCTTCACGCTGTATCCCGCACACAGCAGGGTAGGCAGAGAGAACCTAGTGTTAAGACACTCCGTTCCCCATTTTCAACCGAATTCTGGAGGCATTGCGTGTTGAGTGGCAGAACTCACCGCCGCTATATAATACGTTCATATTTTTTCATTACCAAACAAACTGCTCAAGCATATCATATTTTATTCAAAATACGTTCATAAATGTACTACTAATTTACGACTGTAAAGGCGACAGATTGTGCGTTTGATTCCGACTCGAGGAATTAAATAAAATATTTAATATTTACATTTCCTCGCTCTGATAATGAAGCAAAGCGCGGCGTTGAGTTCCGCCACTCATCATGCAATGCCTCATGAATTCACGTCTTAATGGGGACGGAGTATCATAACAGTAGGTTCCCTATGCCTACCCTGCTATATGCTGATACAGCATGAAACTAAAAAAAAATTATAATAAATAATCCAAACAGAGCTAACGCTACTATAATCTATAATTGGTTTTATTGGGAAAGTAAAAGATAATTCGGTCAAAGCCAGATAATATTAGAGTACGGTTACCATAAATAACGTCGACAGTGACCGAGACGTTCGTTTTAGATCTCCTATTGATATAATAGCAATAAATTATGTATAGACGAAATATAACAGTAATATTTGAGGTCGTTGTGGTGTGGTTGAGATGGGTTTGGCGATACTTGTAGGTTCAAATTCGACTATTATAGACGTTACAGGAAATTGATGACGAATAAAAAAAAATAGACTACGTTTCTATTTAAATATATATTTAGATAAAAGTATGTAATACAGCGTGAAGCTGATTTATTTTAAGCATATTACGGAGGGCTATATTTAGATATGTAGTTTGACATTAACAAATCTCACTTAGTGTCAAGATCCCAAAATCGACACATTGTTTATGTTTATGTATCAAATTAATTTTCTAACTTTTGATTGCGTAGACTTTAAGACATAAATAAGAAATTCTGTTTTTTTCTCATTCCCTAAGGAATTTTGAAATACTCTCTCCAAGTACAGTCGCTACATACCAAATTCTATTTTTTTAAGTCCAATAGTTTAATCTGTGCGTTGTCTGTCAGTCGCTTCGCAATGGAAGAGTTTTGTATGTATATAAAAAAACTAGCAATTCGCGGCTTCGCCCGTTTGAATACATGAACTCTTATAGCCTTCCTCGATACTTAAATTTTTCAATTTCAATTTCGCATTGAACCAAGAAAACACATACATCCACATTATTATATTAATATATAATATATTATACATATAAGTAACTACACCCAACCAGTCTCCATACATTAAAACGTATGGCCGTATCAACACTATCGCGCCGTACTTGCCTCGTAGCGGCCGGCGTTGTCCGACGTCCTTGTACGTGATTCACCGACACACTTCCAAAACATTTTTTTTTCATTCAACAATATTTCAATGCTAATCATGAACCGAATGTTGAAGTTTTTGTGGCGGACGCTGTGTTTAGTTTTGTTTTAATATGTTGAGTTTTAAATGGATGAGCTGAAGTATAGATAAGTTAGTTTTAATTAAAAATAGAGAACTGACTGCTATCAGCTTCACGCTGTATCCTGCACACAACAGGGTAGACAGGGTTAACTTAGTGCTAAGACACTCTATTCCCCATTTTCCACTGATTTCTGAAGATTTCTATATAAATATTTTATTTCCTCGAGTGGGGTTCGAACCCATAACTAGTCGCGTTTACACCTACACTTGTGCACCTGCGCCACAACTCTGACTTAAAAGACTGAGTAAAGTATTATTATTAAATTTTCTATATTTATTACAGTATAAGCAAACATAGAATAAAACACATAAACTACAAAATATTAATATTTTTCATACAAAACCAGGTATTTTTCATACAAGACCAGTACCCATTTAAAAAAAAATAATTTAAAAACTCCCATACACGGACTACACATAAACCAAAAATTACAAATACAAAATTACAGCTCAAAAGAACTCTTGCCCGGTCCTACAATACATACACACACATACATACATACATACACCGTCATACATACAAAGCTACGTAATATCATAATATTCTCAAAGACCATAAGCTACCCATTGTCCATGGAAGCTCCCATTCACGGCATTGTCTCTGGTATAATTAAAGTCCCGCTTTTATCGCGACATCTGACTGATAAGTTTTATGCAGCTTAAAATATAAAGCTGAAAATGCACTGAAATACAAGTGTGGACGAGGGATTATGGTGATTGAATAGCTTTTAGTAGAGGCCAGTCGTGGCGCGGAAGCGCAAGCGTAAGCGGGTTTGGATTCGATTCCCGCTTGAGGAAATTAAATATGTAATATTTTCCTTTCTTCGTTCTGATGACAAGGGACGGCGCGACGTTGAGTTCTGTAGGCATTGTGCGTTGACCTACTCAACACACAATGCCACCAGAAAGAGGGCAACGAAGTGCCTTAACACTAGGTTCCCAGGTTCCATCTGCCTACAATTTGTGGGATACAGCGTGCAATTGTTTTTGAACGCAAACGTGGTACAGTTGTGTACTGCACATTATAGTTGTGGAAATCGAACTTACTAACTTTGTTGTTATATTGATAAACCATATCTTTTCAAACTACACCACAAATATTATATGCAACATATATGTATTCTTTTTATGAAATTTAAAATAAAAAATAAACTTTTAGTTGAATGTATTCAGTTTATATGTTAATAAAATAACTAAAATGCTTAATTGCTGTAAAAAAGTTGCAGGTGAAGCTTAAGCTTAAAAACGATAAAATACGTCGGTATTTCACCCATATGTACATGTACATTATTTTAGATGCACAGACTAAAGAATTTAGTTAAAAATCACTCCATTGTCAACCTTAAGGGCCTTTAAAATGACCATGATGCCGTCAGGGAGCAAAACGTCTGGCTGAAAACGAGATGGTCGTGGGTTCGATTCACGCTCGGAAAGAAAGAATTATTTTCTTTTTCACGACCACGTAACAAGACAAAGCACGCCATTCAATTGCCATTCAAAATACAAAGTTTTGAAAATTGGAGCGAATGCAAAACAAAGTGTTTTAATGCTAGGATCCTTCTACTTATTCCTCGTTTAGCGGGATACAGCGTGAAGCTAGCAAAATAACCATTTAAAATAACCAAACTGAAAAAAAAAATTAAAATCTTCACATTACACGGCCAATTTAAAAGGCAATTTTTGCAAGTAAATAAAAAAATAATTTAAAAACTGCATAAAAGGTAGGAATTAACTTTGGAAAACAGTTATTGTCACCGGCAGGTGTTTTCGGATAGTGTGTTATTATGGAAACAAATATACGTTTTTATTTACAAAGTGAGGCCAGTCGTGGCGCAGTGGCACAAAGTGTGACTGTAAAACCAACTGCTTGTGAGTTCGATCCCCACTCGAGGAGATGAAATATTTACTTAAATTTATATTCCCATTTCTTGGCTCTGGTGTCGAGGCAAAGAGCGGCGTTAAGTCCTGCCACTCAACACGCAATGACTCTAGAATTCGGCAGAAAGTGGGGAACGGATTGTCTTAACACTAGGTTCCCTCTGCCTACCCTGCTGTATGCGTGAAGCTGATTTATTTTTATTTATTTATTAACAAAGTGGCGACGATGTGGCGCTGCAGGATATTGTTAATTCGATTGTAGATTCGATTCCATTCCATCCAATCCAATTCATTTAAATGTTTAAACAAATGTTCTCATACAATTTGGTACTTAAAGTTAGTTATTATTTGTTTTGAAAACGTATAAAAATTTTAACGTAGCGGGACTCGAACCCGCGCCTCCTGAAAACAGACCAGTTCAAATTTTTATACGTTCTCTAAATAAGTGTTTTTCTTTCTTAAGTGTGGAATAACACTTTAAAAATGTTTAAAAATAAAGTTAGTTATTATTTATTATTTATATTTTTGTCATAAAATTAATATTTATGTATTTATAATAAATTCAAATTATTTAATTTAAAATAAAATGTTACAAGTAAAATTTTTTGAACGTAAATTGTAAAATATACAATTTTTATTTCGAAACTAAAATGGCCCTTTTGTTGGGCGCAGAGTAGATAACGTATGTGAATGGATGAGTAAACTTAATTATAGTAACTATTATGAAAATAGGGGCTTTTTTTTGTTTAGTGACTAAAATGAGTAAGCTATTTTTGATGAGTAATTTGTGCACTATAAATATCCTATATAATTTATCCGTTTGTTTATACTTTTACTTTATATATTATAGATAAATGTATTAAACTCAACGCTGTATCCCATATATACCAGAGCAGATAGAGTGCACCTAGTGTTAAAACACTCCGTTCCCCACGTACCGACCTATCTTCAAGACAACGCGGGATCAGAACTTATGCGGAATTTAACGCCACGCTCAGGATACGCCCGCAAATTTAAGTTTGTCAAATTATACTTCCCCAGCAATTATTACAGAACCTACAATAAGCGAATCCGACTCGCACTTGACCGTCTTTTTCTTACACTATAGGCACTATAAAAACTAAATAGGTAGTAAACCTATAAAACACGCGTGACACGGTCACTGATCGGCCGGTTTTGGTTTCAATCAATATCTGGCCCCGGCGGGTTTTCCCCTTTGCTATCATGTTTAAAAGTATTAACCAACTATTGTGATTAACTACTTGTATAAGGACTTGTATAAATACCACATATTGTAATTATTTAAAAATTTGTATAAAAATATATATTTATAAACTTATATATAATATTTTTAAGTATCAAGTGAGGTACATAATAGAGACTTAAATCTAAATAATACAACACTTCTTCTGCACATTCTGTGTATTTAGAAACTTTACGAATTTCCTCGTTCTATATAAGTCTTACATTACAAAAATTATTCTAGTAAGTAGGTAGACTGAGCGCGGCGTTGAGTTCCGTCACTCAACAAGCGAAAATTAAAAGATATGTGGTGAATGGAGTGTCCTAACATTAGGTTCACTCTGACCAGGGTGGCTACTGCGAAAAAGAGTAAATTAAAAAAATATAAGCTATAAACTTATGTTTATTCAGACTATTTATTCCCCATAACAATATAAAATAATAATTAGTTATTGAAGTTATTATGTTAAAAGCATTGTTTAAATTAAATACCTATAGGTGCATTTATATTGAAACTATTATATGAGCGCAGTCGTGGGTTTTTACCCGTATTTTATATAAAGCGTAAGCATTCGTTTCCCTTATCGGATGTACGGGTAGAGAAATATGTATATTAATATTCTAAGGTTCGAAAATTCAAGAAATTATATAGTAATAAGAATAAAAAGTAATGAAAAGTTCATGACACGGTAAATTTGCCAAAAAAATTGATATTGATATTGCTATAAATTATAATCGGACGATCAGTTCTAATCACACTATGACACAAACACCGTCGTCAACGGAATCGACGACGAAGTCCTAAACATTATTTGACGGCTCCAGTGGCCCAGCGGTTAGGGACTATTAGCTCATTTAGTTTAACCTAATTTATATACGTGTGTGGTTGTGTGTGAATAGAGAATTTCCCAGCCTGAGAAACGGCAACAAGGCCTAGGTTCGAGTCCCGCAGGTCGCTGTCCTGTCAAGTATATCACGTAGTGTATGCAAATTTTTCAGGGACAAAGTACCCTCTTTCGTACTAACCCAGTGTAAAAGCCAGTAGAGCTAACAGAATTAACCTCATGTTCCAAAAAAAAACTAAAATTATCAAACAAAATCTAATCAGCTCCACGTAGGTAGGTAGAGGAAATTTAGTGTTAATACACTCCGTTCCTCACTTTCCGGCGAATTCTAGAGGCATTGCGTGTTGCGTGGCGGAACTCAACGCCGCGCTTTGCCTCAACTCCAGATCGAAGAAATGAAAATATAAATGTAAATAAATATTTCCTATTCTCGAGTGGGGATCGAACACACAACCAGTCGATTTTACAGTCACACTTCATGCCCTTGCGCCACGACTGGCCTCGACTAAAATCATAAAGTCAAATTTATTATAACAATTTAATTAAAATACATGTCATCAAAAGAGATATGGAGGTAAGGAGGTAAGGAGGCACCGGGAGCACTTAGCGCTATTTAATTAACGATGACCCTATATTACGTGAGCTCTTACCCAAAAGGCGGGTAGCGGAGAATTTGCTTCGACCTTCACTTGTGAAGTATTTTTGCAATACAATATAATGATATAAATTATTATATGGAATTTGTATTGTGGCCTTTACAACAGTTCTCGTTAAATAAGAATAATGTTACGTAAAATTATATAAAATAATATTTATATCTATATCGCCAGTCGTGGCGCAAGGGGCACAAGCGTGCGACTTTGACTTTATGCGACAGGTTGCGGGTTCAAATACCACACGTGGTAAAGATTGGCGTTAAGTCCTGCAACTAAACACTCAATGCCAATGTCAATGAAACGGAGTGTCTTAACACTACGGTCACAGATATTTTATTGGCTGCCCTGCTGTATACGTGATACAGTGTGTGAGACTAGTTGTGGTCGGCAGCTTTATTTGCGTGAACTACAAAACTTAGGAGTTGTGGGAAATCCTCCGGGAATCGAATCCACAATAGTCACAGTCACACGTTCGTGCCTCGCCGCCACGACAGCCTCTTGGTATATAATATTTAAAACATATGTGCCCTTGTTTAGCTCGCTTCCATAATCATTACAAAGGTTTAACTATTTGAAACAATATTTTTCTCTTGAAAATTAAACTTTCTAACTTAGTTAAACTTTTCGAGGACAAGCGCGGCGTTGAGTTCTGCTACTCAACACGCAATGCCTCCAGAATTTAACAGAAAGTGGAAAACGGAGTGTCTTAACACTAGGTACCCTCTGCCTACCCATATGCGTGCGGGATACAGCGTGAAGCTGAAAAAAAAGAAGTTAAACTTTAAAAATATCAAAGTATATAAAATATTCCAACGGTGTCATATCAGCGTTAATTCTTAATTTTTTTCTAACGATCTCAATTAATCAGCGTGTCATAGACCTGACGCTAATCCGTTGGCATTTTATCTGAGATCTGAGATCTGAGCGTCTGCGAGACGAGTTTAAATATATTTATTATGCTTCAACCCTTATAAGTTACAATGAGCTATGGCTATATTGTATGTTTAATAAAATATAAAGGAAAATAACTTTAAGAGTATTCTACATTTAGAATGATTAACATTTTTTTTAGCTTCACGCTGTATCCCGCATATGACAGGGTAAGCAGAGGGAACCTACTGTTATGTCATCTCAATCTCCTATTAAGACACTTTTTTGCCACTTTCCATTGAACTTTCGAAGGCTCTCCTGAAGTGGCGGAACTCAACGCTGCGATTTGTTCATAGGAAATTAAAACTTTTTTATAAATATCAGGCACTGCTATGTATATAGCAATGGGAACTGAACCCACGTCTTCTGCATTTAACCCGACCATCACCCAACCCGACCTCACCTCCTAAATATAAGAACAAAAGCCTCTACAATACCAATCTATCTTAATACCACCTAGTATCATTATAAGGCCGTGAGAAAAAAATGAAGACTTTGGCAGGCAAGTTCAATGTACCTGGTTGTTGTATCACCGAGACAAATAAATATTATATTGACTAACATAAATTAAATTAAAATTAAATCAGCTTCACGCTGTATCCCGCACACAGCAGGGTAGGCAGAGGGAACCTAGTGTTAAGACACTCCGTTCCCCACTTTCTGCCGAATTCTGGAGGCATTGCGTGTTGAGGGGCAGAACTCAACGCCGCGCTTAACCTCGACACCAGAGCGAAGAAATGGAAATATAGATTTAAGTAAATATTTCATCTCCTCGAGTGGGGATCGAACCCACAACCAGTCGATTTTGCAGTCACACTTCGTGCCGCTGCGCCACGACCGGCCTCACTATTATACATATATACTATTACTCATATATACTATTGACTAACTTCTCTATATATAAAACTCTCATTACTGACTGACAACACAAAAAGCAGGGTAATCTAAGGAAACCTGGTGTTAAGACACTCCGTTCCCATCAAGACACTTCCGTTCCCCACTTTCCGCAGATTTATAACCGCCGACTATATCAGCAGTAAATTTAATATTGACACTTCAATCTTCACTTCCCATCCATTTTAAATAAAAAAATCCCGAATAAATGTTGAGCTCATCAGCTCGGTAACAACCGCAAGCCTAGGTTCAACTCCCGTAGGGGAAGCCCTTGCCACCGACGACATCCTCTTAAGCGTAGTACTTGCCATTTTATATAGACAGAGCACCCTCTTTTCTACTCAAATAATTCTACTTAAATTAAACAAAAAACATCGAACCCACATTCACTGCGTACATCGTCAGTCAATTTCCAACTGCGACACGAAGGCATTGGTTACATTACTACTCTATTATTAAACTTGTAATATGGAATCATTAATTAGAGGTCCGCTAAGCTGTCATCTGACCAGCTATCGACGATCTCCGTACAATGGCCTGTAGGGTTGTCACAAGAAAATAATAGAGAATATTCTATTTATAATAATTTATTTAAAATTCTAATTTACTTATATAGATTTCCTAAATGTGGAATAATGTTAAAAATATTTAAGTTAAGTAATTGTTTGTGTCATCATGCCTAACTTATAGATTGAGTGAAATTGATAAATTTTATCAATTTCACTTTAATCTATAGGTAAAGTCTACATTATTATTATACAGTTTATGTGATTCAAACAGCGTTGATCTCAGGAACTACCGATGATAGTTCATGTATAGTTTCTCTATAAATTAACTATATGAATATTTATAAACTATATTTATAAATAAACTAACTTATCTCGGGAACTTAGAAAGCTTACTTAATAAGCTAATAAATAATCTACTTATTGCATTACAAAGCGACAACCCTATAATAAGCCAGCGTCAGCCATCTTAAGTCCGATGAGAAGCAATTGTTACTATTCAATTGGGTATAATACAGATTCAAAATGAATATCTTTTTCATTGAGTGCCCAGTGATAATTCACTCCGTTCACTTAAAAAAAAAATCAGCTTCACGCTGTATCCCGTACACAGCAGGGTAGGCAGAGGGAACCTAGTGTTAAGACACCCCGTTCCCCACTTTCTGCCGAATTCTGGAAGCGTTGCGTGTTGAGTGGCAAAACTCAACGCCGCGTTTAACCTCGACACCAGAACGAAGAAATGGAAATATAAATTTAAGTAAATATTTCATCTCCTCGAGTGGGGATCGAACCCACAACCAGTGGGTTTTACAGTCACACCTCGTGCCTCTGCGCCACGACTGGCCTAATTATCTATTATTTCGTGGACTTCTATATAATAACGATTTCTTATAGATACTAAAAAAAACTGTTGTAAAACAATCCATATTTTTTATGTTGCACAGTAGACAGTAATTTAGTCACACATCTCTCCGTTTATCATTTTCTCGTCATTATTTGCTGTATAAAGGAATTTAAAAAGTTTAAAATTTCATAGCAATAATATGATTCAAACGAGTAATGCGAGGAAACCTATAGACACGATGTGAATAATTGCTATCATTGTAATACATTCTGTATGCAAAGTCTTTCTAGTTTCCAGTAAAAGGTATTAAAAGGAAACACGTTTCACGATATATTGATTTATATCGGCTACCGACGGATATGGATAGTCTATATAAGCTATAATTTATCATAAAAGAGAAGCAAGAGTGAGAGGTAAGAGAGATAGGCCAAGACCTCGGTTGACCTTCGACACCACAGTAGGTATTATTGACACTGGTCACATTTAAAACTTGAGGACCTCCCGGAGATTGATGACAGTGGACGAACCGAAAGAGATATGCGGAAAGGTGTGAAGAGACGATAATGTTAAAGCAACGTTTAGGTAAAGTTTAAAAAAATATACAAAAGTGAAATTTGTTTGAAGCCATCGTAATCTTATTAACTGAAACCATTTTTTTTAATCTACGCCATATACAGCATATAGTAGGGTAGGCTGATGGTACCTAATCTTAAGACATTCCATTTCCCATGCACCGCCCAATATTCGAGACATTGCGTGTTGACTGGCAACACTCAACCCCGAACTTAGAAACATTAATCTAAATATTAATAACCATTCCCCAAACTGGCAAACAAACCCACAACAAATCACATTTACAGTCACAAGCCGTCGCATTGAGCCACAATAGCCTCTACCACTCCATATTACTATAACACACAAACAAAATCTCCAAACAAAAACATACAATTCAACTCATACAATCCACCAGCATAATGACCTGTCCATACAAATTAATATCATATACGAAGTATCACAAGAAAACGTGCGACGTTCGAAAGGTTACAATATCTCACGAGGTTTACTTGGTTAGAATGTATTGGGTAAGAATGGTATACTGTTGGTTGGACTCGGTTTTACTTATATGTTTTACATAAAAAAAATATTGTGTTCCGGGAAAATAGTCGTGGGTTCGATCCCATAATTCGGGGTGCTTTTTTTCGTTTTTTCGCTCTGGTAAACCAAAACATAGCGTTAAGTTTCGCTTTTCCCACATCTTCCACTTTCGCTTTACCCAACGAAATAATAGTTTCGTATTAAAGAAAATATTTTGCTACAGAACCTGACTGTAAAGTCAATTGTTATGGGTTCGACTCTAACTGGAAGAAGTGGTTGTGAACAAATTAATTTCACAACCACTCTGCGCAGCGCAAGTCGTTAATAACAATATAAAGACTCTGATCTTGATGGTCTTAATTTAATTATGATAAACTTTTAACCAAAAATAATATTATCAATCATCACTTTAAAAAAAACCAAAGATTTTAAATAATGGCAAAAAAAATTACCATGGAAAAGTGAGTGGTAAGAGAGGTTTAGAGGAGACCTCGGTTGACCTTCGAAAACACAATATCAAAGATACTGGAAGGTCACGTAAAAAACATGAGGACTCCCCGGAGGGCATGTATGAAGAGGTTGATAACAGTGGACGAGGCGAAAGAGGTATGTAGAGACGGTAGACGGCGTTTGGCGCTCCGTACTCTCTGACTACCCCGCTAGGAATACAGCGTGAAGCTAGTTTAGTTTAGTTTTTTATTTTAAATAATGATGAAGTTGCCACAAAAGCAGCTGTAATTGAATACTTCGTATTTCCACCGACGACATAAGCATAACACGTTATGACATGTACGATATCGACAAGTAAATCATGTTGGAACTTGTTCAAACACGTTCACAAAATTCTGTCAAGGCAAGTAACAATGAGATGAAAAATAATATCATGGGAAAAAAAATCGCTTAAATAGTTTATCGAAATAACAAAAAGAATAAACTTATTTACATAAACAAGAAGTTAAAACTAAGAGGCCAGTCGTGGCGCAGGAGCACAAAGTGTGACTGTGAACGCGACAAGTTGTGGGTTCGATCCCCACTCGAGCAAACGAAATATTTATTTAAATTAATATTCTCATTTCTTCGCTCTGGTGTCGAGGCAAAGCGCGACGTTGAGTTCCGCCACTCAATGCGCAGTGGCTCCAGACCAGAATTCGGCAGAAAGTGGGAAACAAAGTCTCAAAACTAAATTCCCTCCGCCTACCTTGCTATATGGGATACGGGATACAGCGTGAATTTTTTTTTAATAGTTTAACTTAATAAAAAATCTAACACACAGTTACAGACATACATTATCATTTACTTTTCAACTGTTTTACCTTTTAATGTAATACTGACTCACATATTTTAGTATAGAAGATTGTAGGTCACGCCTTACGAGAACTAGCCTAGCCGAATGCCGAAACAGCTTGAATTCATGAAGCATAAATTTAAGGTAAATGTCGCTGACGAATCTTAGCTAACTTAGGTATTGAATTAATAGTTTTAATTACCAGATCTTTTGCTGTAAACTAGAAAAAGATTTCAAATTTAAATTTAAATTTGCTTTTTTTTTTATTATGTGACACATCAATCGATATGAGGTTGTTATGGCGCATGGTGTAAGTGTGAGACTATCTATATATGTAAGCGCGACGGTTGCGGGTTCGATTACCGCTCGAGACAATTAATTAAAAAAAAATCAGCTTCACGCTGTATCCCGCACACTGCAGGGTAGGCAGAGGGAACTCAGTTTTAAGACACTCCGTTCCCCATTTTCTGCCGTATTCTGGAGGCATTGCGTGTTGAGTGGCAGAACTCAACACCACGCTTGTCCTCGACACCAGAGCGAAGAAATGGAAATATAAATTTAAGTAAATATTTCATCTCCTCGAGTGGAGATCGAACCCACAATCAGTCACGTTTACAGTCACACCTTGTGCTTCTGCGCCACGACTGGCCTCTTAGTTTTAAATCTTTTAAATTATTTTATATGTTTCATTTTCTTGCTCAGGTAACAAGACAAAGCGCGGCGTTAATTCCGCCATTCAACACGCAAAGCTTCCATCGGCGGATAGTGAGGAACGGAGTGTCCTTACACTACGTTCTCTCTGCCTACCCTGCTATACGCGATATAAAGCTGAAAAAAAAGAAGCAATCAATTTTTTAATTTTAATTAGATACTTTTTGCCTTAATATGATACAAAATATAAAATATTTTCACATTACAATAGTGACTCGTTTGTGTGTATAGAGAACGCAACCTCATACCACATCGATTGCCCCACAGCTACCGCTTGGTACATTATTCTAATTACTATACAAAAAACATTATTACATACATTTATATGTGATTAATTTGAATAATATTTAAAATATTTTATATTATATAAACTACGAAAAATACTCGACAATTGAAATTTATTATTTAAACTAAAAAAAAATAAGATTTTTTAAAATTCACGCCATATTCCGAATATAGCGGGGTAGGCAGAGGGAACCTGGAAACTTAGTGTTAAGACATTCCATTTCCACTAAGTAACATTTCCCATTTGGAGGCATTGCATGTTGAGTGGTGGAACTCAACGCTACGCTTTGGCCTCGTTGCCAGAGCGAGAAAATAAAAAAATATTTCTAGTAAAAATTGTACCCATAACCTGTCGCGTTAACCGTTGTACCAGAGGACTTAGAAAGTTTATTTCAATTCAACCACGGGAGCAAAGTCGCAGGTAAACGCTAGTATGGTATAAAATTGTGAAACTTCCAGTATATTCGGGATACACATTTTAGTCACGTCCATTGTTAGATCCGTCCGGCTCTTTCATACTTTGAATAATTTACTATAGAATTATTCCAATGAAATATGCACCAATCTTTTGCGGTAGTTTCTTGTTGTATATTTCAAAAGTCTTAGATCGTTATCGTTAATGGGAAGATTATATTATATTATCTCTGAACTCAACGCCGCGCTTGTCTTCGTGTCTGTATGGCTTAGTTGGTCAGAGCGTTTGGACGGTTTCCAAAGAGGCGCGGGTTCATATCCCGCTACGTTCAATTTTTTATACGTTTTCTTAATAAGTTTTGATATTATCTCTTTTTAAAGCAAAGATGAGTCTTGGCAAATAATTTAATAATTTATCTATATAATAGATGTTTTAGTTGTTATATTTTTTAGCTTCGCTTTTAGCTGTATCCCATACTTAGTGGGGTAGGCAGAGAGAATCTGGTAATCTAGTGTCAATACACTCTGTTCTTGTTAAGACATTATCATTTCCCATTGTCCGTCGAATTCACGAACCATTGCGTGTGGAATGGCGGACCCCCATGCCGTGCTTTGCCTCGTTACCAGAGCGTGAAAAATGAAAATAATAAATATTTCATTCCTTGAATGGGAATTGTACCCACGACCATTGCGTTTACAGTCGCAATCTTGGTCCTGCGCCACGAACAGCTCTGTCATCAAGGCAAAGCGCGGCGTTGAGTACCGCCACTTGACACACAATTCCTCCAGTATTCGATAACAAAAAAAAATACTTTATAACTTTAATAAGTGTTGTAATTAACTTAAAAAAATATCTCCAAAAACTAAATTCACAACAAAAAAAAACGCAAATCAAAAGATTCCCTCAACACTAAAAGTAAAAAAAAAGCAACAAAACCGACAAACAATATACAATGTTCAAGCAAATTCAAACACAAGCGGAACAGAGGCCAATTTTGAAGTAATAATATCAGAAATCTGGGTCGATGAGCACTGCATAATAATATAAGTTTAACTTCCATTGTATATACTATTTTAATAGCTTGTGTTCGCGCTATACTTTTACTGTGGCACATAGAGGAAGAAGAAGAAGATGCGTTTTTGGATTGATTTAAGCTAAATATTTATGAAAGAATTGTATTGTATAAAATAGTTTTTTTTTCTTAAGTATGTGTTATCCGTATTTAGAAAAGATAAATACTTTTTTAAAAAACGCATAAAAATATGAACGTGGCGGAATCTGCACCCGCGTCACTTAAGTTTTATAAGTTGAAAAATCTTGTGCCACTACGATCTCCACTTCTCGCTTAAACTTGGAAAATTACACATGCAATGGCGGAACTCAAAGCCACCCTTCCACTTACTAGAACGGGGAAATTGAAATAATTCATTCCCCCTCATTGGAATCGAGCCCACAACCATCTCCAACTGGGCCACGACGGCCTCTATATTCAAATCTACATACCGTCGCGTGCGTGCACATTGCACAGTAGCACTGTGCATGGTAAGCATTAGTCCACTTCGCGTCATGTAAAACATTCCGTGTAAATATTACCTAATAGTTTCGCGAAAAGATAGCAAAATAAGTATATTTTCTGTTTCCTTAAAATATATATGTAGATGACATTTGTTATGAGCCCAGGCTGGTTGTGGGTTCGATCCCCACTCGAGGAGATGAAATATTTACTTCAATTTATATTTCCATTTCTTCGCTATGGTGTCGAGGACAAGCGCGGCGTTAAGTTCTGCCACTCAACACGGAATGCCTCCAGAATTCGCCAGAAAGTGGGGAACGGAGTGTTTTAACACTAGGTTCCCTCTGCCTACCCTGCAGTGTGCGGGATACAGCGTGAAGCTGATTTATTTATTTATTTTTACATTTCTTATTGAAAAGTTACGTGAGCTAATTTACGTACATACCTGCACTACCATCCATTCATACTATTTATACATTACATATTTCGATTTATGTGAAGCACTGTGAGATTGAATGTAAAATTACTATAATTCTTTTAATATATTTAAATTGTACACAAAGGGCGGCGTTGAGTTACGCCAAATAAAACGCCACCACCATCTTAACAGTAGTTCCCTATGTCTATAATCCACATGCGAAAAAAAGACCAAAAAGCATAACGTTAAAAAAAATCAGTTATCAAGAAGAATCAAAACCGAGTCCAAAACAAACAAAACTGGAAATCTATGAAAAGATAAATGAAAATCCACCCCTAAGGGAACATAAAGGGGATGAAACAATATCATAACTATTCAACGAACTAATTAAGACGGTAAAATATTATCCGAGATGCTGCGAGCGCCATGTTTGTTCAAATTAAACATTTGACCGACTTAAGCTGTGTTTCTTTAATACTAGTGGATAAGACGGAGAGATTTTCATAAGAACCACTTGATAATAGCGCTTTTGAGAATGCTTCTAAAGAATTATGTATTCCTTGTTATTTGTGCAAAGCAATTCTACGTTGTGAGACAAGGCCATCGTGGCACAGCGGCGTCTGATTGTATAACGATTGTGGATTCCATTCCCATTCGGAGGAACAAAATTTTAATTTTATCGCTCTTGTAAGAAGACAAAGCGCGGCGTTGAGTTCCGCTACTCAAAACACAAAGCCTCCAGAATTCGGCGGAAAGTGGTTAGCGTGTCTTAATGGGAAGAAAAAAAAAACACTTAAAATAATATCTCCACAAAAACAAATCCACAAAATAACACAAAGTAAAATTGATTTCGTGTAAAATGGATTTATTTTTTTATACATAGGTAGGTGTTCTTTCGCATTAAGGAAAAAAACTTATTAAGAAAACGCATAATAAAATTATTGTACTAAAGCGCTGTAAAATCTGTTTACTCTAGTACTAGTGGATGAAATGGAGAGACTTTCATAAGAACTACTTGATTATGCCATGCTAATATCGCTATTGAGAATGTTTCTAAAGAACTATTTATTTCTTGTTATTTCTATAAATGAAATTCTACGACGCAGCGGCACAGCGTCTGCATTGTAAACGCGACAATTGTAGCTTCGATTCCCACGTGAAACAAAATAGTTTCAATTAATCGCTCCTATAAGGAGGCAAAGCGTACCGTTGAATTCCGCTAACCAACACGCAATGTCTCCATAATTGGACGGATGGTGCGGGAACTAAGTGTCTCAACACTCGGTTTCCTCTGTCTACCCTGAAGTATGCGTGATATAGCTCTTGACTTTGCGCTGCGTGATATAGCGTGAAGCTAAGACAGTTTTAACAATAATACTGTTAAAGCTTAACAACACTATGGTGTAATTGGAAAATAGCTGACTGTTCTCTAGATAATAGTTGATTCGATGTTCACTCGAAGGAATAGTCAGAACAACTTTTCGCTGACACTAACACTAAAATTCTGTTGTTGTCAACGTTTATATAACTGACAAAACGAATATAGAACGGAGAGTCTCAACACTAGGTTCTGTTCACTCTCCTTGCTGCTGTTGCGTATATAAAAAAGAAACAAAACAAAAAGAAAACAAAGTAACCAGCATGAAAAGTGGGACAAGAGAATATTCTATTAATGTCAAACTGCAAGGTTTCATAAGAGGATTTAGTCTAAGCCATTGCAGTGGAATGCATGAGTTAGTCGCGTGTAGAAGGTTCATTTTCCTATAACAATCTACGTAAAACAAGGATTTTTCTAAAATTTTTGAATATTTAGGCATTTATGAAAATGTATCATCTATCAATAAAAACATATGTCATCTGAAATGAAATATTACTGAGTTTAATGAGTTCCGTAACCCAATACAGAACGCCTTCAGAATTTGGCAGAAAGTGTTTTAATGGGAACGAAGCGTCTTAACACTAGGTTCCCACGTTCCCTCTTCTTTAAGCTACTAAGTGCAGAATACACCGTGATGAAACAAAAAAATAGAGCTTTACGCTTATGTCCACGCATATTTTTAGGAAAGTAGGCTGATATAACATCGAAAAAATGGATAGTTTCCCACTTCCCATCCGTGTTTGTAACACTGCATGTTGGAGTACCGAAACCCAAAGCCGCAATCCATCTACCACAGCGATAAAACGAAAATAATTATATTTTTCCTTCAATAAGATTCGAATCCACTCCCACCACATTTGCAGTCAAATGCTTACCCACTGCGCTACAATGGTCCTTAACATACGTAAAAAAATACTGAGGTCACTATTTTTTTGTAATTACATTACCATATTGCAATATATCCGCTAAATACACAAATTTCATAATAACCCCTCACTACACTAGTGTTGTAACACTAGGATTCACTTAATCGATTTTTAATGCAATTTTCGGATTTCATGTCAATTAAAATCGACGCTTTCGGAATTCTCGATCCGTTTCGCTACACCAGAACGATATGGTATTTAATGTTTTTTTTTTTTATTTGGATCTGTATATCTTTATAAGCTGCGGTTTATATAACTGGGTCAAAAAACTAATAAAATAATGTAAGGTTCGAGTTAAGTAGTATTTATATCAAATCTACATTATTAAATGTAAAAATAAAATGAGATTGAGGCGCAGGGCCACATACGTGCAACCGTAACCACGACAGGTTGTGAGTCCGCTCCCACTCGAAGAAATGAAATACTTAATATTTTCATTTTCATTGCCGCGTTACCAGAACGAGCTCTGATGACGCGGCAAAGCGCAGCGTTGACTACCGCCGCTTAATACGCAATAGGTTCCAGGTTTCCAGGTTTTCTCTGCCAACCCTGCTACGTTAAGTTTAACGTAATGCGAATGTTACCCGCCCTCCTCAATAAATAGACTAATAACAGAAAAATATACTTTTCAATTTAAACCAGTGGTTGCTGAGATAAGCGCGGTGAACCAAACAAACTCTACGATTCATACATAAAATCAAAATGCCCTTACTCTACAATATTTAAGTATAGAGCAAGCATTGTGAGGGAATCAGAGCGTGTCGCTTATACATTTGCATATTTCATATATAATATTTCAACATTGTAACTATTTTTACGGTGAAACAGTTATTGCACTATAATTACTGTTTTTGTTTGTTTTTTTTTTCTTTTTTATATTGTTATTTACTCCGATATCACAATACGAATTAAAAAGAAAACACTTTATTTTTTTTTTAAATAGATAAGATAACATTTTTAGGTTGATTTCACGCATTATCCTGCATGAAGCATGGTAGACAGAGAGTTCTCCGCTTTCTGCACGAATTCAAGAAATTTCGTCTTAAGCGCGAAAGTTCAACGCCGCACGTTTTTTTATCAGAGCGATAAAATGGAATCGATTGCACCCAATAGAGACAGAACCCAAAACCGTCGCGTTAGGAATCAGACGGTTTGTCACTACGCTACTATACACCCGATAATTTTGAATGATATTTATTTATATATTTTTTTATTATTTTCTAAAGTAAGATAAAGTATAGTGTCTACGTCCAATATTTAGTGTCTCCAGTATATACTGGAGATACTACTTAATATCACAAGTGAATGTGGAAATGTGTCACAATTTTCTACCCCTACACAATGAAAGAAATAAAAAATATGACATGATCCAAAACAAACAACCAATTTTCAGCTTATTTAGTTATTTTTTTTCATAATTACTTTCATAATCGCTAGTGTAATTTGTTCGTGACCACTAAAACCTATCACGTGATAGCCTCCAACTTAAATGTCGGGCGTCACTTATGAAGTATGAACAAATATAAATATACGATCAATTAAAAAAAGCTATTATATATATCGATCTTAAAAGAAAAAAAATATTTAAAAAATTACGTTACTTTTAAAGAAAAAAATATTGCCACGGCAAGACTGTATTAAATGTCGACTGTATTAAATGTCGACTGTATTAGATGTAAACGCGACGTTTAGGTGTTCAATTCCGAAAACAAATAAATGAAAAAAAATCTTCTTTAGGCTCTTATACGAAAAAAAGCGCAATGTCCGAAAACAGATACAATCATACTTTAAAAGTAATATTTAAAAATATTAAACTAAAAATCTTTTAATAAAAAAATTAAATTAAATCAGCTTCACACTGTATCCTGCACACAGCAGGGTAGGCAGAGGGAACCTAACGTTAAGACATTCCGTTCCCCACTTTCTGCCGAATTCTGGAGGCATTGCGTGTTGAGTGGCAGAACTCAACGCCGCGCTTAACCTCGACACCAGAGCGAAGAAATGGAAATATAAATTTAAGTAAATATTTCATCTCCTCGAGTGGGGATCGAACCCACAACCAGTCGGTTTTACAGTCACACTTCGTGCCGCTGCGCCATGACTGACCTCAAATCTTTTAATACACATTAAGTAATTAACTATAAACAAAATTAAATCAAAAATAAAAAATGGCAACATTTAAAATTTAAATGGCAACAATTACCACATATTTTCAACTGGCTCGACGGGCAGCCCCATTATGTCCATACAAACAGTGCAGTTCCACGGGAACAAATGAAAAAGCGGACTGACTTTACAAATTAACATACCTATATGGTGAAGACTTATAAGATTTACCAGTCTGTGGCTTTCACCATTTTCCCCATCTCTTTGATTGAGAAGTAGATAATCTTACTTATATACGTGAATATATGTATTTACGTAATTGTTATATTCACGCACAAGGCAGGAACATAGTGTTAAGACATTACGTTTTCCACTTTCCCTCGAATTCTTGAGTCGTTGTTTAGTAAATGTAAAATGTCAAAAGAAAAATATATGATTATTCGATATATAACTTTTACCTGCGAATTCTCCGTCAAATAACCGTGGTTATTTAGTTTATGTATTGCACGTTCTAAGTGCCCGAACTCTGAAGTAACTGGACCGCAGGTATAAAAAAGTTAATACCTCTGTATGTACGTACGTACTTGTGATGTAATAGGCTGTATTAGCCTTTCTTAGTAAAATTATTGTTCAACCCAAAAAAAGTATCTTAATTCGAAAATTCGAATTCTTAATTAAAAAATTTAGAATGTCCAACACACAAACACTTCACCTTTATAAAATTAGTATTAAGTTCAGAAACCTCGGACAGATAGCATCTTGTTCTTCAAATAATTATCATTATTTTAAATGAAACTATTTTAACCGGATTAATCGCGTATATTACTAATTTTATTATAAATTTTTGGAAACCCGACGTTTCGAACACTTTGCAGTAGTCCGTGGTCACGGGTAGACTGAGGTGGCATTCGTCTGTCAGTTGAAATAACTATTATATCAAACTACCGCCAAGGATTTCTTAATTGTCTCGCGTACTGCCCTGGATTCCTGCAGAATGAGCTGACTGTATCTTGCCCTCTGGTATGGTGGGTTTGAGACTTCAATGATTTAATGAGAGAGTCCCAGGTGGTAAAAAGCTTCCAGCCATCCTCTCTATTGAAATTAGGTTAAAATAGTTTCATTTAAAATGTGTAATAATCATGAAAATCAAAGAACTTATAATTATCATTATCTTTGTATTTAAAAAAAAATCTTTGTAATTTTACAAATAAGTTTTGTAAGAACATAAATTTTCTATCGAATAAAATGTTTAATACACATTTATATGTATCTTACAAAATTTGTGACTTATTATCATTATATATCAATAGCGTTAAATGAGACAAATCGCGACGTTGAGTTCCGCCACTCAGCACTCAAAGTATCGAAAATTCCTATCCATACATATTATTTCAAGTCCAAATAAGTCTTTTTTGCACATTGTGTATGTGTTGCTGTTGTTGTTATGCGTTGCTTGTAGTTATTGTGTTTTATGCGTGATACAGCGTGATAATTAAAAGAAAAAAAATCCCTGACCCAAAAAAAATACCGCATCTTCTAGCAAATTGCTCGTAGCTCTTAAACTGCTCATCTTATTTTCATAAAACTTATCTAAGGACCACCACGATGAACAAGGCTTTCAATTAAGAACACCGCACACAAATCGGTTTATTCGTTCAGAAGCTACAGTGTCACACACATACAGACAAACAGGCAGATAGGTCAAACTTATAACACCCTTCTTATTGCGTTGGGGGTTAAAAATACACCAAAACCACTAAATCTCTCTCATGAAAAAGAAATGTAAAAAGTAAATTCTAACAAAAATTTACACAGAAAAACGAAAAGAACAATGAGTTACTTCCCAAAGTTACAAAAGCGACAATCTCAGTCCGTTAATGCAATGATAATGTGAAAGAATTGTAATCTTATGAATATTTAAAAAGGTAGTCTTCTCATACCTATTCAGTTGAGTTTCCGACATAATCCCGTTCTTAAAATCGAAAGTATTTTTCACCTAAACGATACATTTTATGGTTTATACTTTTAAATTTGTATTATTTTTTACGCTTTTGCAGATATAACGATTATTTGTTTTTTTTTAGTTTCACTCCGTAATATCCACTTTCTGCCATTTTCTGCAGGCATTACGTGTTTAATGGCGGAACTCAACATATGAATATTTCATTTCCTCGAGTGGGAATCGAACCCACAATATGTCGAGTTTAGGGTCGCACGGTTGCGCCCTTTCGCCACGACTGGCTTCAACAATTATATTTGGTTTGGTTTCTTTGTTTTTATTTCAAGAGGGATATATATCAGCGTCTACTGATCGAGATCCCAGCCTGTCTAGAACCAACACTAATTCATTACTAGAACGAAATAAAAAAAAACAAAGGCGGCACTAGTAGTATCATTTCAAACTTGGTATCGGTAGACAGGATTGGACAGTGGTGGTGAGCGTTAAACGTAATTTATAGGGTCCCCTTAGGTCACAAGAACCAGGCATTGCTTCGAGCTCCTTACTCTGGGACAAAGAGATTGACATCCTCTAGGTGAATCCATAAAATGCTATTTTTTCCCACAAGGTTCTATACATAGAAGCATTTTACATTAAAGGAAAGCCAAGGAAACAACTTACTCTGTGTGTGTGTGCGGGACACAGCAGGGTAGGCAGAGGGAACTTAGTGCTAAGACATTGAGTTCCCCACTTGTCTACAAATTCTGGATGCATTATCTGCTGAGTGGCGGAAATCAACGACGCACTTTCCCTCGACACTAGGGCGAAGAAATGGAAATATAAATTTAAATAAATATTTTATTACCTAGCATGGAGATCGAACCCACAACTAGTCGTGTTTACAGTTACACCTTGTGCCCCTGCGCTACGACTGGCCTGATAACCTAATAGTAACAAAATATATTGTAACCTTCCATACATATTAAAAGTAAACTTGTCAACGGTGATTCACGTATAATATTTAGAATATTATCCACACGGCTTTACGACTCATTGTGATAACTGCGTGATGTCATCATTTTTAACTGTTACTTAAAAAAAATTATGAGGACAACATTTTGAATATGTATTATAATATTTTAAATCTTATAGTATATTTTAAGTCTTACTATTTGGTTATTGAATTGAACGAATTGGTAAATTTTGGTTATACACGAAAAATCAAAAACAAGTGTATATATACAACAGGGTCACCTAGGGCATAGGGAACCTAGTGTTCCCACCGAAGAGACCGTGTTCCCCACTAAAAACACTGTTCCAATTTTCAAAACATCGTGCGTTCAGGCTAAACCTACTCATACCTTCTACTTCATTTTTAACCTTACACAACCTTTCACTATTATAAACAATACATAGAAAACCTAGTGCTAAACTCTTTCATACGTAGGAATCGAACCCTCAACCGTTGCGTTTAGAATCAGACTCTGAGCCACTGCTCCGCGACAGTCCTAGTAGTACTATAATTTTCTTACCTATATTAATCTAAATGTCTAAGTCTCCGTCTAACATAATTGACATTGGGTCTTGCATAATTAATTAACAACACAAGCTAAATTACATTACATTATTAAATGTTAGTTTACTATTCAAATAACTATTGAAATACACACCTATGTATACGGAATTATGTTAAATTTCACCTTTAAATAAATCTATGTAATACATACACGAGGCCAGTCGTGGCGCAGGGCCACAAGTGTGCGATTGTAAACGCGACAGGTTGTGGGTTCAAGTCCTATTCGAAGAAATGAAATATTTAATATTTTAATTTCCTCGTTCTGGTAACACGCAATGCCTCCAGAATTCGGCGGAAAGTCCCCACTTTTCGACGACGAGTCTTAATGTGAACAAGGTGTCTTATAGTGTTAAGACCAGGTTCCCTCTGTCTACCCTGCTAAGTGCGGGATACAGCGTCAAGCGAAAAAAAAATAGATAATATATATTAGCTTTTTTTTTCGCTCAAATGGAAATGACTAAGAGTTGTGTATGGTACATAACTCTGATAACAGAGTCTATATTTATACGATCTAATACATTTTTTTTTCAATTCGAACCAGTAGTTCCTGATATTAGAGAATTCAACCAAACAAACATTTCAATTTTATAATATTACTATAGATATAGATATTGTATTGATATGTTTTAAAGCAACTTTAGCGCCATATATTTTGTACCAAGCCCAGTCTAAAGTAAAACGAATGCCAAACGGTTGGCGTGAGTCATAGCTGGTTAAACTATTTAACAGTTACATCATCCTATCACATTATAGATAATATTAAATATTTATACTTATTTAGAAAGTGTATATATATAGCTTGATGAGAACGTATGGTTTAGTGGTTAGAGTGCATGGTCGGTTTCCAAGAGGTTTCGATGGATTCGAGTCCCGCGGCATCAAATTTTTATACGTTTTCTAAATAAGTGTGGAATAACACTTTAAAAATGTTAAATATATATATTCATGTTATTTTCATATTGGCAGAGAAGATCTAGAGACACGGTTTGAGCTTGACGCTGTATCTCATATAAAGCAGATTAGGCAGGTATTGACCTCGTTACCAGTATAAAGAAATGAAAAAAATATATATTTATTTACATAGCTCAGGTGTCAAGGCAAAGCGCGGCGTTGAGTTCCGCTACTCAATACGCAATGCCTCCAGAACTCGGCGGAAACTGGGAAACAGAGTGTCTTAACACTAGGTTCCCTCTGCCTACCCTGCCGTGTGTGCGATATAGCGTGAAACTGATGAAGAAATGAAAATATAATATAATTCATTTCCTCGAATGGGTATCGACTCCACAACCTGTCGCGTATACAGTCTCACACTTGGGCCCCTGGACCACGTCTGGTCTCAAACTTTAGTACTTTAATTTAATTTCAAAGGTCTATACACCTTCATTTATCAGTTTGTCTCTAAAGTTATTTTACAATAAGTCTCGAGCTATACATAAGGAACTTTCAATTACCGCTTGTTATAAAATTTAAATGATTTTTCACCGTAAAAGTATTTGTTGTAGTTTTCTGAAACTACTATCTTTATAAATTTCTGAAACTTTTTGGCACTAAAACTAATAACTAACCATACTAAACTTTGATAAAAGTTACTATTGTTCAAGTAATAAATAATGAATAATGAGCGCAGCGGCATGAAGTGTGACTGTAAAACCATCAGTGTTGTGGGTTCGATCCCCACTCGAGGAGATGAAATATTTACTTAAAATTTATATTTCCATTTCTTCGCTCTGGTGTCGAGGTTAATTAAGCGCGGCGTTGAGTTCTGCCACTCAACCCGCAATGCCTTCAGAATTCGGCAGAAAGTGGAGAACGGAGTGTCTTAACACTAGGTTCCCTCTGCCTATCCTGCTGTGTGCGGGATACAGCGTGAAGCTGATTTGATTTGTTCAAGTAATGCAAATGCACAAACATGTGATTGAATGCCAATTACAAAACAACAACCATAAAGAATGTGAATTTTAATTTCACATAGCAGAAATATTTGTTTTTTATCTCCATGTTGTATCTCGCATACAGCAATGTAGACAAAAGTTCAGACACTCCGTCCCCTGCTGCTGCACAATTTTCGAGACATTATTATATTATGAGTGGCTGATTTCCAAATCTGGAATAATTTTCAAGAGTTGGAATCAAATTCCCAACCTTCGCATTTACAGTCAAACGTCCTGCCGCTGCACCTCGACGGTCTCCTCGCCAGAAAAACAATTTTTAACAACAAAAATATGGAAAAAAAATATTAACATTCAATAAATACTATAGGCATGTAAATGGAAGTAAATCAAGTAACACGACAGTCATGTCCACGCTGTGACATCGCTTATTATCGAAATTGGCATTTTGACATCTGAATAACAACCGTTATCGGCGCGGTAAATTAATCACACGATCATTTTGAAAGTTTTCGTTTAAAATTGAAATTATATAATCCGTAATAATTTATTATGTAGAGGCATAAAAGTTTCTGAGATATATGTACTATCTTTTGTATAAAAATGGCCTTGACGAACGGACAGACTGACAAACAACAAAATTATCTTATAGAGTCGGGGCAAGTGTACGCACTTTTACCTTTGGAGTCCTACTGTAATATTATAATAGTGAAATCAGAAAAATAAAAGCATTATTTCGAAATAAGCATTTATTATTCTATACTTGCTGTATATAATAAAAATAAAATCAATATGTCGCTCAGTTTATTTTTTTCTGGAAATATAAAAAAAACACGAAAGTCGGAATGCGTACACTTGCCCCGTATTGCGTGTAAGTGTGCGTATATATTCGGGGTAAGCAAATTTCGCAATATGGGGAATTGGACAAACGATCCCCCTACTACTCCCGTCGGGTGTATAAGATATAGGCAGTGCGCTCACTTATCCACTGCGCTTACTCAAGGTACGGGTCCCTAAAAAGACAAATTTTGACAAGAGTTGAATTCCTTATCTTTTCTTACAAGTTTATTTGTGAGTAACAAAATTATAATAAAGGTCAATGCGGCGCAGTTTTATCTGAGGCTAGAGAACATGGTTATTATATAATATTTAAATTATTTTGATTTCCTCATGCTACTTAATAAAAATTAATATAGTGACAGCAATTCATTATTTTTAACAGATACAATTAATGAAACATACAAATATTATACATCACATTACACAGTAAAACAGATGCTCTATCAAACACCGAGTTTTATAAAAACAGCCCTTTTTAGAGTACCGTACCTTTTATGGAACTAAAGAACCCTTATAACATCACTTTGTTGTCTCTCCGTCTTTCTATATGTTTGTCTGTCTGTCTGTCTGTCTATCAATGGCTTATTCCAGGAACTTTTACTTTTTATGAAAGAGCTCTGCCTAAGCTACGCTTGGATTTCAGAAAAGACTCGAGACCTTCAATTTTTGTATGGAGCCCTCGGTAGGCGAGGCTGACACGCGCTTGTTTAAAATAAAAAATAGTCTTATAAATCGAAAGAAAAAAAATCAACTGCCTCTTGATAAAATTATAAACAGCCTCATTATTCAGACATCTCCAATACACCCCACAATAAATCAAATGATTTTCATTGTCATACAAATAAAACAAAAAAAAACATAAAAATAAAAACAATACAGAAAAACACATAAAAGCAATACACGAATAGTAATTTCAGTAAAGTGCAAACACGTGTAAACTCTTCATACACACACGTGCGGTACTAGTGGGTAGTGGGTAGTGGGGTAGGTAGGTAGGTAGGTAGGTAGGTAATTTTGATCAGCTCCATTCATTATCGAGTAGTGCACTCTTGGGAGCTTCGAAATTGAAGCGTCTTGTCACGAAACTGTTGTGAAACTCACGACAAGGTAACTTTTAATACAAAATTTAAACTTTTAAAATTTTTGTGTCGGTTGTGGCTGTGGGTTCGATCCCACTAGGGGGACAGATTGTATAAATTTGTTTTCATTTTCCCCGCTCAGGTAACAAGCCAATATGCGGCATTGAGTTGTGCCACTCAACACGCAATGTCTCAACATTTGAGCTAAAACTGAGCAGCGAATTGTCTTAACACTAAGTTCGCATTGCCTACCATGTTATATTCGGGATACAGCGAAGCTATTAAAATAGGCAATCGTAGATTCGATTCCCGCTCAATAAAAAAATATATCCCACAGGCTACAAAATTTAAAAAGCAAATCAAAACCGTAGCTAGATCGCTGTATAGGTACACAAAAGCTGTAGGAAACGAGTTATTCCCCTTTAGTGCGTATCTGCATTCTTCAAGACCGGGGGCTGTATGAATGGGTAGAAAGGCTCATTGAAATGTATGAGAGAGATTGGGTCGATTGACACTTTCGTTACAATCATTTTTTAGTGTGTGTGTTTGTCTGTGTGCTTAGAATGTTTAAATAGGACGAGTTTAAATTAAATGATTAAATATTCATTTTGTTATATTTAAAAATATTTTAGAGTTTAAATAAATACGGTACTGTACATTTTTAGAAAGTTTTTTGAAGAGCTTTTATTGAACCGACTATATATGTATTTATATATTCTTATTTATAGTACAAGGTTCACAAAAATACCTTCATTTTTTATGTTCTACACATAGCAGGGTAGGCGAAGGGAATCTGGGAAACTAGTATCAAGACACTTCCACTCCCCACTTTCTGCCAAATTTAGAAGGTATTGTGTATTAAGTGGCGGAACTCAACGCCTCGTCACCATAGCGAGGAAATTAAAATATTAAATGTTTCATTTCTTCGAGTAGGAATCGAGCCCACAACCACAGTCGTGAAACCACCTATGTGAAACTAATAAAAAAAAATATTTTGTAAAACAAAAACACTAAACAATTAATACAAGAAAAGACATATAAATAACTTTTATTGAAAAAATATTAGTATTTTGTTTTTGTAGTTTAACGTCTCTCATACACTACAGCAGTACTAACTTGGTAACGGATCGACCAAAGAAAAAGATAAGGAAGATACAGTCGCACAGTGGCATTGACTCGAGGCTTGAGTTATCAAACTTATGCGATAGGGAGTTTAATATTAGGTTAATTGACCTAATAATAATGACCGAATAATATGTGAGCTGAAACAATTTAACTTAAAGTTTTAATTTATTGTTGTCAGTTTGAATATCGACTGTAAACACGACCGGTTATGTGTTCGATTCTCCTTTAAGGAAATAAAATATTTAATACTATCATTTCCTCACTACAATCAAATCAACACGCAACTCAGACTGACTGACTTCAGAACTCAGCGGAAAATGGAGAACGGAAATATCTTTTGGGAGCGGAGTGTTTTCACACTAGGTTCCCAGTTTCCCTCTACTGACCCCTATGGGCGGGATACAGCTTTATATAAACCTAAGCTCGAATAGTTTTGTAGTAACTTCTGAAGAGTTCCACTATTCAGGTCTTGGCTAGATTATTAGACCAGCTCGTTGATACCGATTCTTATATTGTCACCTCAGTACTTCTACGTATAACTGTTATGTTATTAGTTTCATGATGATAAAAGATATCAAAAGTGGGTCAAATTCAGTTCCTTAGATTTTATTGCATAGCTACAAATCAACCTAACAAAAGCGTGTAAATTATAAAACAGAGTGATTTTACACTACATTATTTTTGCTTGCTACAAGAAAAAACTAGAAATTAATATTATATAAGTTAATTTTTCCTTTTGCCTTTAGAATCGTATTTTGTAAAGATTATTTATAAAATAGTTCCATTCGAGTTTTAAATGCCGTTATCAGTGTTGAAAAAAAAAAGATGGGCAGTAAATACGATAACCTTATCTCGACAGTTCCTTTCAAATAAATCGCGAAATGCGGCCACAGTATCAAAATTTTATTTATGCCCTACTTTAGAACTTATCATTAGTTACATTTTAAACTTTCTGCGGCTGTGCGAGGTAGTTGCAGGTTGGACTCCCAATCTGAGAAATACGTAGATATAATGATTATGAAAAAAAAATTTTTTTTTCGACAAGCACTACGGTCTCTGCAAATCTCTTTCGCCTCGTCCACTGTCATCAACCACATGCTCCAGCATTATCAATACTTTGTTCCCGAAGATCAGCCCAGGTCTCCTCTTGCCTCTCTTGCCACTCTATTCCTTCATAAATCTTTTTCGCTATCCTTTCGCCACTCATTATCTCGACTTGCCCTAACCACCTGAATAATTTCTTCCTCATTCTTTCTCGTCATCATTATGTAACAGAAATATCTACAGAAGAAATATCTAGTGTAATTGAATATTGAAATAATTTAAAAATGAATATCGGGGCGTTGAGTTCTGCCACTCAACACGCAATGCCACCAGAATTCGGCAGAAAGTGGGGAACGAGTGTCTTAACACTAGGTTCTCTCTGCCTACCCTGATGCGGGATACAGCGTGAAACTGATTTTTTATTTTTATAAAAAGTATTAATTGCATTCAACCACTAATACAGAACGCTACGTGTAACAGTAACAAAAAATACAAACTTATGAACCAAAAACGCTCTAACCTTGATCAAATAAGACTATTTATACCACGTTTTTTACTATGACAACACTGTGAGAACATATTCACTGCGGCCCGAAGAATGCACGTCGAGTTAGGGTTCGAGAAACCGGTTCGTGTGGATCATCGACATATCCTAAATTGTAAAAACAGTATAGACGACTCGGTTAAGTAACTGTCCTTGTACTTAACTGGTTTTAGGTTTATGTGGTTAAACTATATTAACGTTCATTTAATATAGTAATAGTATATGAAGATGGTCATGAGTTCGAGTTCTTTTCAAGGATTTTTTTATAGCTTCGCGCGTGATATACACGCATACAGCCTGGTAGGCAGAGACGACCTAGTGTTATGACACTCCGTTTCCCACTATTCGCCTAATTATCGAGACATTTCGTGTCGGGTGGTGGAACTCAACGCGGAATGCCGCGATTTGCATCGTTACTAGTGCGAGAAAATATTAAATTTTGGTGTAAAAGTGGTTCGTCAATTATATTAGTTTTTTTCTTAACACTAGGTGAAAAAGAATAAAACAAAAAAATACCTTAGTAGTAACAAAAAAGGGAGATGGGTCGAAGTATTCAATACCTATTTGTTTAGAGCCATCTCTCGTTTAAAGAACCTGCTCTAGATGCATAATCAAATTGAAAAGACCTAGCCTTGAATAGAAATGAAGGGTAAACTCAATAGATAGACGCTTTGTGTCCAATTAACCGTAAATAATGAAAGCGAGAGCTTCCCTCATTTCGTTAATAGTAAACAAAAAGTGAATGGCAAGCAAAATTGTTTATATTTTTAAACATTTTTAAAATGCTATTCCACACTTAGGAAAGAAAAATACTTATTTAGAAAACGTATAAAAATTTGAACGTAGCGAGTCTCGAACCCGCGCCTCCTGGAAACCGACCAGGCGCTCTGACCACTAAGCCATACGTTCTCGTCAAGCTACGTCGAAATTTTTATACGCTTGTTACAACTTTCCGCTACGTTCAAATTTTTATACGTTTTCTAAATAAGTAAAATTGTTTATAGCTTCACGCTGTATCCCGCATATAACAGGGTGAGTAGAGGGAACCTATTTTGGAGATATTGCGTATTAAGTTATGAAATACAACACCGAGCTTTATCTTCTTTTGGTAACAAGATAACTCTCGGTGGTATTTTTGTTATCCAAGCTCTGAAGCTAGAAAGATAAAAGAATTGCCTTAACTAGAAATCGAACCTACATTCGACATCTAATTATCCATTTACAGAAAAAAATATTAACCGAAATATATTAACCACGTTGAGTGAAACAACGCTCACTCGAATAAGTAATTAATGGATATGCATCTTTTTTGTGGAAACGTATCCAATTTTATGCAGTTTAAACATAAGTAATGCCAAAAATTGTCTTATCAAACGCAGTTATCACAAATATGATAAGATAACAATACCACAAGTTATATATGGCGTGATATAATTGATAATATTCTTATATATACAAATTACAATTGAGACCGTAGTGGCGCAGGTGCACAAACGTGAGATTAAAGTAAGCGCGACGGTTGTGGGTTTGAGGAAACTAAATGTTTAATATTTTCATTTCCTCGCTCTGGTAACCAAAGTCAAAGTCAAAGTGTGGCGTTGAGTTCCGCTACTCAACATCTAATGTTCGGCGGAAAGTAGAGAACGGGGGTGACCTTATGGAGAACAGAGTGCCTTAACACTAAGTTCCTAGGTTCCCTCTGCCTACCCTGCTGTATGTCGGATACAGCGTGAATCTTAAAAATGTAATTCAGGCCATCGTAACGCACCGTCACTATGTCTGTCTGTAAATGAGATATTATTTTCATTCTTCCGCTCTGATAATAAGACACAGCCCAGCTTTGAGTTTCGCGCCACAACACACAATATCTCAAAATCTTGGCGGTGCAATGGAGATAGAGTGTTTCAACACTTACCTTTCTCTGCTTACTAAGTTATATTTGACATAAAGTATGAAGCTAAAAAAGAATCGAAAATTTTGACATACAAATTACAATTATAATATAATCATTGAGCCCAGTCGTGGCGCCGCGGCACGAAGTGTGACTGTAAAACCGACTGGTTGTGGGTTCGATCCCCACTCGAGGAGATGAAATATTTACTTAAATTTCCACTTCTTCGCTCTGGTGTCGAGGTTAAGCGCGGCGTTGATTTCTGCCACTCAACACGCAATGCATCCACAAATTGGCGGAAAGTGGGGAACGGAGTGTCTCAACACTAGGTTCCCTCTGCCTACCCTGCTGTGTGCGGGATACAGCGTGAAGCTGATAAAAAAAATACAATGATATTTAATATCAATGACGTAATGGATCCATTTAATATACCTGCTCGTGTCTGTTGAACATAGTTGAGACGGCGCGAGTTCGATAACCGCGTATTAAATTACAAATAAAGAAAATAGTTTGTAACTATAATTTATGAAATTGACGAAACGACTGTATTTTGAAGTGCTTGAAAAAAATGTTTTGTTTATTTGNAGCAGAACTCAAGGCCGCGCTTGTCCTCGACACCAGAGCGAACAAATGGAAATATAAATTTAAGTAAATATTTCATCTTCTCGAGTGGGGATCGAACCCACAACCAGTCGGTTTTACAATCACACTTTGAGCCCCTGCGCCACGACTGGCCTCGTAATAAAAAATGTTATATAATATACTAGTATGGTGACTAAAAAAAGTAAACAATAATTCGATTTAACATTAAATACAAAACAAAGCTTCTGATAATGTCTATTGATAGATACTCTGCAAATGATAAGAAAAGTATCTTTTTCTTTCTTATCATTTGCAGAGTAATGTGTGGCTGTGTAAATTTGAAAGTGAGTTCTTACCATTATAAAAAAATCTTAAAAAAATATTTTTTAAATTAACCTTAAAAATATTATTTAAAAAAACGCACTGCTAAACGAAAGTCCGACATTAGGTTTCGCCACTCAATATGCAATACCTCAAAAACCGGGCAGAGGATAGGGAACAGAGTCTTATCACTAAGTTTCACCTGCCTAACCAGCTATATACTTTGTAAAACTAGACTCTCTTAGGACACATAGAGATGCTAAACTTTACGAACCTAATATACATTAGGTAACATAGGTACGGCGAAAAGTGGGGAATGGGTTTCCTACACTACACTAGGTTCCCTCCGCCTACGCTGCTGTGTGCGGGATATAGCGTGAAACTGATCTACTTTTTTAAATTAGATTTTTATCTAAAATAAAAACCATATCTGTACCATCTATAACGCAGTGAAAAAGATAATAATATTCTAACAACGCCATTATATTAGATACAATACAACCATTTCACCGAATCGTAATAATTGATACTTACAAATTAGTTCTAAGTTCTAACCGAAAGTAATTCAATCGGGTCCGCCTCGGGCCTTCGTTTAGTTGAATACTTGTCGTGACTATTAGATATTGAGAGAGAAGTATGTATTAATAGTTTACTGTTATACATAGCTTCACGCTGTATCCCGTACACAGCAGGGTAGGCAGAGGGAACCTAGTGTAAGACACTTCGTTCCCCACTTTCTGCCGAATTCTGGAGGCATTGCGTGTTGAGTGGCAGAACTTAACGCCCCGCTTTACCTCGACACCAGAGCGAAGAAATGGAAATATAAATTTAAGTAAATATGTAATCTCCTCGAGTGGGGATCGAACCCACAACCAGTCGGTTTTACAGTCACACTTTGTGCCGCTGCGCCACAACAGACCTCAATTGATATAAAGAGATATATTTAAAAATGTACTTGCTTAAAGTTATATTGAGTGGAGAATACATTGTATTAACATTCGATGTCTTAATAACCATATCACAATTTAATATACGTCGGTTAAAATCCAGTAAATGTAGCGGGAACAGAACCTGTTCTCTTGGAAATTGTCCAAGCGCTGTAACCACTGAACCATAAGTATCTAAGTGCCAAACTACATGAAAACTTTCATACGCTGGTTACAACTCAATTATGTACTAAGACAATGAAAATGAATAGACAAAAGACGGCGATGATTCCCGCCTATCCCGCTACATGCGGGATAAAGCGTGAAGCTAAATAAGAAAAAGTTACATAACAAAATAAACATTAAATAAAAAAACACAGAAATGCAGATACTAGCGAGGGTGTCTCGGTGAGAACGAAGAAGGACGTGCTCAGCTGGTTTGGGCATGTCGAACGAATTAGAGATGAAAGAATGGCAAAAAGATTTATAACGGAAAAATGAGCGGTAAGAGATATAGGGGAAGACTTCGGTTGACCCTCGAAAATACAGTTTAAAAGATACTGGAGGAAGGTCACGTAAAAAGCATGAGGACCCCCTGGAGGGCATGTATGAAGAGGTTGATGACAGTGGACGAGGTGAAAGAGGTATGCGGAAACCGTGGCATTTGGCGCACCGTTCTCTCTGACTACCCCGCTAGGGATACAGCGTGAAACTAAGTTAAGTTAAATAAAAAAAACCATTTGACATTTATCAAAGCAAATGAATAATTAAATTGTAAGTAATTACATATTTAGTATTCAAGAGCATTTCTAGTTAGAAAGTACGCGTAGGTTACTGGTAGTCGTATGTAGACAGACTGGCATCAGACGCATATCCTGTTTCAACTTGTTTGAGACCATATGGATCACTGGGTCTTCTGATATCATCGTATTGAACATGATGGTTACCAGTTCAATTCCTGTTTCGGGTAATAATTATATTTATGTTTTTAAGTATGCATAAATGTGTTTTCTTTGTTATTGATAAAAATATTGCAGTACCTAATAGATTTTTATATTTACCATATAATATTTTGAAATATTTTCGGAAAGTGGAGAGTGAAAGTATTTATAACTAAGCTATAACTTTTAACACTTAAGGTTTGTCTAGTTTTTTAGTGAAAACTGGGTCTGTTGTCCAGACATTAATATAAAGTCGCAAGATTAAATAAAAAAAAATAACTGAAAGAAAAGCAGCATTTTAGTTATTTTTAAATTCACTCTTCTAAGGATAGTCTTTGGGCAGGGACATAAGCGTGTGACTTTAGACGCTGGTAACGAGGCCAGAAGTACGGCGTTGAGCTCCGCCACTCAACACGCAATACCTCCA
Organism: Heliconius hermathena; assembly: GCA_013403705.1. Taxonomy (NCBI): domain Eukaryota; kingdom Metazoa; phylum Arthropoda; class Insecta; order Lepidoptera; family Nymphalidae; genus Heliconius; species Heliconius hermathena. The sequence goes on along the minus strand of JAAIXJ010000247.1, from coordinate 66,347 downwards.
GCATTCCAGCGACTGGTCTCCAACCATCTAACGCATATACATATATGTATAATTATACATTTATACATATATATATATATATATATATATATATATATATATATGCATCCAGCACATCTTGCACCGTGTCTGTCATCGTGCAGCGGACGCTTACGACCGCACCAGAATACCGTTGCATGCGTTTATTGTTTACAGTCTAAAAATACCTAGAAGTCAATGTCGGCCGTATTCTCTCAAGGTGCTTTCGAGTGACACCAGATTTTTAGGTTAAAATTGTTGTTGTATGTACGTCGATACACGACGGGCATAGGTACGTGTTTTTAGCTTTACAGTGTAAATAGCAGGGAAGACAGAGGGAGGATCCCTCTAGGGAACCTAGAGTTAGACTTTGTGACTATTTATATCAAAATACAAAAAATTGTTAAACATATATGTAAATATGTTTGAGGTGTAACTGTAAACGCGACAGGTTGTGGGTTCCATTCCCACTTGGCGAAATCACATATTAAATATTTCATTTCCTCACTCTAGTAACGAGCCAAAGAGCAGCAGTTGAGTTCTGCTACTCAACACGCAATGATTTCACATTTCGACGAAAAGTGGGAATGCAGTGTCTAAACATTAGGTTCCCAGGTTCCCTCTGCGTACTCTGCTATTTACAGGATACAGCATGAATTTATAGTATCTAATAACAAAAATATTACAATAATTTATAATATCTCACTTTAAAATACAAAAAAAAATAAAAAATCTCAATTTACCACAAAAAACAAGGCTACCACCACAATAAAAAAAAATCGAATCAAAGCATTCAAAGCCAATCAGGGGGCCGTTATTCTAATCGTTTCATTAAACATCCTAAGCTAACATCCACGATCCACGTCCTAGCTGTGGGAAGCCAAACCGGTTGATTTGGATACGTAACTTTAGTCACGATTTTATAATATTGTTTGTATTGATTAATTATACAAAGTATAAGTATATACTTAATGTTATATAGGTGAAGAGTTTGTTTGGTTGAGCGCGCTAATCTCAGGAACTATTGGTTCAAATTAAAAAATCTTTTTTATATTGGATAGGTAATTTATTGAGTTTCGGTATAACTAACTTTATCTGCAGTCAGAATTACCTTGAGGACTTAGAACGTGTCATTTCTTTATAGTACATAGCCTTTCTCCATAAATTGACTATTCAAAACAAAAATATTTTTTCAAGTTTCAAAAACTCCAAGCAGTAGGTCCTGAGATTATACAAATAAATCCATCAGCTTCACAATAGTAAGTATAGACTTTTAGAGTATAGATTAATCACGCTGTATCCCGCATATAACTTAATGCTGTAAACTGATGTTAAAACACTCCGTTCCTCACTTTCCGCTGAATTTTCAAGGCCATGCTTTCGCCTTGGTACCAGACCAGAGAAACGAAAATATTAATAAATAGTAATCCGTTTCCCCGAATGGTAATCGAACTCACAAGCATCGCGCTACAGTTACACGCTTGTACTGTGCCAGGACGGTGACACCGTTCAAATTGTTATATAGTGTTTAAGTTTCAACAACACAATAGAAACATTAGCTGCGTTATACACCGCCTAATAGATGAAATGATTACCGCCGACGGTCAGATAACACCATTGATAACATTTTGTTACAGAAAGTGAGTTGGTATCATTTTATAGAAGTTGTTGTACTGGAGTGTATTACTTCCTATGTAGATAGCGAGTTCGTTGTCTGAGTAGAGTAGATTCATTTTATAACCATTATACTTAGATAATTATACTTAAATTTATATATACATGTAATACTTTTTATATACATCGATTTTTGTAAGCTCCACGCTGTATCCTACACATAGTAGGGTAAGAAAGGGAACCTGGGAAACTAGTGTTAAGACACTCCGTACCTATTAATACATTTCCCTTTCCCACGTGGATTACTTTAATTTAATTACTTTATAATAAAACTTTTATAGTCACAAAAGGCGAATGAACTTAGAAATTTGATATTTAAATATACAGTGGAATTTAAATGCGGGATCGTTATCAGCGATAGCTGTTATCACCACGCGATTTGAATGAATCGACATTTGATTGATATTATGGAAACATAAAATTGATATTATTCGTCAATTATTGACTATTAACAATTTAAATAGACTTAAAATAACACTTCAATTTTTAGGCCTGTGTGTTCAAATTTGTTGAGAAGCCACGAAAATAAAGGTAAATATTACACAAGTCACTTCCAAAATATGTGCATATCCCATATCTAAAAAAATACTGAACCGATTTTGATGCAATTTAATCTTCTCCCTTAGTTGGAATATTCTTGATATTGATCGATTTCACTGATTTAATTTCAAAATTTACCACACCTTCTTGGAAACCTGAATGAAATATCGTGCTCAAATATTATACAATATAACACAAATATGTAAATAAGTACATATGAAACTGGTAATATATCTTTTTAAAGTCGGTTAAAAACAGCGTCATGTTTTTCTCTCATAAAACAAAGTAAAGAAGTAGTGAAAACTATAAAGAATCTTCGTTCTGCACAAAAATTATATACTCACAAAGGTACGTCAATCAAACTAAGAATCTTACTTTTTTTGATGAAGTCGGTTAATAAATTATTTTAAAAATAAACAGCTACGTAGGATAAGTCAACAAGTAGTCTAAATATTTACTTTTTTAAAGATTTTCTTCACTAAGTGTAAAATAACACCAAAAATTTTAAAATAATATAGACTTATTATAAACAAATTGTCTTCTTTTACATCAAGAAGTAAACTTTTTGTGATATAATAATTATATAAAACAAACAAAAAAACAATGATTGATAGCCCTGTTATCAAAAAGTGACGCTGCCACGAGAGGTGATAAAGAATATGATGTAAATTCAATATAATTGACATGTGGGCGTCGTAGGAAGGGTCTGTGTGATGCATAATGTTAATATTAAAATAATTTGTATAGACAGACCATCGTGGCGCAGCGGCACAGGACTCTAAACGCAACGTTTGTGAGTTCGATCCCCAATCGATTGATCAAAATATTTTTATTTCTCCGCTCTAGTAACAATACAAAGCGCAAAGTTCAGTTCCGCCGCTCAACACGACATCTCTCGAAAATTGAACGGAAAGTGGAGTGGAGCGGCTTACACTAGGTTCCCGTTGTCTATCCTGATGTAGGCGGGAAACAGTTTAAAAATTAACTTGTACCATAGATATATATTATATTAGCTAAAAGTATAAAGGACGAATATTTTTTTATTAAAAAAAAAATATATATATAACTTTTAATGAAAAATAAATGATTTTTAACTTTTTTCCTTCACGCTATCCCCACATGTAGCAGAGTAGGGAAGAGAGAACTTATTGCCATAACACTCCCTTAAGAGCTTAACGCTGTCTTATTACTACAGCGAGCATATCAAAATATAAATTCACTCCCCCGATTGAGAATTGAACCTACAGTCACCAAATTTACAAACGCAGATGCCTCTGACGACCTCTATAACACATTATTTAAACCCAACATTACATGTGCGTTTAACGGTTCCAAACGATTTTTTAAAACTCAAACTTAAACTTAAAAAACTAACCAAAAAGACACTTAGGAATTCGATCCATAAATGGTGTGTTTTTTCTACCTACCTACATACATACATACATGCGGGATCTTTGTTCGTCGATGATTGATAACCTCGTGTCTAGAACACGATTCGTTGTCGTCGTGTGATAAAAAGAATATACATAGTGTGATGAAGACTCATAATCAAATATATACATATATCTATGAGGCCAGTAGTGGCAAAGGGGCAAGAAGTGTGACTGTAAAACCGACTGGTTGTGGATTCGATCCCCATTCGAGGAGATGAAATATTTATTTAAATCTATATTTCCATTTCTTCGCTCTGGTGTCGAGGCAAAGCGCGGCGTTGAGTTCTGCCACTTAACACTCAATGCCTTCAGAATGCAGATGGAGTGTCGTAACCTAGGTTCCTACCACACAGGTTCCTACACAGCAGCTACGGAATACAGCGTGAAGCTGATTTATTTTATTTATTTACATATAAATATCTAAAAAGCTAGTAAAGGTTTACATATTTTTTTATATATTACACGTATGACAAGGTCTTCAAGCTTCAAGGATTAAATCTAATGTTAAAACATACCGTTCTTCCCTTGTGGGTTCGAATCCAGCTCGGAATAAAGAATTATTTCCATTTCGTCGCTCCGGTAAAAAGACAAAGGGCGAGTTTGAGTTCCGCCACTCACAAAACGCAATCATTCGAATTTGGAAATAAAGTGGCGCATCATAAGGTTCTTTCAAATCAAACAAAAATTAAGAATTAGCAAAATGCTAATTATGTATATATATGCATGGGTGTTAAATTAATTCGAGGAAATGTGGGGAACGGAAGTTTCCTAACTCTCTCCACTACACTATGTCTCCAGGTTCCCTCTGCCTACCCTGGTGTGTGCGGGATACAGCGTGAAGCTGATCCCGCACACACCAGTTCCCCACTTTCTGCCGAATTCTGGAGGCATTGCGTGTTGAGTGGCAGAACTCAACACCCCGCTTTGCCTCGACACCAGAGCGAAAAAATGGAAATATAAATTTAAATAAATATTTAATCTCCTCGAGTGGACATCGAATCCACAACCAGTCGGTTTTACACTTTGTTGTGTATGTAGATATATAATATATTTCTTACCTGACATAGTGTAACGTGACATAGTTTAGCATGGACTAAAACTGGACTTTATGGACTATCCAATACAAAAAGAATCTTTCAATTCGAACCAGTAGTTACTGAGATTAGCACCACATTTACGTTCAACTAAACAAACATTTTGATTTTATAATATTAATATAGATTAAATTTACTTGTATTAACTATTTTAGTTTTATTAAAAATATGTAAACATACTAAATACTGTTCTAACTTATTTCATGAAATGACTAAATTGTGACGTCAGATTTCACTGTTTCATAAATAAAATATGCCCTTATCGCATATTTTAAGTAGTCTGTATGAAGACTACTTAACATATATGAATCATATTAAAAAACTCAATTACAATAAAAAAATAGTTTATGAATTTATAAATTAAAAAATAATCATGTAAAATTATAATATATTTTGATCATTTTAACCAAATCATCGTTGCAAGAAAAGGTTAATGATATAAAAAATCTATTTCGCATAAAGAACCTTATATCAATCCTTTCTCCAATTTCTGGTGGAGTACCGAAGCTCATTGCGTTACTTTGCCTTGCCAGATAGCGCAACGTAATTAAATTATATCACTTATTGCCCCGAGCGGGACTGGAACCCACACCCATCACGTTTACAGTCAGGCACTATCCCACTAAACAACGGTAGTTCCTCCAACCAGTTTAAGCTATGAAAAATTAGGAATATTAGCTAATATTAGATAGATATAAATTATCGGCCGGACAACAAGGACAAGCGCGGTTGGATTCCGCCACTCAACACGTAATATTTCGAAAATTCAGCTTAAAGTGCGAAACGTAGTGTCCTAACACTAAGCTCTACCTACTCTATAAAAGCGTGCATTTAAAAAAATAAAAATATAATAATAATCAAATGATAAAACCAAGGATATGAAACGGTTCATATTACGACGCCTATCGCGGAATGCTGTTATAGAAGAAAGTAACAATTTCAATGTGAACTTAGGAATAATCTATGAATGACTTCTTCATGTTTCTCACATATTTATAAGAAAGTTGATTCTAGTATGTTTATTTGCTATTTTTAAACAGCAGTATACATTACTGTAGATTTCTATTATTTTTACTACGGTTTTACTACAAATCTACGTAATAAAATATAGGGCCCGTATTTATAAACATCTCTCAACTCTGAGATCAATCTTGAGAGCGATATTGATGAGCCGATCTCATTCATAAATTATAATTTATAATCTCAGAGTTGAGAGCAGGTTATAAATACGGGCTAAACAATCTAAATTTGTTCCACTTGCAATAAGTATGTAAGGCCGCCGTGGCGCAGGGACAAGCGACTTAGGGACCGTGCGACTGTAAGCGTAGGACAGATCGAGCGTTCAATTTCCACTCGAGGAAATTAAATATTTCATATTTTCATTTGTAAATGCCAATGCCTCAAGTTTAATTTTCAAATTTAAATAATTTTATTCAAAATAAGAAGGTACATGCTTAATTTTTTGAACGTCAAATAATTTACCACCAGTTCACTAAAGTTAATGCCTCAGACCTGAAAAGAACCGGCGCAAGAAACGAGGCGGGACTATTTTTTTAAAATTAATTTTATACAAACATTTAATTATCTGTGACAAGGATACCTTTGAAACAGACTGGAGCGAGCATTTCATTCCCCAGGCGTGTTATCATTTACAAAATCATTAATTTGGTAATAACCTTTAATACACAAACGTCTTTTTACATTTTTTTTTAAATCGTTATATAGAAAATTCTCTGACGTTTTCTGGGATCCTATTGTTAAAGCGTACACGTCCCATAAAAGAATTACGGATTCGATACAATCGAGTTACAGGCGCACTAAGACTAAGCCTATTCCTGGTGGTAATATTATGGATATCACCAATTTTGATAAAATCATCAATGTTTTTTTAAACATACATAACATTTCCAAAAATATTGAGATGCAACTGTCAATATATTATTTTCTTTAAACTTTTGCCTTAATGAGTCTTTAGAACCTAAGTTATAGATTGCACGAATAGCTCGCTTCTGCAGGTCCGGTATGACTTTACTAAATTTTATTAGGTCAGGAAACACACCATTCTCTATACAATTATTAAATATAGTTGCGAGGTGAGGAGCAACAGCGTCTATTATTATATTTCACTAAAAATAAAATAAGGTAAATATTTGTTTTTATTAATTAATTCAATCAAAATACAGTAAAAGGAAAATAAAAGGAAGGAAGGAAACCATTATTTATTATTTGTCCCAAATGTCTGTTCACAAAAAAACAAAGACAATTTATGCGTTAAATAATATTGAGTGAAATATTTTAAATACTTTTTAACTTCACGCTGTATCCCACACATAGTAGAGCAGGCAGAGAAACAGCGGAGAACCTAGTGTAGAGACACTCCGTTCTCATTAAGACACTTCCGTTCACCACGAACCAATCACACCTCAAACCAATTTTTAAATACATAAAAATATAACTACCAACATGCTAGTTGGGTATTAAATATTTTAATGATGAGGTATAATGATAAAATATCTTATCATTATCACCATCTTCACATAAATGTATGAATGATGCTATAATTCAAAGACTATAAAAAGAGTTCCAGCCTATTAAATCGTATCAAATATTTTCAATAATTTTTGACACCTTCTAAGTGCCACAGGTTAAATAACAGGTCGAAAAAATGTGATCGAAAATCAAAAGGCATACATGTACTCAACCTATAATTTTCCTTGTTAGATAGATTATCCTATACAAAAGTTTCTTTTTTCAACGTGGTTTCTGAGATTATTCTCTCTTCTTTTGCTCTTTAAACCCAACAAACTCTTTATCCTTATAATATTAGGATAAACATCACATAAATCAAAATATTCCAATTTAGTCCAACACTTCTTAGATACGTCTAAATATATGTATTCCTCCTTAAGAATTAATCAATGACAACTGCATTTATAATTTTTTCATAGATATTCATTTATAAGTTAAAAAAGTAACTTAAAGGTATTTTGTAAAAAAAAACCTCTTTTTTTTAGCTTTACTCATCATTGGTAACTTGGGAACGTAGAGCTAAGACACTCCGTTCCCAATAATACACTTCCGTCGAATTCAAGATAATTGATAGATGAGATGACTCAATACTAAAACAATATTTTAAAATTATATTCCTTCAATAATAACTTTTTACTTTTAATTTTTTATTATATATTAAAAAAATACAAATTAAGTCTATTATTATTTTCTTCATAGTAAAAAACTAAAATGAAGAAACAGCCACATTGTGTCACGACGTTCACACAGGATGGTGTCAATTCTCGCAAATATATGAAACTTCTAACGACGTTGTCAGTTTGAGTTGTGGTGTTAAAATTTCTCGTACAAAACCTCATTTGTAGGTTTTAAGGTTAAGGTTTTATAATAAGAATTGTAGGAATATCAACATATCTGAGCCCGTCGTGCCGCAGTGGCAGTTTCCGACTGCAAGCCAAAAAGCTGTCGGTTCGATTCTCACATTCATAGGAGGAATGAATTGTTTTCACTCTCCGGTTGTGGATTTATTCTCACTTACCAAAATATTCATATAAAAGTATTGACAATTGTCGAATTTATATAGACAAAATAAGACCGATCAACAAAATGAGTAGAGTATGATCTACTATCTAACACCAAAGAACAGAGTAATGAATCGCTAATTTATTCTCCCTAATTAGAAAAAAACTAAATACTAAACATATATAAAATATAATATTAAAAATGTAAATTACAAAAGATAACATGCAAATAACAATCACAGTAAGTAATCACTTAGCCATAGTTTTAAACTTATAGAGTAAAAAAAAAATTAATAAAAGAGAGAGGGAGAAACGACAAAAAAATCTTTATATATATATATATATATATATATATATATATATATATATATAAATATAGGCCGAGGCCGGTCGTGGCGCAGCGGCACGAGGTGTGACTGCAAAACCGACTGGTTGTGGGTTCGATCCCCACTCGAGGAGATGAAATATTTACTTAAATTTATATTTCCATTTCTTCGCTCTGGTGTCGAGGTTAAGCGCGGCGTTGAGTTCTGCCACTCAACACGCAATGCCTCCAGAATTCGGCAGAAAGTGGGGAACAAAGTGTCTTAACACTAGGTTCCCTCTGCCTACCCTGCTGCGTGCGGGATACAGCGTGATGCTAATTTAATTTAATTTATTTTTTATCTAAATATAGGTACATTTGGTACGTGCACTCAACTCAACCTAGTACCTACAAAGCCAACTTAGCGCTAGTGTTATGAACTTTCAATCCAAACATTCCATTTTCCTTCGTTTGGCTGTTCCACTTTCGTCTGAACAAATACAGAAATGCCAGTTGTTTCCTGCGGAGGCAGAGCGAGGTGCGTTTGCATTGACTATACAAAGTATTCATGCTGCACTCAGTTTGATAAGGTTTTGAAAAATGTATAGATGTGTTAAAGGAAAAAAAAGTTGGTCTATAGGATAAAAATGATATGGGTATATTTTATTTAAATAATTGTTATTATTTGAAAGAATTTAGCTCCATGCTATTTTCTCGCATATAGCAGAGTACGCGGAGGTTTCCTAATTTCAGAAAAAAATTGAGATAATAATAATAATAAATATACTTTATTGCACATTTAAAAGAAACAAAACAACTTACAAACATAATAATAATAATAAAAAAAGTACAACAAGGCGACCTTATCGCTTAAAGCGTTCTCTTCCAGGCAACCTTTGGATCTTGGAGTTGTATAAAACAAATGGGCGGTGCATAAAATAGAAAATTTACGTTTAGATATTGCGTGTTGAGTGGCGGAATCCAACGCCGCGCATTGTCTAGGTACCAGAGCATTAAAAAATGAAAATATGTAAAAATCTAATCGAAATCGAAGCCACAACAACCGTTTCAGTCAGTTTCTATACCACTATGACACAATTAATAAGTATGTATATTTTAAAGCAGATGTTTAGCTTTGCTATTTTTTGAGCTAGGTCACTCTAATTATGAAGATATTTGAAACATTAAAGTAAATTCATAATATTACATTTTCTTGAAACTACCGTGAATAATTGGTAAAGAAATGAATCATCACTTAATGACAAGTTTTTTAAACACTCATAAAAATGAAATACTCCTTGCCATTTTCCCTGAAACGTAGTTTTTTATATCAAAATCTCATAAATATCAAACGTGCATCACACAAAGTAACGACCAACATTAAAAGAGCATTCTTAGAAAATAAACAGACGATAAGACATACATACATACAAAACCCCTTACATACAATTTTTATTTTCCTTTGATCGCAGTACTGTTTTTTTGTGTGGAACAATCTCGTATATCATTTAAAAGGATGTGGTTACTGTATACATGAGTGTTCACCCCGAACGAGACGCCCTTGCGACGTACGAACGAGATGAAATAGTGGTATAGTGAAAGGCACTACACATTTAATAGTAAAACTTTTTAAGATCAAAAAGCGTATGTTAAGCTACATTTAGATTTGAAGGAGTTCTGTGATAGAAAGCTTTGGCTTACGCTTTGTTAATGGCTGGTATTAAAGATATATTAGAGTAGATATATCACTATAAAGATGTAAGCATACTAGGGTTTTTTTGCTTCATTCTCTTTCTCGCATATAGCAGAGTAGGCAGAGGGATTCGACAAGACATCCCGTTCTCCACTTTGTGCCAAATTTATAAGGTATTGCGTGTTGAGTGACGGATCGCAACCCCGTACTTTGCCTTGTTACCAAAGCAAAGCGATAAAAATATTAATAACATTAATTCATTCCCCTGATTGGGAATCAAACCCACAGCCGTCGCGTTTACAATCACGTAACAACACTTGTTCAAGCGGGAAGTACAAAATCCAGATTTATCAGCCTGACTATACAAAACAAGGCGTTAGGTCCTGTCACTCATTACTCATATCACATTAAGTTTGAATAAAAAGTGAAACACAGAAGTGGAACAGAAGTAAGTGATCGATCACACACTCTCTACCCAACAAAAAAAAATAGACTTTTTAAAAAAATAAATAAAAGGCCGTCGTGTCGTGGGTCAACGGTAAGGCACTTTCAATATCTATTACTTCAAATTCAATATATATAAAAAATCAGCTTCAGCAGCAGGGTAGGCAGAGGGAACCTAGTGTTAAGACACTCCGTTCCCCACTTTCTGCCGAATCCTGGAGGCATTGCGTGTTGAGTGGCAGAACTCAACGCCGCGCTTAACCTCGACACCAGAGCGAAGAAATGGAAATACAAATTTAAGTAAATATTTCATTTCCTCGAGTGGGGATCGAACCCACAACCAGTCGGTTTTACAGTCACACTTTGTGCCGCTGCGCCACGACTGGCCTCAATATATATACTTTCAAATTTTGTCTTTACAACCAAATTGACAAACCAACAGATAAAAAAAAATTAGTTATTTATGGGTATAAATATATATAAAAAGTTTTCATATCTTTCAACTTGTACAAAGAGACACCGTCAAAGCGTGCAAGGTGACGCATTACAGCTAAAATTAGAGCCCCGGGTACGTTGGAATACAAGAGAAAGAATGGACCATGTATGTATGTACGTTTGTGTTTATGTATGAAAGTTTTGTATAACCCTTGCGTTAGTGCGTTAAGAACTTTATGTTTAGTATCTGTGGACTAAATGACTGCGTTAAGGTATAGTTGTTTTTTTTACCCCGTTTTAGGTAGCCTCGTGTTAATACACTCCGTCTCACACTTTTCGCGTAATTTTCGAGACAATGCGTGCTGATTGGCGGAACTCAACGCAGCGCTCTGCCTACATCGAAGAATTAATATTAATTCCCTCAAGAAAGAAATCCACAATCTTCTCTTTACAATCAGACGTTACAACGGCTTGCAAAGTTTATATTACTAAATAGCATTACAATTTAACCTTTAAATTATATTTTCAAGAAACAAGCAAAAAATAACAAAATCATAGAGGCCAGTCGTGGCGCCGGGCCACAAAGTGTGACTGTAAACGTGACGCGACTCGACGATTGTGGGTATCGAACCCACAACCAGTGGCGGCCAGTTTTAACTCCACTCAAAAATTAAATTAAATTAGCTTCACGCTGTATCCCGCACACAGCAGGGTAGGCAGAGGGAACCTAGTGTTAAGACACTCCGTTCCCCACTTTCTACCGAATTCTGGAGGCATTGCGTGTTGAGTGGCAGAACTCAACGCCGCGCTTAACCTCAACACCAGAGCGAAGAAATGGAAATATACATTTAAGTAAATATTTCATCTCTTCGAGTGGGGATCGAACCCACAACCAGTCGGTTTTGCAGTCACACTTCGTGCCGCTGCGCCACGACCGCCTCAACTCCACTCGAGAGAATGAAATATTTATTTAAATTTATTTTTCCATTTACTCGCTCTGATGTCGAAATAAAGCGCGGCAACGCGGAAAGTGGAGAACGGAGTGTCTTAACAAGAGGTTCCCTCTGCCTACCCTCTATGTGTGGTATTATGAAGATGAAGATGATAAAAAAAAACAAAAACATGAACTAAAATAGTAGGTAGCTGTCTCAAACAGAATAAACACAAAATAAATAAACAAGTAGCTGAGGCCAGTCGTGGCGCAGGAGCACAAAGTGTGACTGTAAAATCGACTGGTTGTGGGTTCGATCCCCACTCGAGGAAATGAAATATTTATTTACATTTATATTTTCATTTCTTCGCTCTGGTGTCGAGGCAAATGGCGGCATTGAGCTCCGCCACTCAACACGCAATGTCTCCAGAACTCGGCGGAAAGTGGGGAACGGAGTGTCTTAACACTAGATTCACTCTGCTTATCCTGCTGTGTGCGGGATACAGCGTAAGTAAGAGAAGCTGAAGAGCTATTACTCATACACAAAGTGATGTATATCCGGTGTGAATGGTATAAAAAGTCGTTGCAGTGATTCGTACTTATAATTGTAAGCTTATATATTCATTCTTGGAAATTGATAATAACTTTGATAGCTAACTCGGCTAGTACTGGAAACGTATGAAATACGACACCATCGTGACGCAGTGGGACAGCATCTGATCGCAACTGTATCTGGTTCGATTTGCAAGGGAGTTCATTATCTTCTATGCAAATATAATATATCCTATTTTATTTTCTTTTTAAATTAATTTTTTTTTCCTCATTCTTGTAACAAGACAGAGCGTGGTGTTGAGTTTCGCCACTCATCACGCAATGCCTCGAAAATTTGGCGGTACGTAAGTAATAGCCTCTTAACTCTATGTATATGCATATTATACTATATATGTACGCTATGTACGTACGTATGAACAGCAGGTGCGCAAGCAAAAGAAGCGCAAGCGCAGATTTGAGAACGAAATTACTTAATACTAGATTCTCTAAGCTCCCCAAATGACGAAAATAGAGAAAAAAAAACCAAACGTTACTAGACATCGATAGACAAAACGCGACGTTAAGCTCCGCCACTCAACACACAACATCTCAAAGTTGACCGTGCGTGGGGAACGCACAACACTTCGTTACCTCTATCAATCCTCTATATGAGGGATACAGCGTGAAACCATTTATATATTTAAAACATTACCAAACTAAAAATAAAGAAAAAGAAACAAAATCACTTTACGACCGGAACCCTGACTCACTATATAGCTGACCAATGAACCAGCGAAGTCAATCAATGAACTAATTCATTCTAGAATTAAAAAAAAACGGAAGGATGCAATTTATACGACAACACAATAGGGTTATATTATATTATAATATGATAATAAGAAGTTACTTGCATTCTTAATATAAGTTATAGACGTTTTTCAATGTTACAATATATATTAATAGTAAAATGTTAAACTAAAGGTAGAATTAGGCCAGACTTGCCATTGCCATTGGCCTGGTTGACTGAGGCCAGCCGTGACGCATGGGCACAAAGTGTGACTGTGAAATCGACTGGTTGTGGGTTCGATCCCCACTCGAGGAGATGAAATATTTACTTAAATTTATATTTCCATATCTTTCTCTGATGTCGAGATAAAGCGCGGCGTTGAGTTCTACCACTCAACACCTCCAGAATTCGGCAAAAGTGGGGAATGGAGTGTCTCAACACTAGGTTCCCTCTGCGTACCCTGCTGTTTCTGGGATACAGCGTGAAGCTGATTTATTTGATTTATTTTATTGAAATGTTGAATTATTTAAATTATTATTTAAGAGATTTACAATTATATTATTTATAGTGTTGTGTTGGGATACTAACGCGACGCTTGTAGGTTCGATCCCCACTTGAGGGACTGCTTCATTGTCATTCCCTCGCTGTAGTAATAAAACAAAGTTACCTGCTTATTTAAAGGCGTTAGGTTCCGCTACTCAACAGACAATGTCACGAAAATTGGGCAGCACAAAAAAACAGTGCCAAGACACTAGGTTCTCTGTGTACCATATTATATGCGGGAATTAGTATTAAGCTATTATTTTTAATAACAAATACAAAGTGCATTTTAAATACAAAGTGATTGACTGCTTGCAGTGGTCGCACGTTCAAATCTCATTTAGGTAAATTATTCACTATATGGAAAAAACCTAGCATGTAATAAGACACAAATCACCATTCTCTAATATTTTTTACATTGCATATAATAACGGGTATAAATAAGTATTCTACTTTAATAACACAATTTAATTTAACGTAATGTGGATTTGTACCTACTACCTACATACCTTAAAAAAGTTATGTAATTATTTCCGGTAAACGTAAAACGGATATAACCACATTACAACGAGCATTTTTTATACCAATTATAAATTTACCTAATGAATTTCAGAAATTAGATTAAATTCTTTCCAAGTAAAGATACCAAGATATAACAAAAATTCTGAAATATTTTTTTGGGTTTTTTTAGTTTGTGGGTTCGATTGCCAAATGGGCAATTGAGTTATTTGCATTTCGTTGCTCCTGAAACAACACAAATCGCGACATTTAGTTTCGCCACTCAACACAACACGCAATGTCTCGATTTAAACTGGAAAGTGGGGAACGTAGAGTCTTAACACTCAGGTTCCCTGAACCCACTCTGTTGTAACCGGGATACAGCATAATAAAGATAATCTTAAAAACTAAAAGAACTTCCATTTACTTTCACATACAAAAATATTTTAAAAATTCATAATATATAGGTACTACAGTACACACTTGTACATTCCACTCGCAGTCCGCACCGACTGTGAGTCAATAGTTTGTGAACGTCGTATCCTTTATTCCACTTCCATCTTTATAAATGTAATACAAGGACGTTGTTTCTGAATAATGTTTAAATGGATATTATTTCAAATTATATACGTTGTATCAAATGTTCTAAGACTATTTATATAGAGCTGGAGAATGTTAGCATTGAAAAATATATAAAAAAGTAAAAGAAAGCGCCAGCGATTCAAAATTAAAAGTGATAAATTAAACTATTATTGTAATTAAAAAGGGGAAATTTTAAACAATCAATATCATGTGTTGTAAAGTAAGGTAGTTTGGTTCAAAAAAATACCGGTAAAACAAGTAAAACTAAAGATTTATTCAAGACATATATACTCGGATATAGGTATATACTCACAGCTGGAGCTCGGTTCCCTTTCGAGCGAATAAAATATTTTCATTAGAGGTAATGAAGAGCGAGGGCTCTAGCAACAAAACATAGCGCGGCGTTGAGCTCCACCAAACAACACGCATCATCTTGAAAATAAAAAAAAACATTCACCTTCACACACTCCTCCCAATAACAACAACAATAATTAACAACAAAAATTACATCTCCAATATGGGGCAGGCGTGTCCGACAAAACAACAAATGGAACATCCTCATTCCCCCAACAGCGCACAATCAGAGGATGTGTCTATGGAGTTTATAGCGCGAGATCAGCTGATTTAAATGCATAATGGCATACGTGGGCGCACACCGGCTGAATATCATTTGTTTTAGTCGAGCCGGTCATGGTGTAATGTCATACTCGTGGGACGTGGTGTCTAGATGAAGCCCATCCATCCTGTATATAGCAGGGAAGGCAGAGGGAACCTAGTGTTCGACACTATTCACCCAGACTAGCGAGACTAGCGTGTTACTCTTGTTACCAGAGCGAGGAAATTAAAAAAATATTTTTCCCCCTGTGTGGGAATTGAACCCTGAGCCCACAACTGTCGCGTTTTTAGTTAAAGGCTGTGCCGCAATATCAATATATTAAGCGTCATCGCGTTATGGATTAGATCGTAGTTAGTTTGAATATTAGTTAATGAATGTTACTTTTAAATTTTAATTTTTATTTATACCCATAGAAAGAAATAAGTGAATGTATGTCGAGATACTTCCTCACTTCTTTATACCCATAGGAAGCTGCAGAAGAAAAAAGTTAATGTATCTCGAGATACTTCTTCACTCCATAAACAAGAAACATATTTTTTTTTCAAATTTTTGTAAAACCAATATATTATAGAGACATTCTTCGCTCCGGTTTCGAAGACAAGCGCAGCGTTGAGTTCTGCCACTCAACACGCAATGCCTCCAGAATTCGGCAGAAAGTGGGGAACGGAGTGTCTTAGCACTAGGTGCCCTCTGCCTACTCTGCAGTGTGCGGGATACAGCGTGAAGCTATATATTATATACGTATACCTAAGTACAATCTAAACATTACCTAATGGCACGTTCTCTACCAGCGTTGTCCTTGTATTTATTGGTACCAGCTTCCTATCTATCCTAAATTGGCTGAGTGCCCAAGGAAATGAGTATCACCTCATATCGAAGACCACTCCAGGGATTTATTGTAAGATAAGTTATCAAACTTACACTCGGTGCTTGTAAAACTGTCAATGTTTATAGTACAAAAGAAATAGTAGTAGTTTAACAAGAATTGAATATGTATTTTTTAATTAATTTCAATTTAAATATGTACTTATGTATTATCTTACATAATTATTTTTAGTGTTTCATTTGAGCGTTTGAATACTTTTTTGCCTACTCTACAAAAAACTAAAAATTATATCCATATATTATAGGGAAATCGACAAAAATATAGCTGTTTAATTTAGTTCCGAATCGCAAAAAGGGTTAATAAGCAGGTACATTCACCAATTTCTTACTAAAATAAAATTAACATTGTACGGAAACATTAGGTTAGATATAATAGGAGGTAGTGTAAATTAGTAATCACTTCCGTTTCCGAACGACTTTTTTTTTCTTTTCACGTTTCTCGCAATTTGTAAAGTAGGCTTCTTAGACAATCTAGTGATTTTAAGAAGTTACAGTTACTTATACAATTGATGTTTGTGAATTGTTAGAAAGGAAACGTTGTGTTTTATGACGGGACCAAACACCTTTTGTCCAGTTGTAGGTTCGATTCCAGCTCGGATATCTTAATAGAGAAAGGATTGGTTAACACTAGGTTCTCAGATTTGCTATGTTTACTTAGCCACGTGGATGTAGAGTGAAACAAAATACAAAAAAATACTTATATAAAAGCCCACGCTATCAAAATAATTGGCACTAACTACTTTCAAAATAACTTATCACCTATATCTACCAATATTATTAGGCAAGAACCATATATATAATATTAATTAAAACCAAGCTATCAATCACTACAGGAAGTGTATCGACGGCGAGGCGCGAACCATCTCACTTTCACCCACGAATAACACATTTAAGTGGTAAATGTATCCGGGTTTTTGTTGAAATACATTATAAGTAACTACTGGAGGTATATACTGTTATTTTATAACTATTTTAATAATATACTTTAGTAATTTTAACTTTCCGTCGGTTTGAGATTATAAATCGCGAATGAATTGTTAAGCAACGGCACAGTGTCTGTTTGCAAACGCGACGGTTGTGGGTTCGATTCCCCTTCAGGGGAATTAATTGATTTCTTTGCAGCGGGTTAAGCCTATGCTTATCGTTTCTGCTATAAATTAAACCTAATGGACAACTGCCATTATTAATAATTGAACATTTCTTGATTTACATACCAACTGTTTTTTTTTCAGCTAAGAGTTCAGGCACTCCTATCCTCACGTCACACACCGCTCAATTTCCTATACATTGCGTGCAGAACGGCGTAACTTAACGCTGCACTTTGCCTCGTTACCAAAGCTAGAAAATGAGCATAACAAGATTGTTATGCTTGGGGGAATAGATATTCCCCCGAAGAAATCGAACCCACGACCAGCACTACGCAGTATGGCATCTATTCTAACAAACAACAATAATAAAAAGGCTACATACATAGCTATAACCTATAAAAAGCAGTGTCATTTGTAGACAAGACGGGTACGAGAGGAAGTGTAACGGTCGTTAGGCGTTTACGAAAGCGAATCCATTTTGAGTTTAACCGGAAAAAATAGTACATAAGTATATATGTTGAGAAAAATCACATAGTTTTCTACGTAGAATTAACTTTCATACCGTTTTATGTGTGAATTATAAGATATACATTTAAAATTTTCTGCATGTAGTAGGGGAAGCAAAGGGAACCTTATGTTAAGACACTCCCATGTCAATTTCTCGCTCAATTTTCCGTACATTGCGTAACTCAACGCGAATATTTATCTTTATTTTAGAGCAACCACGAAAATAATTAATTTAATTAAATTCCGATCGATCGAACCCACAACCGTCGTATACAACACAAACACTGAGTCACAACGGCCTCTAAACACTTAAAATACATTCAGATTTATCAATATAACAATGCACTGGACCGGTCTAGACCTGACCTTATGCGTAGATACGAGAGGACGGCCGATGACCGCTCCCTACCCAAGAGACTTGGTCACGATGTATGGACCATACAAAGTGAGTTTAGAACTTCGGCTGGGAACCTTAAAGCTCAAAATTGGTTAAACTGAAAACTTTAGAGTTTGGAATGTTTTAGTTCGCGGGTGATAAGTGACGAAGTTGCGGTTGAGAGAATATGAAAGGCTGATTAGAATAATTTCATTTAATATTATAGTTTATTTTTTTTAGGTTCCCACTTTACCCCTTACGATTGCCCAAATTAAGGCATAGGGATGTCGATGTTGAAAATTGCAATTATTAATAATAGATTTTTATTTATTTTCTCAGCTTCACGCTGTATCACGCATTTAAGATAGGGAAGGTAGAGAGAAAACTAGTATTAAGACACTCCGGTCCCCACTTTCCGCCGAAATCAAATTGAAATATTGATTTTTTTATTGAAATATTACAACTATCCTTTTAGTGATTTTTAATAAAAATGTCTTATTTGTAAATTTTAAATTGACTAAAGATATCAGTCACAGCGCCGACGACCACTTTAATTAATAGATATATTGCCACTTCTTTCCTGTTTGATAAATATCCTGCAGTGTATTTCAATAACAAGGTTTAATTATTACAAAACAAATATTTTACTATAATAAATATATTGATACGGCCGTGGCACAGGTGCACTAAAGTGCGAATGTATACGCGACAGTTGTGGATTCGAATCCCATCCCTTGGGGGAATGAATTACTTTTCTCTCCGTTCTTCGCTCTAGTATCGAAGCAAATGGAGGGAATGGGGGCGATCGGAAGTATTTTAATAGGAAAAAGAGGTTCCCCTGCCTATCCTGATTTGAGCTTAACACAAAGTGAAATTAAAAAAAAACGTTTACCAGACGCTGACCATCACCACTCACCACTCATACAATCACTCACATACATACAAATTATATAAAACAAGCAAAAATGCGGTACAAGATCAGCGTGACTCGTGAGTCACCAGCTCCGCGACACACATACGCCCGACGGCGACGCTTCGGAGTCGTATGTAAAACGAGTCGTTTCTTACATATATATATACTGTGATTCATTTGACTATATTAATTGCGGCCGCGACAATATTATGGAGTTGCAACTTGGTTTATTTTTGTTGAAGTCTTTTGTTTCGATTTTTTTTTTGTAATTCATTGTATTAATATGTGCGAACAGAATAACCAGCTTCACGCTGTATCCCGCACACAGCAGGGTAGGCAGAGGGAACCTATTGTTAAGACATTCCGTTCCCCACTTTCTGCCGAATTCTGGAGGCATTGCGTGTTGAGTGGCAGAACTCAACGCCGCGCTTAACCTCGACACCAGAGCGAAGAAATGGAAATATAAATTTAAGTAAATATTTCATCTCCTCGAGTGGGGATCAAACCCACAACCAGTCGGTTTTACAGTCACACCTAGTGCCGCTGCGCCTCGACTGGCCTCAAACACTGGCTGACTAACTGGCGAACAGAATAATTGTAGATTATAGCAATGATGTCATATCAGCGTTTGTAACACTATAAAGTAGTCTTTAAATTAAGGTATAAAGTTCAATTCCCATTTGAAGAACATTTTTTTTTTTAGCTTCGCGCTGCATTTCGCACATAGGTAACAGGGCATATGGGGCAGAGGAAACTTGAGGGCCTAGCGTTAAGATTTCCGCATTGCGTGTTGTGATAGTCTATATGGCGGACTTCAACGCCGCGCTTTGCCTCGTTAACTACATATGACTAAATTAAGACCAGGTTGAAAATATCCAACGAGATGGGGAACAAAAAGTTATAAGCATTGAGAACATTTAGATAAGGCTGTCTCGGTTGTCTAAGGTCGTCACTTTATTGCACAACTTTTAATATTATGAAACTAGCACCAACAGTAAAGAGCTAGCGACGAGTACTATCACTTATGTATAGGAAAATTCGTCTATTTTTATTTTATAAGTAAATGTTATTATATAATGTTATTATATATGTTATATTTGAAATAAAACCAATAACTCGACTGCATAAAAAAAGCAGAAAACAAAGGCAGAGGGAACCTAGTGTTAAGACACTCCGGTCCCCACTTTCTGCCGAATTCTAGAGGTATTGCGTTGGTTGAGTGGCAGAACTCAAAGCCGCGCTTAGCCTCGACACCAAAGCGAAGAAATGGAAATATACATGTAAGTAAATATTTCATCTCCTCGAGTGGGGATCCAACCCTCAACCAGTCGGTTTTACAGTTTACAGTCACACTTCGTGCCGCCGCGCCACGACTGGATTAGATCACGAAAGCAATTCAGATGAGAAAAAAAAATTATATAATATACAAATAAAATTGTCCAGTACAAGCGGGCGAAGCCGCGAGCGGGAAGCCAGTATATCATATAATAATATATCTTATAGTATAGATCACAATCACACACAACCACTTATAAAAACAGGAATAATGACTCATTATGAAACGTACATACATACATGTTTTAATACGTAATTAGGTACTTTCTAACAATGGATAATAGGACGCCGTTTAGTCATACGATAATACATATTCAGTTTCACTTTTGTAATGTTTATCCCACATATCTTTAATTATGATAATAATCTTTAATTTATACCTGTGTGTGATAATTATATGAAACATATTGGAGTTAAAAAGATACACATTTTTGTTTTTATGTATATTTATAGATAGCTGTTAAAATTAAGCACAACGCAGCTTCACGCTTTATCCCGCATAGTAGAGTAGGCAAAGGGAACCTAGTATTAAGAGCAAGAAGCATTGCGTGTTAAATGGCGGGACCCAACGCCGGTACCTTTTTAATCAGAACGGAGAATATATGAAAAATATGACAAAAAAAAAAATAAAAAAAAAATTAAGTCTTCTTTATTAACAGCAATACATATAAATAGGTACATCAACAGTACAAAAACGGTTTTTTTTACATTTCTTTCCAAATACAGAAAGTAAATAATTCCCTTGATTTTGGATTGAATTCTGGAGGCATTGCGTGTTGAATAACGGAACTCAACGCCGCGCTGAATGAAATGAAAATATATACTTTAAGTAAATATTTCATTTTCTCGTGTGGGGATCGAACCCACAACCAATCGGGTTTACAGTCACACACTTGTCCACGACTGGTCCCGTTTAAATTACATTATATATACTTATACATTTATATTATTCGGTATACTAAATACTATACAATTATTAACTTAATTGGACACCAAAAACAATCATGAACCGCGATAAAAGACTGATAAGACAAAAATATTAAAATAGTAAATAATTTTATCTTTTAGTTAACTTTTTTTAAGTAAACTTTTATATGATAATAAATTATCATATAAAAGGAGATAGATTCGTGTAAAGGTTACATTTAAAATATATATTTTATAGCTTCACGCTGTATCCCGCAAGCATAGTGTGTAGTAAGGTAGGTAGAGATGATCTAGTGTTAAGACATTCTGTTCCCCACTTTCAGATTATTGCCGAGACATTGCGGCACATTTACATAATAACACATTGACATTTCACACTAATTGTAAATCTCAGAATCAAAACCCACTAGGCAACAACTGTACCTAAATAACTGTTATTCTAAAGATATAATAAATAACGTATAAATTTATTACTAGTTAGTTTTTATTTTTCACAACATAAAAATGTTTTTGGTTTGAAACCAAATAAAAATAAACTGCACGTCATAAAAGCGGAATGGTTCCCGAGTCACCAAGCGCGGCTGAATGTGGGCAGTACATAAACTTAGGATTGCCTTTCAATTATTAATTTATATGAGGTTTTTTAAGACTTTTATCAGGTTTTTGGTGTATAGTGAACTTAGCGCCAAAACATATCATTTTCCGTTTTCTGTGGTACAGAACTCAACGCCGTACTTCGTCTTACTGAAGCGCAAATACAAGTAATTCATCCCCCTGTTTAAGGATAATATAGCGAAGTGTTTTAAATTATTAAAATATCTCTTTGCCCTCATATGGCGGAAAAGACAAAGAATATAATGTTTTTATTCAAAGAAAACCTTAAAAATTCAATATAGTAAAACTGAGATAACAATCACATATATTATTTCAAAAAAATTGTACGAGGCGAGTCGTGGCGCAATGGCACAAAGTGTGACTGTAAAATCGATTGGTTGTGGGTTCGATCCCCACTAGAGGAGATGAAATATTTACTTAAATTTATATTTCCATATCTTCGCTCTGGTGTCGAGGCAAAGCGCGGCGTTGAGTCCTGCCATTCAACACGCAATGCCACCAGAATTCGGCAGAAAATGGGGAACGTAGTGTCTTAACACTAGGTTCCGTCTGCCTACCCTGCTGTATGCGGGATACAGCGTGAAGCTGATTTATTTATCTTTAAATTTGTACCTACAAATAGGCATATACGTACTGTGTGCAATATATTCCACATAACACTTCGAAAATATCAATTTAAAAATATCAATCTTATTTTTTTTTAAATAACAAAATACAGTACCTAAATACATATAAAGAACAGTCAAAAACTACCTAGAAATGCCACCAGCTGTAAATAAAACACAACAGTCTATTTCAATGAAGTGGTAAGATTAATCATCACCAAATTAAAAATAGCTCGAGTTATAAACAATAAGGTTGTTCGCATTTAGCTCTTGTACGTAACAGATTCCATTCATTCATACTCACGCATAGAAACACTTCGGATACTAGAATTTTCGAGACATACGAGCTTGTTGAGTGGCGGAACTCAACGCTGCGCTTCTCTACTATTTACGTCTTCTACAGACAGAAGAAAAAAACTATTTAACTATAATCAATGCCATAGTAGCAAGAGGCAGAAGAATTCATGGGTTAACCTCTGAGTAATAATGACACAGTATCGTTCATATGGAGGAATGTCACCAAAAGCATGAGGACCCCAGAAAGGACATATATATGTGCATGTTGATTACAGTGGACGAAGAGAAAGGGAGTATACAGTGACAGTAAGTTCCCTCAGCATCCCCCACTAGACACTGCTTGAAACTAAAATTAAAAAATGGTGATAGAACCCACAACCATCACGTTTCCAATTACACTCTTCACACATTTGTAGACTTAACCTTTTCGTTCTGTTTGCTCTGCTTTTTATTTATTTAGAAACATTGGGAGTGTTGGATATCAGCCAAAAAAACTAAAGTAATGTTATAATATATATCTTATGTTTAATAGCAACACAATATCGAAATTCCTTTATAATATGAAAATACGCGATTTTTGCTATATAAACGACCATATCTTTTTTTTAGTAGAAATACTATTCTTTCAGAAAATCATGGGACCTTATATCTGAGTATACATACAGTTTAAATTTCAACTCGATATCTCCAACCGTTCTTAAATAAAGGTTCTTGACAGACACACAGCCGGACGAACAACAAAATGATCTTATAAGGGTTTCATGTTTCCTTAAAAAGTACGGAACCCTAAAAATAGTTAAATTGTAACTTATGAGAAACTTGAATATTACGCTTGTATGAATAGAAACGCTGCTAGTTTTATTGTCCATATCCAAACCACTACTGTAACACTTATCAAGACCGGATACGCACAGTACATTTATGAAATCTATATTTGACAAGATAATTAAAAAAATACATTACGATTTTATATATATAAATAAATAAATCTAAATAAAACAATAAAATATATTAAGTTAAATATATTATTTCTCTTTCATTATTTATAATAATTTAAAAGTATTATTTATAGATTACTTTCACCCAATAACAAAAGTTATACCTATCTTACAGAAATTTATCAATCGACTATGGTCCACGACAATGTCATTAAAAAGAGTTACGGGTTCAAATACTACTGAAAACTTTAGTACCAAATTGTTTTCAGCTTCACACTCAATGTCGCTAACTTAGTCTTTACCACTGCAGAAATGAAAACTCACACCCCCATGGAGAAACGAATCCACGACCATCGCGAATACAGCGGGACGCCATCTCTTAAGTGCTCACCAAAAATCCCAAACTTCAATATATTTATTTATTTACGTACTAACTTAAAAATATACATAAATTTGCTATATAAAAGACTATAAGTTACTAATCAATACTAAGAAAAATATTTTTTTTACATTATATTTATCACCTAATCCTCTTAACATTCAATAATTACGTCATAAACACAAATGAAAATGAGCAATATCCATGATTTCATACAGTTAGATATAACCCGATTAAAGTAAAATCGCCTTAGTGTATATAGTAGATATATGAAAACATAAATGTCACTTACCTTGTCTGCATACTCTGCTCTGTAGCTCAGCTCCTATATTTTGTTGTATTTCTTTGCTATATTTGTTTGTTATTATAAGAGATCTATCTACTTTCTATATTTATGAAAGCAAAAATAACGATATCCGTACATACAATGGTACTACCGTTTATCAACAACTTATTAGACCTATTTTGATGATGTTTTCATTAAAAATACTAGATATTTTAAAAACACTAAATATTTGCAAGATAAATTTATTTTAAGATCTCAAAATTTTTTGGTAATATTACAATTACAGTATTACTTTGCAATTTTTCTCTAAACATATCATATTTTGTTTTTACATTACCCATATTTAAAATATTAATACATAAAGACCTAGTGCTAAGTTCGTAAATAGACTTTTTAAATAATGCCTTGAATTTTCTGAACAAAACTGGGGAAAGCTTTTAACTATTATTTTTTATTGGCTGGGATTAAAACCCACTGTCGTCGACAGTTGCGTCGCATGCTATATCATTGCGACTAATAGCAGCAGATAGCAGATAAAATACTATATTTTTATTTATCATTTTATAACTTAACCTAATTAAGTTTTGATATTTTAATGAAATATAAATATTCGATTAAAAAATTTGTGTTGTATTATGATTTTTTTGAAATTATATTTGACATCTTTAAAATTTTCTTATCACTTATTTTATTCATAAGATTTTATTTTACCTAAAAATAGTTCTTTGAGGCCAGAACTTCAAAAAAAGTTCGTGTAAATTATAGGTCATACGACGGCCTCTACCGTCGTGGTGCAGCGACACAGCGTTTGATGCGAAGAAACGCGACGGGTGTGGATTCGATTTCCACTCTGTTGAACACTACACGACAAAGCGCTTTAGAATTCCACCACTTTACGAGCAATATCTCAAAAACGGAGTGTCTTAATACTCTGTCTGCCCTAGCAGTACGGGAAAAAGCATGAAGCTTATCAACTTTAAGCCTGTATTTGATTAGATTTAGTTAGTATTGTATTGATGTGATAATAAGTATAAGTTTTTTTTGTGTCTCACTGAAGTAGTATACATTCTTTTATTTAATAATATATATATAGTATAATTATCATAACAGGTTATTTTTTTTCATAAACTCGGTAAATATTCTTAATCTTTTAAATATGTTAATAGTCTTCACTTTATTAACACAAATTCTAATATGATCCAAAATTAGCTGTGTCAATGTGTTCCGAGAAATTATGAATGAATAGTAAAAAAAATATTTATTACTTAGAAAGATATAATCTAGTGGTAAATCACTCTGCTTTTTGTTGGATTCGTGTGATCAGACTAAATAAATTAAATCCTCGAGCGAGATTCGAACTCGCGATTATTTGCTTCAGCCAGTCATTTCAATAGAGAAATCATAATTTATAAATTAAGTTTTATATTTAATTTAATATTCATTTAATATCAAATGAATTTATCTAATTATTACCAGCGGAAAATGTATGTATGTATGTATGTATGTATGTATGATATGTTCAATATAACTCTAAAATTCAGCATATATTATAAAATTAAGTATTTAAATCAGGAACAGAAATCACAATGATGCTGGTACTCAGCATTTTTTCGTTCTTTAGAAATTAACGTTAACGACTCTTAACTCAAGGTCAGTGTTGGTGGAAAATTAAGAAATTATACACTGGAAGAAAATAAATGACATGCTCAATTTTTATATTTAAGAAAAGAATAAAAATTTCACATAATTTAAAAATATGGACATTATTCAAAAAATACCTACAAGTTTTTCAATATATCTATGTAATAGTTATTGGCTTTGTGTTAGAATAACCCCATTGTGAAAGAGTACCAATATAAATGACAAACACAGATGCTGGTGACAATAATGATACCATTGTATCAATTAACAGCATTCTTACATTCTGATCGTGACATTTTATAGTCAGTTAAGAAATCTGTCTTATCTAAATTCAATTTTATAAGAAATTGTAAAAATGTGGACAAAATGACAATTCCTTGGACTAAATGATAGTCCTTATTATTTAAGTTTATCTAATTGCTTTAAGAGTAGCATATTTTTATGTTTGAAGTTGGTACTTTTTAACAGTTTTGACATATTGAGGTGGTTAGATTGATGTAAATTTCAATGTTCTTTTTGGAAAATAAATACTTAATTTCTATTTAGTTCTTTGATTTGTAAGTTTACCTAATTATAAGTTTGGCATAGTTTAATGCTTGAAGATGGTTCCTCTCATCAGCCACCGGCGTACGTAACGTGGTTATGTAGGCAGGTTGTGTACTTACTGTCATATCCGGCCGTCCAGGACCACAGCGACACCATAGCGAGCAGCCAGTGATACATGAGGCCTTCGATCCTCCAATACAAGGGTGCGTACAAGGGTCTCGTGACACACAGCGCCATCATCCACAACACGTAAGCGGGGATGCAGTATACGTTGTTGACGACCGCGAAAGCAGTACGGCCCGCGATTCTCACGTACCGGCTGAAAAACAGCACGCGTCACGCTCGCCGCTCACCGCTCACCGCGCTCCCCCCGCGCACAGCTGCCGAGGCGGGCTTTCGTCGACGGACAATGGCGCTGCGCGGACGACAGAATCAAACACAAGCATACATTCGACGATATTTATTAATGGAATCGTTCACCGGATCACTGACGGTTATTTCGTTAAGTAGACTGCGAGTACAAATTTAAAAAGTCGCCCGCCCGCGTCGCGCGGCCGCGTGCGCGCGCGCAGCTACGCCGCGCGAGGTGGCGCGAGCGGCGCGGACGGGCTCACATGCGACTTCATTGCGACACACATTTTACACCGATCGACGTAACAACAACTCGTACGCGAGCACACATAGACAGACATACACAATTTAGTTTACGATGCATACTGCGGCGCGACCGCGGCCGGTCGGATTCGTCGTGTAAAATCAATACAAAGTTCATATATAAAATTAAAAAACGACATCGGACCGCTGAAATTATACAAAAATTACAATATTAAAGACTGTACACTATCTAATATATACAATAGTCGCCAGCATAGATATGTGCGGGGGCAGTAGGTATCATAGTATGTACACGCGGCGTACAATCTGCACGTATTCACACATTGTAATCGTGCGCCATGAGGCCGTGGACCTGCTCGAGGCGGAACGCGAGCCGCTGCTTCTGCGAGAACTCGTCCTCCTCGAGCGTCACCATCAGCTGCTCGTTGTACTTCACCGCGTACGAGTACAGCTCATTCAGCGCGCAGTTCGTGTTGAACTCCTTCGTGTGAAGCCGCGACTCCTCCGCGAGCATCGCATTCATGTCCTGGTCAGAGATGGCCGACATCAACTTTATGTCGGCGTAGTACCGCTCTACCCACTCCTTGTACACTGGGATGTCTTTGGCATACAGGAGTTTAGAGGAGGGAGAGTCTTTGCCGAGAATGTGGTCGGAGGTGGAGCACGAATCCATAAAGGTCTGCGCTATGACGGACAGGCAGGAGTCGACGGTGTTCGACTTGTGCACGTCGAACACGAAGTTAGGGTTTTTAATTAGATTTACCCAGAAGCGGAGAGGAAGGGAGTTACTTTTCCACGTGTGAACTACTTCAGGGTCGGATATGGCGTGCTGAATCGCCTGGTCATCCAAGAAATCGAACATATATTTAATCGCGAGAGGTAAAGCGGAACCGCGGTGTGCGGTGCTGAAGATAGTCTCGAATAAGTCGTCGACAAACTTTTGCAACGTGCCCTTAGTGGCGAGAAGACGCGTAAGATAAATTTCAGAAACCATTTTGTTGCCGCGTTCCCCTTCTTTGTGAGCGTCACCATCGTGGTGCCTAACGAGATGCCAGTATTTAAAGCCACCACCATGTTCGTACTTGAGCGGGCTCGCCGGGGGACTTGCGGAGCCGTATTTGCCCCTATTAAGAGTCTCGTAAGTGTGCGATTTATCGTTCTTTTCCATATTGGAAAGGTTATAAACCGAGCTCTGTTTCGCGACTAAACTCAAGCAAGCGCCGTCGGGGACGCGGTAGTGATTGAGGGTGTTAAGCTTGCGCCATTCGCCTTCGCATTTAGTGGTGCTGTCCTCGTCGTACAGTATCAAACGGCCGCAAGCGCCCGTGCGCCACTCTAAATCTAATTCGTCACGACTCGGCCGCTGCGAGTACGGCGTGGCGCGGTAAATAGCGTCTAAACATTTTTCTTTTACTTGGCTAATCGTATCACAGTCGAGAACTTTTACTTGCACGTTTTCCGTCGTAGCCTCTAAGCCGCTCACGAAGATGGTTTGCTGCGATATAGACACACTCACGGTCATTGCTTTGAAATCGATCGACTGCCTAATTAGTTTCTCTTCGCTCAGAGAGTATCGCGCCTCGGAGGTTATAACGTCTACCGGCCCTTTGTCTACTTGACCTTTCATTGACCTAAACAAAAGGTAAAGCGGCTCGCCGGCGCATTCGCGAAGGAATTTGTATAAGAGGAAAGTAAACCAGGCGCTCAACATTTTCTCGGCGACGCTTTCAGTACGCCTAAGCAATAATTTAGGGTGGCTCTTACTCTCCATACACTTTTCTATAAGCTCCGCTAGGAGCGTCTTTAAAACGTCCGTACAATACTCCATCTTACTTTGTAAAGTTACCATTATAAGTGAAGCTACATTAACACGATCGCGCATTGAAAAATACCTATTGCTCTCTAAAGTACGAATAAATAATAGAAGGAATGTTTTGTTCATAATTAACTGTCCGAACATTCTCAGACCCTTTTCTTTTCTAATAAGCTCTGGGCGTTCCCACTGGAGGACGACGTGATCGTCGATATTAGGGAACAATATTTTCATAGCGTACGTACGGTAATCGAGGAAGGGTATACCGCCCGTCACGTCTCCTGTCAAGTCAGTCATCTCAGTCTGAAGCTCCGCGAACGCCTCTTTGCATTCCGCAGCTACCCTTAATTCTAAAATATCCATTTGCTCCTGCATATTCTTTAATACTCTAATATTTTCAGTTGACTTTCGTCTATACATAACTAGAAACACGATAAATATTAATATGAGCACAACTATACTTGCTACAACACCGATTAATACTGGTTTCCCTATCGTCGCTTGTAAGCCCGCTTGCGACGAGTAGGATAATTTACCGATTTTATAAGTAAGAGCGCGTCCCACCTTCACCACCACCTCAGGAGTTTCGACTCCATCGGGCAGCTCGTCGCGGGACGGCGGCCTGCACGTCAACTGATGCCTAGAGAGCGAAGTTACATTACACAAACTTTCCCCTATATGAACCTCGACATCTAACTCGGTACAGGCCCTATCGAAATTTTGACCGTTAATTGTCAAATATTCAGATTTATAATACTTTACATCTTCATCAAATCTATCATAAATAGGATCCGGGTAAAGAAGGAATGCGTCACCCGTCTTAGTGGTGAGATTTTGAACGCTTTGTACGTCGTCCATATTGAACCCGTATTCTAGTTCTAAAGGCTTGTCGGGATCTAGTTTCAAGCCGGCGCTCTCGATCCCGGGAGATTCGCATATGAGATGGGTTTGAATATGAAAATCGACTCTATGACAAGGGGCTATGTACGGTCGGTTATCGTGATACACATATATTTGTGGAAACTGAATGGAATGAAAATTACGCCCCATTACTTTGATGTTTATCCCTCCGGACGGAATGCCCTTGGGCTGTTTGCGTTGTGATGCTAATGGTGGGCCGGATTCCACGGAAACTACAACGGGATCCTCGATATATTCGAACTTCTCGCGTTCTAAAGTACGCATTCCATTATCAAAACGCATCCGCAACGTACCCATTTTCAACTGATAGGAGTGACTAGTTCTACACACCGCTTCCTCGTGCGATACAGATAAAATGGCGCATGGTAAATCATCAATAAATGCTTGAATATTACTTCCGGCATTCAGATATTCGCCGGTGATACGTAACTTAGTGCCGCCCGACTGAGGACCGTATTTAGGTTGAATTGAGTTTATTTTCGGATTTACGAAAGCATAGTGATGTTTAGACTCTCCGCGATAATCTGCGACTCGAACAACAACCGGTCCATCCCGAGGCACTTCTTCACCCGGACCATCGACAGTACAAACGATACGCCTAGTTTTTACGTATAATTCAATAATAGGTTGACACTTTATTCCCGCGATAGTAACTCCGTTATAAATATCGGATATATTTCTACCTAAATTTATACCTTCGATGGTAATATTAGTACCGCCATCCCAAGGCCCTAACTGGGGTTTAAAAGAGTGAATTTCAGGATTAGGACAGGTTTGGGTTCTATTTAGCCAAACGCTAGGCGAATCACACTGCTCTTGAACTTCACATCGATCAGAGCCCTGACACCAACCGCAACCGAATTTTTCAGGCAAAGCTAAACAAATACCGCAATTATCAGCCATGTCATTACAACGATAAATGAGAATGTGAGTATTATCCGGATTATCTAATGGTTTGGAACCTCCCCATATAACGGCAAATGAGGCGGTTATGTTAGGAGCGCGGGACGTATACGTGAACTCTACGGCTTCGCAATAAATCGTATCGGCGAGAAGTTGAGCATTGACGTGAGTAACGCGACCCTCTATATTGAACTGACACACGAATCTCGTCTGAACTATGAATTGACCGATAATGTGAACTTTGACTTTGATAGCTTTTTTCACACCGGATGGTACTAAAATTTCGTTAGTGCCGTCGGATGTGGAATTTATCGTCGGACAAAATCCGGGTCCAGAGCGATAACTGGGGCCTATCCTACTCACGCCTGTCACTAAGATATCGTTTCGACAATTCTCTGCTGTATCGTGAGTACAACGGTGACCGTCTACGCACCAATCGCAAGGGAATGACGAACTGACACACTGAGTGCACGAGCTGTACGTATTACAATCGAAAAAAGTAAAATTAGTGGCAACAAAATCAGGTCCCTGTGTAGTTCGCACGGATAGTTTAGCTGTAAAGTGATGCTGACCAGCAGGTATAGGTGGGAGAGTATCTGTACGCGGTGTAGTACAATTAACGCCGTATGGTTTTCTCGTTGCATTAGTAATAAGTGTACGATCTAAAGCTGTAAATGCACACAAAAATTGTCCATTGAGTGTCGGTAAATTTTCAATAACTAAGTCTAGAGTCCTTGCAGTAGTTCGTTGCAACTGGTTGGGTGTCACTTGGGTGATTGTGGTACAACGGCCACTTCGGTAGGATATCCAGTACAGTGGGTCCTTAGCAGCGTCCTGGCAATCGGATCTCAAACTGCACTTATTTTCTAACGAACACCAACCACAATACGGGTCTTTGGCTCCGAGACATGTTAGACATGATTTGTAAACGCTACACTCTTGAACTTTAACTTTAGACACTTTTCTTTCAGTCATTACATATAAATGCATTAATTGAGTATCGAAGAATAAATCTTTATTCACTGGAGAGTTTTCATCAACTACAATATCTCCGTATTCAAAAGCGGAAGTAGCACTTTCTACAACAATTTTCTTAAGATGACCCTCAGCGGTGCCAGCGAAGACTACAGTGTAGTCACCTGTGGCGGTCGCGGCCACGGCGGTCAGCCTTTTATTAAACATAGCCACTGGTACAGCTTCTACTGGCTGTTCACCTCCTAAAGGAGTATTCACATCTAACCCACAAAAATCTTCGCTAATCGATTGCAACTTCGTTCCAATGCAAGCGTGTGATGGTGATATAAAATCTAACCCTCTTGATCCATTTCCACTGAAACAAGTTTTAATATTTTGCATAAACTTGCGCCTAATCGCTTTAAGTGAATACACGCAAAGGGCTGATAGATTCGAGGGTGTGTTTGTATTGATGGATTCGCTCTGACTGAAAGCTGCAAAGAGTACATCATGCTGAGCAGTTATGCCAAGTTCACCGGCTAGTACAGAGCCGGCTTTGCCAACAAACGCCGCTTGAACGAGATTGTATCCAAAATTACCGCCTCCTTCACCCATACACGACATAGGAATCTCAGTATAAGAATAATAATTCTCGTCATCGTGACACACTCGAACCAACTTGCTGTAATATGTATCGGAGCCAACGCCTCGAAGCTGTATCGTTAAGAAATAGCTGAATCCTTCCGAACTAAAGCCGTACACGTAACTTATAGGATAACGTTCTCTAGATAAGGAATTCACAAACATTCGAGTTCCAGTCGTGACAGCCGTCCGCGCTATCATGAAAAGTCTATCGTCTTCGAGGGACCGGCTGCTGACGGTAGGCACTTCTGAACGATAAGGCGAATTCCCGGTGAAGGTGACCCCCACGTACATAACTTGCGTCATCGGCGGGTTAGGAGGTCCTGGCGCGATGAAAGCCACAGTGGAGGCGCTGGCGTTGTTCGCCACGACTGGCTCGCGCACCTCGCGCACGTCGTGCGAGATATTATTCAGGTTGCGCACGGAACACAGCCCCTGCAGCACAGAACCGCACGTGATGAGGCGGCTCGTGGCGTAATCAATCACGAGGGCCTTGTTCATGTTGTCCGTCGGTTTCTTAAGGAAGTTGAGAGGGCAGTCGAACGTGCAATGCGCGGAGTCGTTCACGGGGCCCGTGACGATCTTCTGCGCCACCTCGAGGTCGGGTGAGAGCTGGTAGATGCGGTTGACGGCGCCGATATACACGCGGCCCGTGTTGCGGTCGACCACCAGGTGGTTGAAGAGGGAGGTGGGCGCGGTGGAGTCGGAGAAGGTGCACACCACATCCTGGGAGGCGCATGCCACGTCCTGGAGGGCGCACGCGGCCCCGAGGGCCAGCAGGGCGCGCCACATGGCGCGGGCGCATGTGGCCTACCGTTGTCGTCCGCGGAGACACCCACCCCTCCATCTGGAACGCGACACAGCGCTCAGCACCGCAGCCTCGCCGCGAGCCTATCGCACCGTGCACAGAGGGCGGTGCTCCAACACAGTGCGATGGGATCGGGAGGCCGAGCGGGGACGCCCGGTGACCCGTCTTCCTCGGTGATAAGTACCAACCTATTTTAGATTAGCTTCATAAGCCGCCCAACGTTTTTTCATTCTGTATGTTGACACTCGGTAACAGTGTGTTGCAATCGCTCAAATAAAAAATTTAAGAATGTATCAACCTGTGCAACGGATGTTTTTATTTCGCCGCGTACAAAAATAGGTTAGTACTAGGAATGAACGGGCACCGGCGGCCCCGACGCGGCCACTGTACTATCAAATCACACGCCGACGAAAGCCTCACCATTATAAAAGGAGTAACAAATAAAATCAAATTGGCATGCTGTTCTTACGAGGGAGTGAACGTGGTAGCGTAACGAGAAATAAAAGGAAAATAAATAATATACGAAACAACTGAATACATCGACAACATCGAGTATACTTACAGAATAGCCATGACGGAATAAGAAAGGACGGGCTTCGATATTTTTATGTTCTACTCGTTTATATGCAAGTATGGCGCACTTTCATAGTGCGGCGACCGCGGCGGAGGCTCTGGGAGACCTGTAACAACAAACATCACGTTTTAAAGCCCGGCGGAGCTCTATCGATCCGATTTGTGCCACTCTTTTACTCTATATACATACCTACTTAATAAAAAAACGTCACATATCAACAAATGTGATATTTAACCTACATTTTTATCATTTTAAATTAGAGTAAGCATTTTTATTTTGTGAAGGCTATGCATGAATAACTATTTAAGTAGAGTATTATAACTCGAGTGTAAGATGTTTGATATAGTGATTCGATAACCCGGAGTATTAACGCTATAACACGACCGCGACCGGTCGTTCTTGTTGATTGCAGTTGCCACCACCCACTCGACCAATCTAACTCCTACGCAATTTGAACGACATTAAAATACTAATACATCTTCCATAATTGATTACAAACACTTTATGCAACCATATTAAACAATTACAGAAAAAGTTGTCTATCACTGGAGAACGGAGAAAAGAATGTCAGCCATTACCGCGCACGCGATTCGATAGACGGAAGCCATTTCAATAAACGCTATTAACTTTTTAACGTATTACGCTATATTACCTAAATAAACTTACCTTGGTTGATAAAAATCTCTTATTGGTTACAATCCTTAGTATCCTCCAGGTGGCAAGTAACACTTACACTACTTCACAATATTTCTTTGTACCAATCACTGTTAATTAACTAAATCACTGTCACCACAAAAGTTTTAATGTTTCACATTCTATTAAAATAACTTGTTATTTAGTATATATATGTCGGTTTAGATGTATGAAGCCCGTTTAAATAGAGTCCCACGACAAGAGCATCAGTCTTCGTACGTAGCCATGGAATGACTTCGGTTTCGCTTTTCGAACGAGTCTAGGCGTGACTGGACCGAGTGCAGCCGATCACGCCCGACATCAAATTGTTTCTCAGACGTATCACTTGGTGCAGCACTATCGATATTTTCGTTCTGAAATGTTCTAATAGTTTATTGTATTAAATATTAATTAAATAGTATAAACTAAATTTAAGTTGTTTTAATCAATCATAAATATTTTCATATTTATTATTTTTAGTTGAGTATTTGTATTTAATATATTTTTTAAGTTGTCTATGGTTAAAATATAAAATACGGTTCTTAAATAAAGTTTCTTCTTATTGTTATATACTTAAATTCAAATAGATATTTTTTATAATCTTATTTAGATTGTTGAGGATATGATTTATTCAATTTTATCGAAAAAATAATATTCTTTGAAATTAAAAATAGATATTTTTAAAATAAGACTTCTTTAAGTTAAAGTACATCTTGAAATTTGTTGGTTTTTTTTTCTAAAAAAAGTTAAAACTAAATATTTTACACTTCTAGTACAAAATATTTGCTACGGACCTACTGTACTTATTTCACTAAGTTCCATACTCGAATTAATGAAATACAAATTAAAAGAAAAACACAATTTTATAACTTATATAGTACTATTAAATATTTATTTCATAATTTTATTTATTCTCATTCATTTCCGCGTTAAATATTTTTATCAAAGTTATTTAATATTTAACAGATTATATCTAGATTTAGATAGTTGTATGCACTTTGGGTATATGTGTTCTGTGGTTGTATGACAGCTGATCTCAAGCCGACTGCCGACTGTCTATTATTTATTGAGGTGGTTATTTACTTGATTTCGAGTAAAAAAGTAATATTAGAACAAAATAATGGCCACAAGCATGTTCAAATTATCGTCTGCGCTAATAAATTCTTCTAAGAATTACAGATGCGTAGTGGGACTCATTAATAAAAACAATTTTTCAACAACAAATGTTACGAAGGTAAGTTGCATAACTGCTTTCATTCTCTAACTTTTTGCAAAAGATTTTGAAAACAATGAAAGTATCATATTTTTTTCTATTTTTCTCTGTAAAATATATCAAACAACAATTATATTGCATTCATTAGATATTATCATTGTTTGTATATAGGTTTAAATTACTATTATACTAGCGCATATGTTATAACTTATAATTTTCTATAATTGTTGGTCCTTTATATTTCTTTAAATTAAAAAATAGGTCTTTTTAAAATATAATTTTTCTATATTTTTTANTTTTCTCTAACACTATTTACCAGAATAGAGGCGATCGTTCGGACTTTGATTTTTGCGTCCCTGGTGCAACTAAAAGGGATCTTACTCCTGAGGTCCTCGGCTGCCTCAGTAGTTGTAGTTGCTACCAGATCTCTATCGGGGATGAAATTGTTCACCACCCAAGTGGACTTACCGCAGCCAGGAACACCATTCACCCATTTTATGTCAGGTGGCTCCCAATGCTCCCAGATGCTGGTTGGATTTTTTGAGGCTTGAATGGTAAGCGCTGTATTTAGTATCCTTTGTTCCAGCGCTACCTCCGTGCATCGAGCTATGACGAGGATTGGGTCGTCCGAAGATGTTGCGTATCTGGGTGGGGAATTTTCTACTGTTGACCTGTCATCCTTGTATACAAAGCCATCTTTACCGCTGTAAGCCGCCATATGGGGGAATTTAGGTGGGTTTCCCTTTAAATATTCCAATTTATTATTGTCATATATGGCGGCTTTCTCCTCTTCGAGTAACACTCTAAGCAGACCTTCGTTTCCGAGTTCAAAGGTCGTCCTAATTTTCTCGCAGGTTGCAAGGTTGACTTTGATGGTTTCCCTTACAATTGCTGTGTACTCTAGGAATGCGTTTCGCATGTGTTGCATGGCATCGTTTGCAGGAGACAGGTCAGGTGCTGTTTCTTGGCCTCTGTCTGCTCTAGTGATTCCACCCTTCCTTATAAGTTTTTGTATCGGTTTTAGTATTGTAGGTGGTAAATTAAACTTTTTGCTTTGGTTTTTAGGTTGTTTCTGATTGTTTTGTTGTTCCTCTTCCGTGGCTATCTTCCTTTCGAGGCGCTGCGTTGACGTGCTTGACCTTCTGTCGTCTTTTTTCTTTGCTCTTAAAAAAGCTAAATCTGGCCCTCGATCTTCGTACTTTATTGAGGCTGGAATACATCCCAGTAGGTCAGTACATCAATTTAAGAGTTTCTTCAGCTTCTCGCTGTATCTCGCATTTGGCAGGGTGGGCCTGGGAGCCTAGGGCTAAGACACCTCAGACATTTTCGCCGAATTCTGGAGGCATTGCGTGTCCAGTGGCGTAACTCAACGACACCAGAGCAAAGAAATGAAAATATTAAATATTTCTTGAGTGGGAATCGAACCCACAGCCACAGCCTGTCGCAATTACATTCACACGCTTGTGCCCCTGCACCACGACTGGTCTCGGTTAATTTATGACTTTGTTTAGCAAATATCAGTTGATAACGTATAAATATGAAACCGCGTTGAGAATCGTTTACCCACACTTGTTTAATTGTATGTTAAAATAAAATATTTTTAATTATTATTAAAAACTACCGTTTATATTTTTTTTCATTATCAACATATCTACAGTTTTTATGATGCAGTTTTATTAGTCTATGTTCTGTGAGTCTGATTGTCAAGTCCAAGGTCATGAGTTCGGTATTTTACGTTGCCAAAGAGATTTTTTTTTTATTTTGAATAAAAAATTCTGTTATTCGTAGAACTGTAGTCGGTGAAAGGTCTCTTAACTACTTGAGAAAAAGAATATTTTATTTCTGTTGATCTGAATATCTGTTCCATCAATATTAACACATACAATAATCATATTTTTGATAATATTTTCATTACAACTTTTATTTAAATTATGCATATTATTATAAAAGTAATATTTTATTTTATTCAAAACTAAGCTTAAGCGTAAAAAGTTAAAAATATATTTATGTGAAAACTATTTTATAACTATCGCATATCGTATCGTTATCGTTCCACCAAACACAAATTAAATGCTAATAAGAATGAGTATAAAGTTAGCATTCAGTCATACTATAGCAGCCAGTTCAGTATCCACGCATTGGAGGGGACGACCGTCTCGTCTCAGAACAACGTGGCCAAACTTGTACAGTTATTTTATAAATATAACTTTTCGAATATTTAACACGTACTTTTTGTGATTTTTGAACCTTATAAAATAATAGTAATATTTTTTCTATAATTATTAATAGTGTAATTACTGGCCGTCGCCTTTTATTGTAGTTTAGTTTAAAAAAAAACACCAGTTGTCAATTTTGATCGTGATCTGTCAAAATTTTGTAGTGATTTTTTGAGTCTCATTTTTGTTGGTTTCTTTTGCTAAATTTTTCGGTAGCAATGGCGTGTACAGTGTGTTTAAACGAGAGCAGGCCCGTTAAAATGGTATGTTGATGTTAACTAATTTAAATCATTAATATCATTATTTATGTATCGATTGTATATGTAAATTAAATATTTATAACGTATGAGTGACTTTTAAAATGTCTATACTGGATTATGTAATAGTGGTAAAGTATTCCAATAAGTGTCTAGTAAATAAAATAATAATAAGTACAAAATAAATTTATTTTCTTCATAAATTGTATTTTAATACTGTTATTTTTAATATATTATTATGCGCGGAAAGAACATATTTAATTTTTATATATTTTTTTAAATTTTAAAGACACACACACACACACACATTATTTAAAAGCTAGGTATAAAATAGGTTTTATGTAAACAACAACGGAAAGTTTTATGGATATAATTTTTAATTTACTCCTTCCGTCTAAATTATTAATTACGACATATAATAATTATTGTAAAGCTAAAGCAAACTCTAAGCTTATCTTTGTTTGAATACCCTAATCTCAGGAATTAGAATTACTATTTCGAAATGAAAAAAAAAATGTTTAGGTTTGTCTTGTAGCTAGTAGAAATTAAGTGATTGTTTATCTATTAATATTGTATTATTTAAAGTCCTTTTCAGTTATTATACACGTACATTCTTTATAGTTATATACGTGAAAAAAGTTTGTAGTACAAAATGTTTTACTTACTGTACAAGAGTAATTAATGCACATTCGAATCCCCTTCAGGGGACTTAAGTTTTCCTGATTTTATCGCTTAATGTCTATAATTCTATATATTGGCAGATAGTGGAATATGTGGCGAGGTACTTACACTAGTTTATCTTTTCTTACTCTCTAATTAGGTAATTCACGTGAAAAATGTTTACCTATGCATTACCTGTGTTA
This sequence comes from Heliconius hermathena, assembly GCA_013403705.1. Taxonomy (NCBI): domain Eukaryota; kingdom Metazoa; phylum Arthropoda; class Insecta; order Lepidoptera; family Nymphalidae; genus Heliconius; species Heliconius hermathena. The sequence continues at coordinate 26,908 of JAAIXJ010000247.1, read as the reverse complement.
GGTAAAATATTTAAGTAAACAATTACCTACAGTATCTATCATTGCGGCCAGTGGTGGCGCAGAGGCACAAAGTTGACTGTAAAATCGACTGATTGTGGGTTCGATCCCCACTCGACGAAATGAAAATTTATATTTTCATTTCTTCGCTCTGGTGTCGAGGCAAAGCGCGGTGTTGAGGTCCGAAACTCAACATGCAATGCCTCCAAAAACTCGGCGGGAAGTGGGGAACGGAGTGTCTTAACACTAGGTTCCCTCTGCCTACCCTGCTGTGTGTGGGATACAGCGTGAAGCTGAAAAAAAATCTATTATAAATGGGCGACATACATATGTGAATTATGCAAGGTGATGTAAATTATCACCAGAACAAGTTATCTTATAGGGAGCGTGACATTTTATGATAAGAGATTAACTCAAAATTATTTGTTGTTGAGATTGTAGTTAAAAACAGTAAAAATAATTATATACCTATGCTTTGTTTTGTATAATTAACTATGGGAGAAGAAACGTGAAGCTGGTAATGTTTATCGTCGAAATGTTCACGTGTATCACTTGAAACCTAGTGTTAAGACACTCCGCTCCTCATGCTCCATCTAATTTAGAGACAATGTGTGTGGCTATACTCTACGCCATGCTCTGTCTCGTTACCAGAGTGTCTTGACATTGTATTTTAATTTTAAATAATTTTCAGAGAAAAGAACGCGACACATTTGGCGAGCTCGACGTGCCCGATGACAAGTTGTACGGCGCACAGACCGTACGGTCTGTCATGAACTTCCCTATCGGAGGGATTGAAGAGAGGATGCCAGTGAGTACTATTAATATTAATATTATAAACTTGAACAGTTTAGTTGATCACGCTAATACTAATAGGCGCGTACTGCACCTAAAAAATCGAGGGATTCTCTCGATTTCCATGGGATTCCATCATCACATCATGATTTAGTGGTTATGGGACTAAAATAAATTAAATTTGTCTATAAATGACGGAGAAAAACAATAATAAATAAAAATATAGAACCTCCTTTTTGGAAAACGGAGTCGTTTAAAAAAACTAAATCGTCATGCAGATTATGTTATAAAATATGAATCTAGATAACAACTATAGAATAGTTAAGATACGGAAATTGGCACAGTGTAAACAACGGTCTTAAGTTCGATTCCCACTCGAGTGGGAACTAATTTCTTGGCTTTGATAAAAAACCAAAGCGTGTCATCGAGTCCCGCCATTGAACACGCAATTTCTTGATAATTGAGAGAAAGTGAGAAGTGAATATTTTTATCAAAGTTTCCTCTGCCTGCCCTACTATATGCGGGATACAGCGTGAAGGACAAAAGAAACTATTCAATAAAAGCATTTTTATTATTCTTAAATTTTACTATTTTGTATTGCAAATTTGAATCTTATTTGCTTTTATAAATATATGTTGAACTAAACTAAGCGGTCACTTGAGTTGTCTCGACTTTGGATGGCTTCACGATGCGGATGTAATGGCTTAAGAAACATTCTAACGATGTATTGTTCTTTTGTCTTTTTCACGTATACGATGTCTCATAAAGTTGATTTTAAATGATATCTGTTTTTAATGTCTATGTTTTAATTTCTTTAGATTATCCTCATCTTATTCTTGCTGTTTGTTTAAACAATTATGGTCACTTAGTGTTATAATATTTCTAATATTTTTAAAGATATTTTAAGAAATCTTTTTTAAAAAACACATTATTTTATTCATTTTATAAAAAAACCTTTCAGTGCAGTGATTAGTCACTATTTTCTCTTCAATTTTCCACAGGTTGATAGAGTTACTTATATTGTAGTTTGACGATAGGTACCTTAGTAGATACAAAATATTTTTTTTAATAGTTTACAAAGACTGTTTAGCTGAATTAAACCTATTTTTTAATCTACTTATATCGCTATAATATTTATCTATATTTGTTTTACTTTCATGTTGTAAGTACTATAACATGAAGCAATAGTAATATTATAGATTGGTCATGTGATTTTACACCGTTCAATGGCCCGTTGGTGTCAAGGCCTTCAAGTTGATAAATACGTATTAATAGTACCATTTACTATGAACAAAATGATATATCTGACACAATATACAATTTAAACTTTATGATAGTTGGTTATTGATTAAGTGCTCTGTAAATTGAAAATTGTAGATATGGCATATGGTAGGCGCATAGCAAGGTAGGCAGCCTGGGAACCTTGTGTTAGGAAACTCCGTACTCCGCTTTCCGCTGGATTCTGAAGGCATTGCGTGTTGAGTGGCAGAACCCCACTCCGCGCTCTGTATCGTCACTTCGCACCAGAGGGAGGAAATCAAAATATTAAATATCTCAATTCCACTAGTGGGAATCGAACTCACAACCTGTCTCTTTAACATGCTTGAACCCATGCGACACGACTGGCCTCTAATAATATAAGTTTAGCAAAATATCAGAGTAAAAAATATATTTACAATTTTATTTTTCTGTCTGTACCTAACCGTTTACTGTACTCCCTTCATTCTGCTTTAGGAAAAATGGGCAATAGTTTATCAAACTGAGGCTTATATTACTTACTAGCGGAGCTGTGCGGCTTCGCCCGCTTAACTATACGAATATTTAGGTGTCGGATGTTAGGAGTGTCGAGGCAAAACGCGGCGTTGAGTTCCGCCACTCAACACACAATGCTTCCAGAACTCAGCTGAAAGTGGGGAACGGAGTGTCTTAACACTAGGTTCCCTCTGCCTACCCTGCTGCTTGCGTGATACAACGTAAAGCTATATATAAATATATAAATATATTTATCCAAGTTGAATTTCAATGTGTAACTTTTATATTTTATTTATGTATTAACTGAGCAAATGTAGAGTATAATTATAATAATTATTGTGAAACGGCAGCCACAACACCGCAAAACTAAAATTATTTTCATTTCAGTTTCTGTGGTATTTTTGTGCAAAAAATAAAGTGATTACAATGACCACAATAAGTTTTTATCATAAAAAAAATCTATAGGTCATAAGTTATATGTATGTATAATCGATCAAATATTTCTTATATAAAATATATTTTATTAATATTAAGTATATTTTATTGGTTGTAGCCTATGGGTAATATATATTTCTCGTTCCCAACCTTCGAGACGTTACGTGTTCTCAGAAAAAAGGAGTCGAACCCACAACCGTCGCGTTTATAGGCATACGCTACGCCGCTGCGCCACGACGGCATCAGCTATTATACAAATATCATGTTTAATTTACAAAATCATTTCCTGATTTGTCCCAATGTGGCAATTTAGGATCATATGTCCTAGATCGCTAAGTAGTTTTACGTAGTTCTTAATATTACTTTTATATATTTAACATCTCTATGTGACGTTGAGTGTCGCTCCTCAACATGCAATGCCCTCAAAATTCGGCTGAAAGTAGCGAGCTGAGTGTCTTGACACTCCCTCTGGCCTATCTTGCTACATTCAGGATACAGTGAATAAATGGAGCTGATAAAAAAGATTTCTATGTTAGTGTGTCTGGAAATAAATTAAAATTAGTTTCACCCTTAGCAGTATATACAGAGAAAACTTAGTTAAGACACTCCGTACGTTCCTCAAATAAGTTTATAATTTTATCTATTTCAGTATCCAGTTATTATTGCTTTCGGTATATTGAAGAAGGCGGCCGCTAAAGTCAACATTGAATTTGGTCTGGATAAAAAACTAGGTAATATTTTTTGTAACAAAACGTCTAAGTTAAATAACGTAAGTTTTTCTGTTTTCTTTCATTTTTAAACTTAGTATATTGATATTTTCGATCATGCCTTTCAATACGTAAATTCGTGGCATTGTGTGTTGAGTGGCGCAACTAAACGCTGCATATTTGGTTTCCTGGATCTAGTGATAGTGTGGCATTCAGTTACACAACTCAACTAGCAGTATCTTGAAGACTTTTTTCTTTGTCTATCCTGATGCGTGGGGGCACGTAAGCGTGATTGTAAACGCGACGGTTGTGAGTTCGATTCCAGCTCAGAGACATAAATTATTTAATATTTTCAATCGCTCTGTAAACACGGCAAAACGCGACGTTGAGTTCCGCCACTCAATATACAATGCCTGCGGTAAGAATGGAGTGGAATGTCTTAAACTCTTAACACCAGGTTCCCTCCGCTCTGTCATTCTTTCTATGAAAAAAACTTTCGACCTAGATTGATTAATTAATAATTAATATTTAATTCCCCAGCCGATGCGATAATGCAAGCCTGTGACGACGTGATCTCCGGCAAGCTGTACAGGGAGGGTCACTTCCCTCTGGTCATCTGGCAGACGGGCTCCGGCACACAGTCCAATATGAATACTAATGAGGTATTTGCTTATTTTATACTATTTGTTTGTATGTTTATGTGTATTTTTTTATTATTTCAGAAAATATTTTTTATTGATTTGTGCGTGGAGTAATTTGTTCTATCGTTTATCTTTATCCCATTCTTGAATAACAAGGATTTTTTTTCCCGCTCATAATAGGGTAAGAGGGGATATGTGAAGCTAGTGTTAAGGCATTTCGTTCTCTATAAGACACTTCTGTTCCTCGCTCACTTTCCGCCGAATTTTGGAAGCATTGTGTATTGAGTGGCAGGACTCAACGCCGCGCTTTACCTCTTTACCAGAGCGAGGAAATAATCGAGTGGGAATCTAACTCACAACCTAGATCTCGACTTTAGTGGTACGCTTGTGTCCCTGCGCCACAACTAGCCTCATCGTTAAATTTTACCAATTTTTATTTAAAAACGAAACTTAACGAAAATATCGCTGTTTTAGACAAATGTACTTCATAAATTACTTTTCTTCACAAAATTTCCCGTTTTTCTAGGTAATTTCAAACCGTGCCATCCAAATACTGGGTGGTAAACTAGGCTCCAAGGACCCCGTGCACCCCAACGACCACGTCAACAAGTCTCAGAGTTCCAACGACACGTACCCCACAGCGATGCACATCGCCGTGGCGATGGAGTTGAGAGACCGCCTGATGCCCGGTTTAGTCGCCTTGAGGGACACTTTAGAGTGCAAAGCGAAGGATTTTGATAAGATTATTAAGATTGGCAGGTTGGTACGGGTTTTCTTTTCTTTTTTTTTAATAGGGGATGTGGGATTGGGGACATATAGAAACACTACAGACACCGGTCTGTACCCTTTTGTAATATTTTCAAAATTATTAGCCATAAACTTAAGCTAAACTTATCTATCTTGTCATATCTCTATGTATTTAACTCGTAAGAGAGTCCAGGTATTTGTACTTCCCACTATTTCACCCTAGAACCCACCTCATGGACGCGGTGCCCCTGACTCTCGGACAGGAGTTCAGCGGCTACGCGACGCAGCTCACGTACGCGATCGAGCGCGTGTGCGCGACGCTCCCGCGCCTGCACTACCTGGCGCTGGGCGGCACCGCGGTGGGCACGGGTTTGAATACGAGGAAGGGTTTCGCTGAGAAGTGCGCTAAGGAGATTGGTAATCTTACTGGTAAGTTGTTTTTTAAGCTTTACGCTGTATCCCGCATACACCAGGGTAGGGAGATGGAACCAGGTGTTAGGATACTGTTCGTCATTTTTCGCCGATTTTTCACACATATTACTGAAAATCACTCACTTATATTATGGCCAAATTATACAAAATACTTACATAAATTGTAAACTTTTGAGAAATATGTATTTATATATATTTCTCAAAAGTTTAATCAAAATCTGATTGAGATGACATAGGAATTTTTATTTAATTGAAGATAGCGCCTTCTAGTAAGCAGTCTAGATCTAATGTATTGTACAATAGGATTTTGTATAAAATAAAACATCAATTTTGCCTGACTAATCTACTATAGCTATTTTCATAGTATTTTATCTTAGAGAATTCTGCTATGGGACAGTGCTTCAGATATATATTCATTATTCAAAAAAACAGCCCTGAAATCTATTTATAACCTAAGAGCTCGATTCTCTGCGAAATGTTTTTAAAGATAAAATAAATCAGCCGCACACTCTATCCTGCTGTGTGCGGAACACAGCAGGATAGGCAGAGGGAACCTAGTGTTAAGACACTCCGTTACCCACTTTCCGTCAAATTCTGGAGGGATTGCGTGTTGAGTAGCGAAACTCAACGACGCTCTTTGCCTCAACACTAGAGCGAAGAAACAGAAATATAAATTTAAATAAATATTTCCTTGCTTCGAGTGGGGATCGAACACACAACCAGTCGCTCTTACAGTCACACTTTGTGCCCCTGCACTACGACTGACCTCAAAGAGGTTAAAGATGCTAGTATTATTACAGTTGCTTCACAATTTATATACTATTACATTCTCATATACTCATATTAAAATTAGTGATATACATAAGACAGGAACGAGAAATAAAGATAAACTTGTTACGCCAAGTTTCGCTTCCAAATTGTTAATAAATCTTTTATGGGTCTGAGTATACGTGTATATAATAATATCCGCTAAGTTCACCACTACAAAAATTTTAAGTATCTGTAAAAACTATACTACCAAATAAAGCCAAGTATTCACTGTTATAACGCTTTAAGAATATTTACAAGATAAACATGTATGGAATTAATGTCTATTGAATGTGATGCGGGATAGCTGCCAGTTAATGTAATAATTAAATACCATTGACATTGAAAAGAGCAACTGTTGAGGTTCTTGCCGGCTCTTCTCAGCAGAACTGCCTTCCGAACCGGTGGCAGCTATTTTTATATGTTCATTCGACGTTTCAAAAGTGCTTACAACAGTCTATTTGAATAAAAAATATTTTCAATATATTTTTTTTAATTTAATTAAATTTATTTTTATTTGATTTCTTTCAGGCATTCCCTTCGAGACGGCCCCCAACAAGTTCGAAGCGCTCGCGTGTCACGACGCTATGGTGGAAGTTTCTGGAGCTCTAAACACTATTGCCGTGTCGTTGATGAAGATTGCCAATGATATCAGGTAGGTGAGAGAGCCTAGTGCCGTGAAAGTCTGTTCTACATGTCTGACCGAATTCGAGATTGTGTGTTGTGATTTGTGTGGCGGAACTGAACACCGCGCCTTGTCTGTCACATTAAAGCGAGAAAATAAAAACACTTCTAAATAAATAATAATTTTCCTGAGTAGGGATCTATGACACAACCAGCGCATTTGTAATCAGACACTAAAAAATATAGTAACCAATTTTTATTATTTTTAGTTTAAAACAGATTAATAGTACAATAATGTGTGATTACACATGTGAAATCACGTCCACACATGTGATCTTACGTCACGTAGAATAATTAATAATATTATCAATATTTTTCGTCTACATAGTTCTTCGAATTCTGGTATTATAATATATTATTATATTATATTATATTATGTTCTGTTTAGATTTTTGGCGTCAGGTCCACGATGCGGCTTAGCCGAAATTATGTTGCCAGAAAATGAACCTGGATCCTCCATTATGCCTGGTGAGTAACTTTTTAAATGTTATATTAATCGTTCTCTCTTGAATTATGGCTAAACCTTGTAATATATTTTTTTAAGTTTTCTTAATACTTTAGGGTTAAGATAAAAAAACGTCACACTGTATCACTGACAAATGTAACAGTTGTGTTGTGGGTTATATTTACGTTCGTGGGATTGAGTTAATTTCTTTATTGTGTTAAAAGGACAAAGCACGGCGCTCAGTCCCGCTGCTCCATAAGCAATGTCTCAAAAGTTGATCGATGTGTGGGGAACATATTGGGAACACGGGAACAGCATATAGGGAAAAATATTTTAAACCCAAAGAAATTAATCAAGATACCTCAACAGTTTAGACGTAGGGTTTTTTTTTTCATTTTACGTTGTTTGTCCATACCTGTACATCGTGTGACACAGAGATAGATTTCGGAATGAGTGCGTCGTTCTTGACAAATGGCGTTTTATATTACAACAATAATTTTATTATTTATTTTGTTTGAAAAAATAACTTTTTAATTTCTGGCATTTTTAAAATAAAATTGTATTAGGTTTCTTTGGAGTAGTTAAAACTGTGGTTGAATGTAAAGTGGTGCTGACACTGCGCAGGCAAGGTGAACCCGACGCAGTGCGAGGCGCTGACGATGGTGGCGGCGCAGGTGATGGGCAACCACGTGGCGTGCTCCGTGGGCGGCAGCAACGGACACTTCGAGCTCAACGTCTTCAAGCCCATGATCGTGGCCAACGTGCTGCGCTCCATCCGCCTCATTGGTGAGTTGTGGGACTGTGGAACTATTGCCCAATCAAAGTGTATGAAATTAAGATTAATTTAATTTAATGTGTTGTATAGCTTACTCTGTATTGGATAATAAAATTGTAATCTCCACATTGAGAAGAGCAATTATAATTAAAGTACTCATTTCAAATTGAATATAAATTTTAAATTAAAACTATTCATATAAATCTCAAATTTTCGTAATACAATTATTTATATAAACTGCCAAATTAATTAACATAACACTAAGTTCATTTAGGTGGCAATATTTATCTTCATACTTTGTTTACATTTAACAAAATAAATCCCTCCCCTCCAGGCGACGGCTGCCAGGCGTTCAACAAGAACTGCGCGGTCGGCATACAAGCCAACACCAAGCAGATTGAAAAAATTATGAAGGAGTCCCTCATGTTGGTCACAGCTTTGAATCCGCACATCGGTTATGATAAGGTAAATGTGATTTTTTTTTAATTTCTCTTTGATTTATTTAAATTTTGGTATTTGGTGGTGCAGTGGGCAAGTGTTTGACTGTAAATGGCTTTAGCTTTGATTCTTATTCGAGGGAATGCTTATGGTAAAAAATGGGTAGGATTATTTCCTCTTTCAAGCAAATAACTTATTTTCTATTCCTCATTATATGTAGTATAAATTTATGGCATAGAGTTTTGCCACTCAACATGTATCAAATTATAATAAGACAGAATACAATGAAAAGGGCCTTGACATTTTATTTTAAAAAAAAATCAAAAGTTAAAGTTAAATTTCTGTACAAAGAAAGCATTACTATAATATTAATTTATATTATTTAGTCTCTTATTATTATTCCTGCAAAGCAGGGCAGATAGAGGGGCACAAGCGTACGACTATAAACTACACGTTATGGTTTCGATGCCCACTCGACGAAATGATATTGCCTACTCTGTTATGTGTGCTTTGAGAGTGAAACTAAAAAAAAACACCTAATACACTTATTTTATATTTCCAGGCCGCCCAAATAGCGAAGACAGCTCACAAAGAAGGTGGAACACTAAAAGAGACTGCTATTAAACTTGGTATCCTAACAGCGGAACAATTTGATCAATGGGTAAAACCAGAAGATATGTTGGGGCCTAAGTAAATGTTTGGAGGACAATTTTTTATTGTTTTTTTAATATCTTTAAAGTGCTATTTCCACAATTCGGAAAAAACGTATAAAAATTTGTATGTAGGCGAGATTTGAACCTGTGCCTCTCGTTTACTGTCGAAACGCTCTGACCACTAAGCCATACGTTCTCTTCAAGGTGTTGTAACAAATTATGTTATGCTAAACATAAATAAGATGTAACAAGTGTATATAAGAATTTCAACACAGTAGATGAGAACGTGTATGGCTTAGTGGTTAATATTTGGATAGTAATCAAGAGGCACGAGATCCGAGATCCCTTTACAGTTTTTTTTTATAATTGAAAAAGTATGTTTATTTCCTAAGTGTAGAAATAGTACTTTGAAAATGTAAAAAAATGTTTATTGTTTGTTCGTATTTGTTTATGTAATAATGTTGTGTGTTCTGAATAAAATTGTTTTTGAATTTAGTAAAGTTTTTGTAAAGTATTTTTTTTATAATATATAAGCATTTATATATCTCTTTTACAAGTTTGTCCAAATGGGTCTTTTTTTAAATATTTTTATGATTTTAAGTATTCAAGTTAAAATATTAATATCGTTTGTTGAAACTGTCGTTATTGTTTTAGTTTCTTTCGTACTTTATCACTTTTGTATACAAAATTGTTTTTTCGTTCAAATTATGATTTAAAATCATTTGAAAATAATTTTATTTAGTATTCACAATGCATATATGTTTATGTTTCTTTTATGTTGTCTATTGTTTGATTAAAATGCTGCAAAAGCTCCATATTGTAAAACATTCAATAAATAATTTTTTTATATTACATATTTCAGTGTAATATAGTGATTTAACTTTTTGTTCTCATTTTAATGACTTAAACCTAAATTATATAGTACAAAGTTATTTTATAGCATTTTAATATTATATATGTATACGTTATTAACGATAATATCGAGACGTACTTATTATATAACATATCTATTTATACATACTTAAGGAAACTATTTCCAACAGATACATAACAAAATTATACAAAAAAAATGTTTTTACAGTTTATCCACATTGTTTTGTTTTTCATTTATTTATTGCAATTGTTTTTTTATATATTTGGAATTATTGTAAAGAAATTGTTTTATTTACTTTTGTCATGTTTAGATATGTTTTCCCAGTTGTATGGGATTGTCACTACATGTAAGTGTTTGTATGTCGTTATTTATACAGTGCCAATTTATGTGCAAATCGTTCAAAAATAAATGTATGAATTTCAATGGTTATTTTATTTTCCTTTTGCGTTATAGCGAGTATATAGTAGTAATATTTAATTTTTGCTAAATTAATTGTTGAATATATTTAAAATAAGTTTTTTTTTCCGTAAACTAATGAGAAATATAATTAAAATGTGAATAATATCATTTAAAAAAAGGCCGAATACATTTTTTAACAGTAATAAAAACACAAAAAAAATATATCCAGATTTGTTCTATCCTTAGCTTCACGCTTTATCCCTAGCGGGGTAGTAAGAGAGAACAGAGCGCCGAACGTCTCTACATACCTCTTTCGCCTCGTCCACTGTCATCAACCTCTTCAAACATGCCCTCTGAGGGGTCCCCATGCTTTTTACGTGACCTTCCTCCAGTATCTTTGATACTGTGTTTTCGAAGGTCAACCGAGGTCTCCCCCTTATCTCTCTTATTACTCACTTTTCCATCAAATCTTTTTTGCCATTCTTTCACCCCTAATTCGTTCGACGTGCCCAAACCAGCTGAGCACGTTCTTCTTCATTCTCACCGTGACTTCCTCGCTAGTATCTGCCATTCTGTGTGACTCCGCATATCCTACGAAGAGATCTCATCTCCACGGCATTCATCTTTCTTTCATTCTTCTTCTGTAATACCCACGTTTCGCTGCCGTATAACAGAGTCGGTACCAAAACTGCATTGTGTACGGCCAAACGCGCAGCTGTGCTGACGTTTCGCCGTCTCATCAATACAGCTAAGGCTCCGTTCACTCTGTTACCGGCAGCAATACTCCTTTCCACATCCATCTCGTATCTGACATCTGAATCTGAACATACTTCCCAATCTAGTTTTATCCTTAGTTTTTAGACTAGTTTTTACAAAATTTACAATGTTTTTTGATCAAATAAGGATATTATGATTTTTTATTTTAACTTTGTGTAGTAATTGAATGAATTAAATTGATGTTAATTGGCTTTTAAAATCTTTTATTTAAATTTATGAATTATATATTTTTTGTTTTGTTTTAAGCTTCACCTGTATCCCGCACATGACAGAGGGAACCTAGGAACCTAGTGTGAAGATACTCCCATTAACCTAGTGTGAAGTTGTTCCCATTAAGACACTTCCGCTCCCTGCTAAATTCTTAAGGCATTAAAAACTCCGTGCTCCATTTTCTGCCGAATTTTGGAGGCATTTTGTTGTGCGTTTTACCTCGACACCATAGCGAAGAAATGGAAATATTAAATATTTTATTTACGCGAGTGGGAATTGAGGCCAAAGTGTGACTGTAAACGCGACAGGTTGTGGGTTCGATTCCCACTCGAGGAAAAAAAATATTATTTTAATTTTTTTTTCATTCTGCGCAAAGCGGAACTTCACGCTGGCAAAGCGCAGCGTTGAGTTCCGCCACTCAACACGCAATTGCGAATGGAGAATCAACACTAGGTCCCCCTGCCTATGTGTATATGTGGGATATTAATTTAGTGATTCCTTTACATATAAAATAAGACAATTAATAAAAATCCTGAGATTTTACTATATTTTTTGGTATTTTACATATATATTTTTAAAATAAAGCTTACAATTAAATATAATCTACCACATCTTTGGTATGATACAAGTTGAGAGACAAATTATTCTATGATAAACAATCATCTTCCAAGTTAACTATAATAGGCCAATACAATATTATTTATATATATCAAACTAACATATACAAATTCTTTGGAATAATAAAAATAAAGGAATTTTTCAAGTATTTTTAACTAGAAAATTGTATAATTTATATAAATAGGTAAGAGGAATGTAATATGACTAAATAAATTGATAAATTTATGATATTAACATAATAGTGTTTGTTATTAATAGGAATACTAAAGTAACAATATACTATACTTTTTTTATGGAATAAGATTTTTTTACCTTCTTATTTTATCCTGCAAAAAGTTGGGCAGGCAGAGGAACTAACTTTAAAACATACTCTATTCTCCGACATCTGCCCAAATTCTGATTCTAGCATGTTGAGTCGCATAACTTAATACTGCACTGTGTCCTGTCTAACAAAGCAGGAAATTGATAACAATTTCTTAATCTGAGGATTGACTCATTAATCATTGGGATTGCAGTCAGACCCAGATCAACTGTGATACATTGTATCAACCTCAACAATGAGTTCTCAACTAAAAATATTAAGAATGTAATTATACACAGACTAAATAATTGTACTTTATAATGAAAAACTAAAATAAGCAAATAACTATCTAAATAGTATTTATATAGAACAAAAATGTAAATAAATATATATATTTTGTCTATTACTTACTTTGCCTAACATTATTATATTTTTTTTGTTACAATTAAAATTTATTAATAAAATGAATTAGCAACTGACAATATTTATATTAATAATAATAATTAATACTGATGTACTTAATATACATAAAATACTTAAACAATTTAAAATACTCAAATATATATATATATATATATATATATATATATATATATATATATATATAAAAATTATAAATAATCTTCATATCAGATCTGTTAAAATGACTAGAATCACAAACACTAGAGCTATAATGGAAGGCATTTTACATAAAAACGTCTTTGATATTTTGAAACTGTTTAACCGCTAAGTCAACTGGTAAATCGAAATTATACACTGTAAGACGATCTAAACTCTGCAAAGTGTCTTGAAAACCAGTATTTACCACATAACTTGTTGAAGAATAAAAAGAATCTATAAGTGAACGGCATTTTAACATAATGTTCAACCAAATTACAAGTTTGTGGCAATTTAGTGCGGCACAGACGAATGCTTTGAAATGGGCGTCATAGCTTCTTTTGTATGGTGTGTGAGATGATAGTATACTTCCTATAGCGCTCAAAAGACTTTGTCTATTAGTAATGGCCGTTCCTCCGACTATGTCTAAGTTAAAACTTTGACTCAATTTCCTGGCTGGAGTCGAATTGAACTTGTCACCATCATTTAATTCATAATAATGAAGGATTAACTCCCATATGTGAATTGATCTGAGTGAAGACCTTCTAACTGGAAAACATCCTATAATAGGCACTAGGGATGTAGCTTCTGGACTTACTAAGCCATGTTGAAGCAAATCTCTCAGGTTTATAGCTAAATGTCTTCTTACCGCTGTCGTCAAAGGAGCATCGTTAATAATAATACCAGTTTCTTCTTCTTCACTGTCATAGTTATCAGGGAAATTAGATCTTTCTCTAGAAACTATATGTAATACAGCATCAATTGACATTTCTAGTTTAGCTCTTAAATTTCCCCAATGGGTGACAATTGTTGAAGATTTTCGATCATACTTTTTACTTGTGCCAGTAGAACAACCGAATTGAGAGACTGTAAATATTTGTATTAAGGCGGATGCTTTCCTCATTAAATTAACAGTTTCAGCTTTAAGTTCGTCATTCACTCGGTTACGACTGAAGTTTTTCTCAAAGTTCTCAGACTTACCAACTTTTCTAGTTTCCTTTGTTCTCTTTGTGTTGCTGCTTATGTCTTCGTTTTTCATTAGTTTAATGAATTGTTGCATATCGTCGATGTGTGTTTGAAGTTTGCTGATAATTTCATCTTTAGAAAGTTGTTTCTCAGTATACTGTCGCACCGCGCAGTCAATCTGATGGCGTAACTCATCAGTACTCAACGGCTGGTGGCACCCTTCTTCTAAGCTGCGGTCTATTTCACTTCTTAAATGCTCTATTAACGATCTGTGTTGATCATCGTCTACATTTGACGAGCCCTCCGCATACCGTTCAAGTTCTTTCAACTGTGACTTCAATCTTTCTATAAAATGTGCTTGTCTGCTCTTTTGACTGCGGATTTTTCGTTCTAATTCCAGGCACTCATTGCACGATTCCCCCGCGCTGCCTTGCGGCGCCGCTCTGGAGTCCACTCCTCTAGAAGTAAATTCCTCCAAAGCTTGTAACATAGCATCCTTCTCTTCGGGTGGCGCTTTCAAAATCTGCCTTAATCTGAACTCAACTTGTGCTAGATGGGACGTCAAAGAGAAAACTGAAGACGATAGTAATTCCTGTTCTTCTTCCAGGGCGTGTATTCTATCGCCAGATATTTGATCTGGTGGTTCCTCATCGCATAAGGTCTCCTTTGGAGCTCCCAAAGGCTCACACCTAGGCTCTTGCCAGATAGGAATTTCACCCTCATATTCACACAAGGTCGCGTCCATTACAACGATAAAGGCAGTAAAAACACAAATCGATAACTTAATTTTTATGTTTAAGCGTTACAACAAAGCCCGCCCATTTCAATTGATTTTTTAAGCGTAATGAACTGAAAATGCTGAAAAAATACAAGGGTTATGTTAAATATGAAACTTAGGAAAGACGTCACAGTTGACGTCAATATATGAATGAGGGAATGAAGGGTTGCGCCTTCTATCCTTGGGGACGGAATGAATGAACTGTATAAAATATAAATAGAACAAAAAGATCGTTTTTTTTATTATATATTTATTTTCTTTGTTATATATTTTCAAAGTTTTTATCATTTAAGTTTCAAATAAATTAAGTTGAAATTAAATATATAATGAAGAAAATGTTTTTCTTTTTCATTACGTAAACAAGTAGGTTTTGTCTGAGTAACGACATCTCTTGGACTTTTACGTAACTACGTAAAAAATTGGAAACCAGAAAAAAATAAAAGAGCCGGTGAGAATTTTTCAAAAGATTACGCTACATTTTAATAAATATTTTGTACAAAAATATAATTCCTGATTTTTTTCTATTAAAAAAATCCTAATTAATAATAAACTATGGTACCTATATAAAATTGAAAATATAAGAATAATATTAAAGGAAATATTATTTACTTTGTAGTGTGTTCGGACCAAATAACATTTATTTTTAAAATGTTTCCCGATTAGATTGGGTAAAATAGGGAACTGAATTCCATGAAAATAATATCGGAATCGCGTGAAGAATATAACATACTTTTTAAATATTTATTTACTCTGTAATTATTGTACAACTATAATAAATTAGTTTAGTTTCATAGTTTCAACCTACGCTTATTATCTTATCAGTACCTATGTTTAAGCCAATATGGCTATTTACATAAAAAAAACGTTGGTTAAAATGTTTTTACTATGGATATTAAACTTTATTTTTATTATTTTATTTAAAAATATTTTTTTATTTTACTTTTTATAATTATCTTTTGTCATAAGAATATCTACAGTCTGCATTAACAATATCGTTAATTTTATTTATGGCGTAGATTGTAGTTGTAAGGAGTCGTTGTTGTGCTTTGGATATCCAAATTTCGGGTCCAATATCCAATTTAAGGGTTCGATTTATTAACTAAATACTAACTATTGTCATCCATTTATTTATATAACTACCACTACTACTTAAATTACATTTTATAATAAAAATAATATAGTAAATGTATAAATATTAATAGAACACTTTCTACAGGACATTATCCCTAACTACTAACATGCTGAGTAGTTAGTCCATTGGTTCTGTTGTCTTGCATCACGTCATCCAGCTATCGCTTCCTTGGGCGTCCGGTAGTCTAATGCCCGTATTTTTAAACCGCTCTTAATTCTGAGATCGATCTTGAAAGCGATCTTGTGATGTCGTTTTCATTCATATATATATGAATGAAAACGGTACCTCAAAATCGATCTCAGAGTTGAGAGCGGTTTATTAAACGAGCCTTAACATGGTATAAAAATATACTTATCCCTAAAATATGTAGGTACATTCCTGCAAAGTTAATACCACTTTCACTAATTAGAACGAACCAAAAACAATATGTGAAAGAAAATTACAAAAGTATCTTATATGAGGGGAATTTCATACGTGACTTCATAACCTTAATGGCATTAGCACGTACGAGTGGGTACTGTAGTATTTGTAAGTACTTTATATCTAGCCAACTAAATGGACATTGTGTTTTTTTTAGTTCCACATAACTATAGCAAGGTGGACAGAGGGAACCTAGTGTTACGTGTTTCCCACGCAACCACCCAATTTCCGCGAACTTGGGTCTTGAACGGCGAAAGTCAACGCTGCGGTTTGTCATTTTACAAGAGTGAGATAACGGAAATACTGGAAGTATTTCCGTTATCCTGTATTCGTATTTCGAATCCTGAACCGTCGCATGTATAATCAGCCACTGCACCACTGCGGTACGACGACCTCCAACAGAAGATACAAAAATATTATATTTCTAAATATGAAAATTCAGATTATTAAAACAAACTTTTGTTTAAAATTCATAAATACATTATTAATTTTCATACATCATGCAGATTAAAATAAGATGGCCGATCATTAAAACATGAATGATTTCCATGTTTTAAAGACAAGTACACGAAGTAATAAATTGGTATAATATTACGAAACAGTTCGTGTTTCGTAATACTATACCAATTTATTAATTCTGTGGAGCGTATGAATTCATGATTAATGAGAGAGATGGTCGCCTGTTCAAATTCATTCCATGTATTTTTATATATTTTAGTTGAATTGAAATATTTATTTACATTTATATTTTCATTTCTTCGCTTTGGTGTCGGGGCAAAGCGCGGCGTTGAGTTCCGCCACTCAACATGCAATGCCTCCAGAACTCGGCGGAAAGTGGGGAACGGAATGTTTTAACACTTGGTTCCCTCTGCCTACCCTGCTGTGTGACGCTGATTTATATTTTAGTATAGAGTTTTTATATGTGCTTAAAGGGTAGTCCGTCATGGCGCAGGGACAAAAGCGTACGACGGTATACGACACGGTAGTGGGTATGACTCCCACTCGGGGGAATGAAATATTTAACTTTTTCGTTTCCTGACACTGGTAACAAGGCGCCACAGTTTAGGTGCCACTCAACACGCAATGCCTTGGGAATACATATTCTAAGACAGAATTTGGAGAATGTCTTAATGGGAGCGGAGTTTCTTAACACTAGGTTCCTAAGTTCCCTCTGTCTATCCTGCTATGTATACACCGTAAACCTAAAGAACAGTAAAATATAAGTATATTTTATTTTAGGGCCTTTTATAATATGAAAAATGTGGCACTTATACGTTAATTAAAGTTAGTTAACATATAAGAGCCATATATTTCTAATTATTTTGACAATTAACTTTGGTAAGGTTCATGACTTAATGATGTACAACAACTTTAATAAGTAGCCAGTGAAAACTGAAATGTTAAAAAACTTATAATTAAATCAAAATCATGTAAAAGTTTACAAAAAAAATTATAATAAAATATTCTAGTAAATATATTTAAAAAAGTGATGCCAGTCGTGGCGCAGCGGCACGAGGTGTGACTGTAAAACCGACTGGTTGTGGGTTCGATCCCCACTCGACGAGATGAAATATTTACTTAAATTTATATTTCCATTTCTTCGCTCTGGTGTCGACGCAAAGCGCGGCGTCAAGTTCTGCCACTCAACACGCAATTCCTCCAGAATTCGCCAGAAAGTGGGGAACGGAGTGTCTTAACACTAGGTTCCCTCTGCCTACCCTGCTGCGTGCGGGATACAGCGTGAAGCTGATTTATTTTATTTAATTTTCAATATAAAATAGCAAACTTTAAAAATCTAGTGTAAGCAAAAATTACATTTCGTTGTTTACAGCTACTATTTCGAAGGCAGACATCGAAAGTCTAGACTGGGTACTAAAGCTACTATATTTACTACTATAGTTCAAGGACATGTTTGTTAAACTAAAAATACAATAGTAAAATTTTTAGTAACACGCACTTTTGTGATTTGGGTTAGCCTTTTTTCTTTTTTTTGGGGAGTGGTGCTTCTGCTTTCTAGTAATATTTAGATTTACGCTTCAACCTGCACATAGCGGCGTGGGCATAGAGAACCTGGGACTCTAGTGTTAAAACACCCCGTTCCCATTAAGACACTTCGGTTCTTCACTTTCCACCGAAGTCTTAAGGCGTGTTTAGAGGAGGACCTCAACTCCGCGCTTTGCCCCGTTACCAGTACGAGGAAATAAAAAATATTTTTTTTCTTTATGTAGGATTACAAAAGAAGTGTATTATATAAATATTTGTGTATTATATAGGATTTCCATATGAAAAATATATATTAGAAATGTTGAAGTTTGTGAGGATGGATGTTTCTTCCACTTTCACGCGAAAACTGCTGAACGGACTTAGATGAAACTTTGCAGTATATATATAGGTTATGCGTCAAAATAGTACTTAGGCCTATTTGTGTAAATTTTGTATAATTTATGTATAATATAACAAAAAGTTTAAGCTGGCGAAGCCGCTTTTGGGTAGCAAGTACCAAAGTAAAATCTGAGCTGTCAAGCGACTAAAGCGACTAAGATTTTTTTACATTATTACATTTAAAATAAAAAAACGTTGATATATTTAATGAAAGAATAAAAACTGATACAAATGGCGAAAATTAAGGCAGAAAATGTAAAAAAGGACCTTTTTATGCCTATTCTAATATAGATAATAAAGTTACCAAATTTTGTGTAGCTCATTTCATTACATTTTTTTCTTTGGACAGAATATTTCAAAACATTACCTTTTATTACGGAACAAGCGGTAATTATAAAATCGTTCGTGAGCCGTGTGCCCTTGTGTAGTGTTCTCCAAATATGACAGTGGCAGGAAAGGTCTCTTTAATGTAGCAAAATGAACCTTAGCTGAGGACATTGTTCGGGAAATTGAAAGAAATTAAAGGTTTACGTGATATTTTATTTTTGGGAATATTTAATTTTGTTATTATTATTTACTCTTTGTAATGATGATACCATAATATTCTATTCTTCCAGGCAGTGTTACCTTACTCTAGTCTACTCTACATAATACAGCTAAATGCTTCACACTGTATCCTAAACGGGGTAGTCAGAGAGAAGGGAGCGCCAAATATACGGTAACTTTTTTCTCTTTTGTTTTTAACACTTTTCTCTTTTCTTACCACACGTTCTGCACCAGAAAAAAATAAAATTATTAAAACATTGAGTCGTGGCACAGGGGCATAAGCGTGTAACGGTAAAGGCACAGGCACAGATTGTAGGCTCTACTTACACTCGAAGAAATGATATATTTAGATAATATTTTCATTTCCACAATCTGGTAACGAGGTAAAGCACGGCGTGGTATGAACTGATGAAAGATCAACAAGTTATGTAGAGAGCAATAGAGAAGACGGTTTACGTGCTTGGGACCGTTTAATTTAGTTCCAGTAAAGATAACCAAATATAGAAATGGTTAAAGAAAATCACCAAATATTTACCTCAATATTCTTCAAATAATCTACTAGGCGTTGAGGAATTATCGTTATTTTTCCTGTTTCTCCTATATTTGGTTTGTAAATTCAATTTATCTAGAGGGTCGCGATCGCTGTGGGAAGTCAATTTGAAGCATCTACCGTCTTAGCGTCCTTATTAATATTTTTTGTTATAAAATTCCCTTAGGAATATGATTTTTTTAATGACGTATTCAAATATTTTCAAGTTGAAGCTATATCTAAGTATAAATTGTTTGTAATTTAAACCTTCTTTAAGGAAATAATAAATAAAAAAAAATCAGCTTCACGCTGTATCCCGCACACAGCAGGGTAGGCAGAGGGAACCTAGTGTTAAGACACTCCGTTCCCCACTTTCTGCCGAATTCTGGAGGCATTGCGTGTTGAGTGGCAGAACTCAACGCCGCAAAATAATAAATACTTTTATAATATTAATATTTAGAGGAAAAAATAAGCAATGTGTAAATCACCACTATTGTAAATAGATACTTTTTTTTCTTATTTTTTTATTTTTTTCAGCTTCACGCTGTATCCCGCAAACAGCAGCGTAGGCAGAGGGAACTTAGTGTTAAAACACTCCGTTCCCCACTTTCCGCCAATTTCTGGAGGCACGTTTATTATTATTATCAGCTTCACGCTGTATCCAGCACACAGCAGGGTAGGCAGAGGGAACCTAGTGTTAAGACACTCCGTTCCCCACTTTCTGCCGAATTCTGGAGGCATTGCGTTTTGAGTGGCAGAACTCAACGCCGCAAAATAATAAATACTTTTATAATATTAATATTTAGAGGAAAAAATAAGCAATGTGTAAATCACCACTATTGTAAATAGATACTTTTTTTTCTTATTTTTTTATTTTTTTCAGCTTCACGCTGTATCCCGCAAACAGCAGCGTAGGCAGAGGGAACTTAGTGTTAAAACACTCCGTTCCCCACTTTCCGCCAATTTCTGGAGGCACGTTTATTATTATTATCAGCTTCACGCTGTATCCAGCACACAGCAGGGTAGGCAGAGGGAACCTAGTGATAAGACACTTCGTTCCCCACTTTCTGCCGAATTCTGGAGGCATTGCGTTTTGAGTGGCAGAACTCAACGCCGCGCTTAACCTCGACACCAGAGCGAAGAAATGGAAATATAAATTTAAGTAAATATTTCATCTCTTCGTGTGGGGATCGAACCCACAACCAGTCGGTTTTACAGTCACACCTCGTGCCACTGCGCCACGACTGGCCTCGTTTAGATACTTTATTATTAGAAATTTGTGAATTTATAGCAAATACAAATATTTCTATGCTTGAGCTCAGAGCAGTGCTCGGGACTTGTAATTTTAATAGTTTAATAGTTTATATTGCTGAAATTATTAAATAAAAGAATTATTTAATACATTTTTAAATATAAATCCTAAATATAAATAGAATATCAATATATTTTTATTATATAAGAGAAATATTTTTTTACATTTGTAAATAATAATTGTTATAAAAAAGACATTTAAAAATGTAAAAAACGCACTTCCGACGGTGGAACTGGAACAGGGGTCTGAGCCATCGGTGGCTAGGTCTCCAGAGAAAAGTACCTCCTTACAATACGTGCCGTCTCAAATAAAACTGCCTTCTGCATCCGGTTCTTGATCCAACAGTTAAGCGATAACCTCTTAAGATGTTAGTCGAAGCTTTTCGCTATTAAACCGTTAACACTATTGGCACAATTCGCATTGATATCCGACATGGCAATAATCTCATGGTAGCGCATCCAGTCCAAGTATTTAAATAGTTTTTCTTTTTCGGCCTTCACGAGATTGTCATCTTGTGGGATAGTAATGTCAACAATCGTTGCGTGGCCCGCAACTCGGTCTACTAGTACTATATCAGGACTATAGACGTGGGATTGTACCTAATTCCACAACACCATATTGAAGAACAAGTTGCTGGTGTATTATCTAGGCTACTTGATTGTGTCTATGCGAATACTCACCGTTAGCGAGATAAGAACAACCAGAGACAATATATCTGAGGGACTCCCCAGGTCCATGATATGCCCGACAGATGGCGATAATGCCATCTTTCATAATGTCTGTGGTGATTCCGTGTCTTGATAACTTCATCCATAATTGCACAGACAAAACCTTCAGTTTCCCCGAAAAGATCCCCAAACTGTAACCAATATAAGGAGACCTTGTATACTAAAAACTACAAATGTCTATAAGTACTAAAAGTTTCATTTGGATAGAACTAAAGAATTATATAAAATTTGCTTATATTAAAAATAATTTGTTATCGAAGATATCGAACTGTATTAGCCAATTTTCTTCAAGGATCCGTTTTTTTAAAATCGGCTAATATACATGGGGGTAAATGGATAGGTACTGATGTCCTCTATCCATAGACAATCGTTGATCCGTCGATCGCGTTACACCCTGTACAATTTTATTAGGTATACATTTCCGTGGTAGGATGAAACTCCGTGATAAAATACTTAAAATAGCTTAAACATTGTTTCATGAAATATTTTAAATATCACGAATGTACGGTGTATTTTTTTTCAGCTTTACGCTGTGTACGCAGCTACGCAAGCTATATATCATCCACACCACCTGGAAACGTGGCACTCCACTACTGCGCGGTTTCGTAGGAACTGCCTTCCACGCGCCACGGAACTGTGGAATGGCCCGCGGCAATGTTTCCAGGTCGATTGAAAGCTTCAAAAAGCACGTCCATCTCCACCTTAAAGGCCGGCGACGCACCCGTAGCTCCTCTGGTGTTGCACGGGGTCGTGGGCGGCGGTAATCACTTACCATCAGGTGACCCGAACCGAACGCTCGTTTGCCTTGTGTTTTCCAAAAAAAAAAAAACAGANGCTCGTTTGCCTTGTGTTTTCCAAAAAAAAAAAAACAGACCGTAAGGTAAAATTTATACCGTTATCAAACCCAGAACTATCATGTTTACAGATATTTAGCAATTACATCACAATTTTTTACATTAAAAATATTATTGGAAAAAATAAAAGTATTCTTGTATTAAAGCATTAAATGAAATGAATTATACTGTTGTAAACCACAATGCTTGGGTTGATTAAACATAAAAGATTGTTTTTTTTATATTCACGAGTCCCTCAGTTTTGTATGCGTGTTTCAAAATGTAGGGATTTTTAACTGCGAACGTGTGACTGCAAACGCAACGGTTGTGGATTTGATTCCTATTTGGGGGAATGATTTACTTTAATGTCCTTACTCTGGTAACAATACAAAACTCGAGGTTTAATTCTACCTCTTAACACGTGATGTCTTGAAACAGAACGAAATATCTTAATATTAGGTTCTCTCTATCTGCTCTGCTATAATTGGTAGATATATAGGTAAAGCTAACAAAGTGTTATTTTACTCTGTTGTTCGTAGTAAATATTTTTCGTTTCTTAGTAGGCAGAGAAAGAAGAATAAAAATATTTTCCATTTAATGTATATAAATTTTGGAGATTGAAGGAACGTATTCAAATAAAATTGTTATTTTACTATGACGTATATTTTTAACCTAAAGGATAAGCGCCGACACCTGCTCAGCAACTTCTGTAATAAATTTTATAAATGATTTTGGTACCGCCATAATAGCCCTAATGCAGATAAACGACCTCGTCCTATTAAATATCTATGAAAATATAAAATGAAATGAAAGTTTTATTGACGGCATTATAGAGGCCATTATGACTTACTCGAGGAATATCTTACTACTAGGTTTAACCTGCGTCTTCTTTTTTAAATATCTGAGATAACCGCAGCTATAACAGGTTACAATGAAATGATTGATGTAATGTATTTAGCGTAAAAAAAAAAAGATTTCGAACCAATAGTTCCTGAGGTTAGTGTGTTCGACCATACAAACTTTTTAATTTTTAAATATGTATATTTAAAAAAAGACATTTAAAAATTTAATTTAATTTTTTATTTAAATATACATACGAATGCAGTTTTCGGACGACAATTTTACGTAATAACGCCATAAAAACAATACCTTATTTAGAAAACGTATAAAAATTTGAACGTAGCGGGACTCGAAGCCGCGCCTCCTGGAAACCGACCAGGCGCTCTGACCACTGAGCCATACGTTAAAAATAGTCATAAAAAACGTTGGTTGTTATCATTATTTTGTATAATCGTGCGTGCAGCCGGCGTTCACCGATTTATAAGACGATATCACGTCAAGAGTCTTTTTTTAGCTCCACGTTGATCTGCACATAACAGAGTAGAGGGAGAGAATATACGAACGAAGTCTTAAGACACTAAGTTCCCGTTAAGACACTTCCGTTCCCCATTTTCTGTGGAACTCAACACCTCGTTACCAGAGTAAGAAAACCAAAATATATAGGAATTGAACCCAGAACCTGTCATACATACAAATAAAAAATTGTTCAAGAACAGTTTCTATTAGCATTAAAATGAAATATACTTTATTTTCTTCTAACACAAAACGTGTACAGTCTAAGTTATATATAAAGAGGTTGACCTGCGGTTTTCGCCCACACCTTTGTCGGTGTTTCCAGGAATATTATTGATTGACGTTTCTATTTCTACTAACGAACCGTAAGTTACTGTTATTTTTTATTGCCTAATAATTATTTTTCCTATTTTGTGTTTGATGACATAGTACAGGCGGGGGCTTTTTGGAGGTAATATCATATAAGCTACTCTATTCGTTAGTTAGTATTTTTTTGCAGCTTCACGTTCTTCTAACACTTTTGACCGTGTAGTAGGTTTGACAGAGGGAATGAAAGCACTAAGACACTCCGTTTTCCATTTTATTCCGTTCTCAACTCGACTCTGGCGTGGCGGAACTCAATATCGAGCTTCGTCTACTAGAGCAAGAATGGAAACGAAAAAATCATTCTCCGAGCGGGCATCAAACCCACAACATATACCTTTAAAATGAGCCGCTGTGCCTTTGACAAAGATCCACAGTACCTTGAATACAAATATATATTTCATATATTCTAACCTACACACTATATACTACACTACCAAAACCAACCTTACTGGCATGTGACGTACAGCTGATTGATGAAGGGCTTGATTATTCTGTCCACAACCCAAATATGAATTATGTATGACCTCACGTCGATATATTATTACCTAGTTTTCTTGTGTGATATTGTTAGGGCCCTATGATCTTGAAAGAAATATATGTATATTTTCGAAAAAATCAAATCGAATCAAATCAGCTTCACGCACACTGCAGGGTAGGCGGAGGGAACCTAGTCTAGCCGAATTCTGGAGGCACTGCGTGTTGAGTGGTGGAACTCAACGCTGCACGACGAGAGCGAAGAAATGAACAAATAAATTTAAATAAATATTATATTTCCTCGAGGATTATAGCTGAAGTCGCGTTTATAGTCACACTTTGTGCCCCTGTGCCAGGACTGGTCTCATATATTTTTGTTTTATTTTTTATTGCTTCACACTATATCGCGCATATAGTAAGGAAGATAGAGGGAACCTAGTGTTAAAACACTGTGTTCCCCACCCATTGCTCAATTTTCGAGACATTGCGAGTTGAGTTGCCTAGCTCCACTCCAAATAAAAAAAAGGGAATCGAACTTACAACGGTCGCTCCGGTAGTAGATACTACACCATTACACCACCACGACCTCAATCCTCATATTATATTTTATGTGTTATACAGTATGAAAAATCACGGCGATAAATTACTTTTTCCAATTCCAACCAATTTGTGCGATCTAGACTGATATTAAATTGAATATTCCATTGAAGTAAAATTTAAATAAAATTAATTTACAAACTCGACTGCAAAAACTAAACTGATTTATGCTATATGCCAGTCGTGGCGCGAGGGCACGAGTATACGATTGTAAACGTGACAGGTTGTGGGTTCAATTCCCACTCGAGGAAATAAAATATTAAACTATTTAATTTCCTTGTTCTGGTAACAAGACAAAGCGCGGTGTTCAGTTCCGCCACTCAATACGCAATGTCTCCAAAATTCAGCAGAAATCGGGAAACGGAAGTGTCTTAATGGAAACAAAGTGTCGTAATACTAGATTACAGGTTCCTTCTGCCTACCGTGCTACATGTGGGATACAGTTTGAAGTTATACATTTTAAAAAGAAAGAAAAAAGAGATAAAAATCTAATTAAATATTCAACTCCCACAAAAAATCTTTAAGAATTTATTGCGACCTTTTTAGGGATCAACAGTTACCATATAATATGCTTAAACTTTTGCGCGTCATAAAACTGTTTGCTATTAAGCCCTCCGTCCTATGATTTTATAAATGTATTCTTTATATTATCCTTGTGATTGTAAATAAATTATGTATATAAAAAAAATAAATTAGCTTACATACAGCAGGGAAGCCAGAGGGAATTTAGTGTTAAGACACTCCGTTCTCCACTTTCTCTTAATTTTTTTGAGGCATTGCGTGTTGAATGCGCAGAACTCAACACCGGGTTTTTTTGCCTTGTTGCCAAAGCGAAGTATCAAAAATAAAGAAATATAATAATAATAATTCATTCCTTCCATGGAACTCACAACCGTCGCGTTACAGTCCCACTCTTGTGCCCCTGCGCCACGACGGCTTCTTAAATAAATTCTATTAACATTCATAATAAAATTAATATGATCATAACTTTGCTTGCCGTGTGATCCCGGTCTAGAATAGGATCATCCTGGTACTGGTGGTGTCGTAAGAGGCGACTAAAGTACGTGTGGTAGAGTCACGTCGCCAGCAATGGCAACACGCATGGGCAGACTCGACCGGATCATTACCACCCCCGGCATTTAAAACCGGAGTGAAGTAGTGGCTTTATGCCACTGCGTTTCGCATCGGGTAATGCCGGGTTCCGGCGCCCAACCCACCTTAAATGCAGGCAACGCACCTGTAGCTCTTCTGGTGTTGCACGGGGTCGTGGGCGGCGGTAATCACTTACCATCAGGTGACCCGAACCGAACGCTCGTTTGCCTTATCTTTTCCATAAAAAAAAATCAAAATTAAATTAAAAATCAGCTTCACCCTGTATCTCGCACACAGCAGGGTAGGCAGAGGGAACCTA